>RJWH01000175.1:626603-1111839 GCA_004363575.1 Solenodon paradoxus | reverse complement strand
CAGCAATTTGGAAAGATGACTTGTAAGTACTTTGTGATGATTTTGAGGATTAGCAAGTTTCATTTTTCACTTAAAAAACAAATTATTTTGTGGTTTACAGTGGGCCAGATGAGGTGAGGGCCAGAGGACAGTAAATCTCTCATTATAAGGGAGAATGGTCTAGTATTTTCAACTCACTCAGAGGAGAGTATGATGCCTTTGGATGTGCTGACTTCCCTACCTTTGGAGGTGCTCACAGTGACTGCATGACCCCGGGGCATGTACCAGTAAGTCTGGAGGCCCTCTGTTTCTCAAGCAGGATGCCTTTGACATTTTGGATTGGGCAATTCTTCCTTGAGTAATACTCTATGGGGCACCCCTGCAGGGTGGCATGCATGCTGCAAAGCATTTAGTCTCACTAGTGGTGGTCCCTGGCCACTAAACACCTGTGGTATCCTATAGTCATGGTGACAAGGCCAAATCCCTCCTCCGCCCATACTTCCGAATGCCCTGGGTATGGATACGAATATCAGCTGTAAATGTCTACACTTTAAACGAACTGTAGGGTGACTTAGAACTAAGATAGTAGGGTGTTTGGTATATCCTGTTTCAAATATTTTCTTTTTCTTCTTTTAAAGGAAAGGTGCAGGCAGGAATGAAGGTGAGCAGTGGCAGCCAGGAAGAAGTACTGGCTTCATCTTGGTTGTTCCCCCTCAGCTCCAGAATTTGAACCCAGGTCTTTGGGATGCGTGTGGACTGTGCTCAGTCAGGGAGCAGCGTACCTAACTGCTGCTTCACCAGAGCACACCAGTATTTTATATTCTAGGTCTAGGATCTCGTAGCTTAGAAAAAATGCAGCTCTTTAAATAATCCTAGCTATCAATGTCTCCTTATTTTTATCTTCTTTAAATCTAAGCATCTCAAAATCAATATCATATATTCTTCTGGTAGGGATCAATTAAAGAAGATGCTGAATGTCTTTTTGAAGAAATTGTTAACATTTTATAAAATTTTATCTGTAACAATAGTCATCACCCAAGTCCTCTCCTGGTTTCAATATATTTAGTCCTAAAACCACCGTGTTAGACAGGTACTGTTATTACCCCCATTTTACAGTTGGGAAAGCTGAGGCAAGGAAAGGTGCCTGAACTTATGTAGACTACTCAGGTGGATTTGAAACCAAATAGACTGGCTCCAACCTCCATAGCCCACCACTGTTTGCCATGCTTTATCTTGGTAAATAATGACTTAAAGTAAGAAGTCTTTCCCCAAGTTTACTATAACAATATGGGGTCTGCCTTTATTCTTATAAGGTAAGAATATTTAAAATACCTGATTTATAGATTTATATTGAAGTGCCCTGTATTTACTCCCAAGATTTGTCCAACACCAGTAGGCCAATGAGTGATCTTTATTGTTTTAGATGATCTTGCAAAGGGCAAAATATGACTTAGCAGTCATCAAGGCTGAGGACCTTGTCAAAGGGTGTTACTGAGCAGTGTTCTCATTTAACCGTCTTACAGCTGAACAGCATGTCGCAAGCTTAGGTCCATGTTTACAAAAGACAGAACATTATATATCATCTCCCTTAGCTGGAGGACTGTCTAAGCCAATGAGAATTCCTTGATTTCTGAGATATTTTGCAGGAAAATCAGTCTTTAAAAGGAGGGTAAACTTGAGATAATTTAAATGATGGGCACATACTTTAAAACTGATTAAGAGTATTTATTTGCAAATGTGTATGGAAAAAGACAGGGCAGTGGAACCATTTGTAAAGCAATTCTGTAGTAAGGGCAAAAGAAAAAGAGAGGGGTAAAACATTGCTGGTGGTGTCGGATGTCCCTGCCTTTAGCACCCATGCACCCACTTTACCCTCCGCTTTGTGATAGTCCTGTGGCCTCAGTGGAGTGGGCTCACATTTCAGCGCCGAAAACAGTTACACCTTGTCTCACCCGGGTTGCCTAGTGGTTTAGTTCTCTGGCATAGTCCACGTCTCTCCCAAGGTCTGGATCAAGTCCCTGCGTCAGAGAAACGACCAAGATGAACAGCTAAATGAAATACTTCTTCCTCCGCTCTCCTACTGTCTGACTGCCTCTTCTTGCCTACATTCCTGCCTGTACCTTTCCTTTAAAAGAGAAGCGAATGAATAAATAAAACAGTTACATCTTGAACCGTTAAATTATGTTAGTGACAAGAGCCAGTCTATAAGCTCAAACCGTCAAGAATCAGGTTTCCAATAGCTTGCCACACAACCATAATTAACAAAGGTCATTGCTCCAACCTGGGTATTGCTTTAACATGCAACCTAGTTTTCTACGTACAAATGGGATACATAAGACACAATGTGTTCACCCAGGCTGAGTAACTGCCCTTTCTAAAGATGTCTTTGTAATGCTATACACAGTGGAGACATCTTGCATGGCTTTTGGTTCTCCCTTTCCAGTCTGCAGGCAAGATGCGCTCGTTGGAGCTTTGTTGCAGACAGAGGCCAAGTTAAACCATTTCCACACTGTGTGACTTCATCTCCCTTCTTAGAGCTAGAGAATAGTCAAGATGGAAGGGCCATAGCGATCCTTTCTTTAGTGTGTGCTTCCCATGTGCAACTGAGGAAACGGAGAGTCAGTTTTATAGAAACTAATACAGACAGACACCTGAAGTCTGGAATTTCAAAATCTTGCCTCTTATAGCAGTGCTTAAGGGAGACTAAGCCTAGAAATGATCTGGGTAACCTGTGTGAAACAGCAATGCATAGCTTTGAAATTAGTCTTGGAGAATATGTCCCATATACCCAAACCTACTCCCCAAGTTAAACTTCCTGAAAAGAGATCAAAGTTGATCCAAGATTGAAGTCACTGAGGTTTTGATAGACTGTTTCTCCCTAGAAGGGCTTGAAATAGTTGGGTAGATGGTGTCTCTTTTATCTGCATCAGTACATCCTGGGTTCTCTGTGCACCGTTCCTTTTGCAAGAGTTTTAAGTTTAAGAGAGAGGGCATCCCTGGAATCACATTCACAATCTGTGATAAGTTAAATAAGCTCAGGTGAGGATTTGGAGAAGAGAAATTCTGAATCCTTTGGAGATGAGGTGTGAAGGGGGAAGGGTTTTTGAGAGTTAATCAAAGGTACTGGAACAGCAGCTTATTTCAACAGTATGTATTTCTTAAGCATCTATTATGCCCAGTCAATGGGGAGGCAAAAATTGCGTATGACAGAAAGTCTGCTGCTGGACACAGTGGCCAATGGGATTCAGGGCACGTGTGAAAGGGAAAATTTGGAATAACTTAGAAATTGAAGGTTCAGGCCATCTCTGCGTGGTCATTCCATTCTTGAATTAAGAATGTCCTAGAAGACAGTCATTTTGGAGGAATGGTGGTCTGGCTTGGGAGGATGGAGGATTAGTTTAGTGTGTACTTGTTAAATATAGGGTGGATGAATGGATGAGGCTACTGGTCCAGGAGAGGAGGATGATTATATTTTCATTTGCTTTTTCAATTTTGATTCTGACTTTGTGGAAACACACCTCTGTTCTTGTTTATTGTTGTACTGAGAGGAAGAGAGAAGAGGAAGGAAGTTTCTCTTTGTTTCCTTTTAAGAAAGGAAATAGGAAGGAGGGGGAGAAGGGAGTGTTTTTATTAGTTTATTAATTTTTGGTTGCCCTCACCCCAACCTCCCAAATCTGGTCTGTGTGTTTTGTGTGGTCCACACCCCAGCTGCCAGCTTAGCTCATGAGCCACCAGGCGCATTCCTAGAAATGCAGCATTTGAAAGATTTTAGTTTGATCCTCTGGGAAATACCTTAGTCTGTTTGGATGCCATAACAGAGTATCACCGAACAGTGACTTAAATAACAGAAATGTATTTTCTCCTAGTCTGGAGGCCAGAAGTCCAAAATGAAGGTCAGGGTTGGTTTCTGGTGAGGGTTCTCTTCTTGAGTTGTACACAGTCTCTGTCCTCATGTTGGGCCTTTTTGCTGCGTAAGCATGGTGAGTCAGAGACCCCTGGTGTTTCTCCCTCTGCTTAGAAGAACACCGATCCTAGAGGATTTGTGTCCCATTCTCATGACATCATTTAGCCCAGTTATCAGTCACTTTGGGGGTTTAGCCTCCAGCATATGAATTTTGGGTGGACACAATTCATTGCATCCCAGGAGATGAGATATACCTTCTTGTTTTATTAAGGTGTGAGAACATGTGGCAGATCATTTTAAGATAGCCTTTGTATCAGGATTTCTGTCTTCATGTGTTTTGTTGATCCAACTGTGTGTGAGTGACTTTCTCCTAAAGACAGCAGTTGCTTGGTGGCCTGGAGATGGGGCCCTGCTGACTAAGGCTCTGAGGATCTTACACAAATCACGTAATCCCTCTAAACCCTTTTGTTCCTCAGCTGTGAAATGGAGGTACTATTACTTTTTTTAAAAATTTTCAGTGTAAATCCTAAGATTCCTCTGCAGATGTTGTTTACTTATATACATTTGTTAGGTCTTTGGGTAAAGAAGATCCCTTAGGATTTATTTACTTTTTCATTTCAGCTGACTAATGCTTTACTAAACTGTGATATAGTCAGATATCTGATTATGTCTACTTGGTATGCATAGCTACTAAGTGTAGCAAGAAAAATCCTACTTATTTTGTTATCTAAATGTTTTTTAGTATAAGGTTTGGTTTTTTTTCTTTTTCAAGGAAAATGTGCTGGCAAAAATGAAGGCGAGTGGGCAGGCAAACAGGCTGAAAGAGGAAGGAACGCTTTATGTATTGTTCCTCCTTGTTGTTCCCCCTGGTCCCATGTGTGGAACCTGAGATCATGTACGTGGACACACCCTGGGTGTACTACACCACTAAGTAATCAGGGCAGCCATCGTGTAAATATGGTTTAAAGCTACGTTCAGGGAGCTGAAGTATCATAGGTTATTGGGTTCATTAAAAAAAAAAAATCTCAAGAAATTCATGTTATTTTAGAAAAATATGGCAGTTAGGTAAGAAGATTATAAAGTCATCTCAATGAAGCAGGATTTCTTTGCTAGATACTCATACACTCAGTAAAACTGAGCATGCAGCATGATCCTAAAATCTTTCCAGATCAATACACATTAACTTTAAATTGTCATTTTTTAAGGGCTGCAGATTTTTTCTGTTGCATTTGATATACATTTTTTTCAACTTCCTCTAGTCGGACATTTAGGTTGATTTTAGTTTGGTGCTTAATAATATTGCTCTGATTATCCTCACAGCAGAATCTTAAAATACAGACTAAAATTCTTTTCTCATAATTCTTGGTTTTTCAGATAAGCATATTTCAAGGCTTTAGATACACATTGGAAAAGGTTCCCTTTGGAGATACATGCTTACCTAAGCTTGAAACAGTGAGAAATAGCATCTCTAGCGACAGTGTATGTCAGTTTCCACGTGATCCCTATAAATGAAATGGACTCCGAGTGAAACTAGTGCTACTCATTAGTGCCTTGCCTGTGAGAAAACTTCTTCGAAAAGTATTTGCCCCCCAGACTTTTTGCCAACAAAGCCCTTTTGTTTTTTCATTCTAAAAATTAATTTTTAAACTTGTTTGAAACAAATGTAGGATTCTTTGGTGACCGTGGTCAGCTGTGGGCAGCTGCTCTCTAATATAAAGGATCATATAGTTTATGTAAATTATTGCCTCTAAACCTGCTGTGAGTTTTCCCGCCCACTGTCTAAGGAGCATCATTGCTCTTAAAAGCAGAGAAATGCCGCCTTTCAAAATGACATTGTTAAAGTGGGCTTGATGAGGCTGACTGTGTTTATGGAAGCCTGAAACACTGTTGTTTTACAGTTTTACAGAATGCCTTCAGGGTTTCACCAACTGGACAGAAACATGACTTCATGGATTGTGTACAGACTTCAGAATCCCTACACACACAGAAACCTGGGGTTCAAATCCCTGTAGGGTTTTGACTAATTGTTTTTCTTTATGAGTTAAAGGCATTGATTGCTGTGTAATCAGCTGTTTCTGTGACCTGAAAATTCACCTTGTCACACTGCAGAACTTTAACACTTGAGCGGGTTATCCAAGTGCCTGTCAGCATTCCTTGCCCTGATCCCCTAGGACCACTTATACATCCTGGATATTAATTATCTGGCTCCACTGGATACCTTCTCCTTTTTAAAACAATTTAAACATTTTGCAAATTATTTCTCCATTTGCATGTGCAGTATAATATGGAAACCTGTTTCATCCTTTCTTTCCCACCTTTTTTCTCTACTCCTTCAAGTTTACCGCCGTCATTCTCAATGAAAGGATCCAGCTCACGCTGGCTCTAATCTGGAAGACCTTGTCATTTGGAAGTAGGGTAGGGGCAGGTCTTCAAGGACAGTGAAACTCACTATGGGAACCTAAAACATTCTGCTTTCTACAACTCATCTTTGAGATATTTGAAACATACAGCCATATTACTGCTCTTGTCCTATTACACTGATTCAGTTTCATTCATGAAATGGGTTTTGTTTATCATCGAACATTTGGAAGATGCAGAGAATGAAACCTTTTCATACACAATGTGACCCTGAAACCACATATAGGAGCATCCTGGTACTACTCTCGGCTTCCAGCCGTGCACGCCTAAGGACAGTGTGGCTTAGCTCTGCATGATGGGACTTGTCTTTTCCTTAATGCTGCCCATGCAGACCAAGGAAGTGGTCCTCCGGATAAACTCAGAGTCCGCTGTGCACTGGGCAGGGATTCGTTTGGCTGTTGTCGGCCACATTCCTGTTCTGCTTGGTCTGAATGTTGACATCTACATGCCTGTGAAATTACAACTTCCCACACACTTTATTGGCCCAGAAACTACAACTACGCCTGTCTCTTCCCAGCTCAGCGTTCCTGTTCTCTACTGGGACGAGCACCTCTGGCTCTAACCCCAAAGTCCTCTATGAATGCGCTGCTGTTCTTTTCCCCTGGAGTGCTGCACCCCATGTCTCAATTACACAGAATCTTAGTCTGAATCGCCAGGACTACCCTCTTAGGAACCCCCAGAACGCCTGCCTTTGGTCCTCTGTTGCAAGCTGGAAGTTCTGAAATTCTGATGTCCCCAAACCAAGACTTTTCTGTAACATTTGGGAAGTTGATTTTGCCCTGTGACAATTTCTTTAGCTCAAATCCTCCGGATTTCAGTCACTTCCCATCATCGCCTATGTCAGTGAGGCTTCTGCATGTCCAGACAGTCACCCATCAAAGATAAGCAGGAAACTCTACTTGAAGCCAAGTCTGTGTTTAAGCAGAAACTGAGAGGTGTCTTTGGCGTGAGCAGTTTCAGCAAGTACCCTCACTGGAAAGATGGGTTAGAAACTGCTCTCGTCCCTTATAATTTTAAGATTATTTTAATTCAACAGTGCTCCTCCCACTCACAGGCTTAATCCAAATTCTCTCACTATTTCCCTGTGCTGAGATCATGAGTTGCTACAGAAGATTTTATTGTATGCCCATTGGAGGCAAAATCAAATTTATAAGTGGTCATAGAAATACAAAAAGAGAGAAATAATAAGTTGATCAAAAGGGGCCTGTTGGGTCATTTAAACTGCATTGGCCAAATGGTTTAAATTGCACATTGGTCCTGTTGCTTGCTGTCAGAAAGTAAGAGAATTAAAGGAAATGATTTGACTTCCTGGCTACAATGCATGACTGGTTGGAGGTATATTTGTTTTGTGCATGAAAGCTCAGATAACCACAAGATTAGCAGCTGGCTATTGCTTTGATTAGAGAATACTAAAACTAAGAAAGGTCTTGTAAAAAATGGACCATGCTAATAAATGAAGTGGTATCTGGGCATCATGGCAGCTCTTTTCTATCAATTCTATCAATGATAATAGACAGTAGACACATATGTTATGTAATATATATTATGGATAATATACAGGCTAGGTTTACAGATCATCCTAAATCTAAGTGCTGCCTTTGTGACTCTAGAGCCCAGCAGCCTTCTACATATGGCCCTGTCGCAAAAGGACCTTCAAGTTCTTTCTTCAACGTTCTTTCCCTTGTGTCTCAAGGTAGGCAGCTGCTGGGCTTTTGTCCCCACAGGTTACCCTACCCCACAAGCCTTCCTGCCTGTGACACTGTACACATTCTTCAAGTCCCTGATCAAGCGGCACACCTTCTCCCTTCCAACTCTCGTTGAGCATTTAGTACTTTCTTTCATGTCATGTCTACTTTCCGTTGTCATATTTTTACTTCCCAGTGCTCAGAACATTATATGGTAAACCCCTTCTATTTATGAATGCTTTGTCTTTGGACAAGTTAAGTCATTTCTCTATGATAGTTTGTGTGTATAGAAAACGCAGTGATGGTTCGCACTCATCAGATTCGGATGTGCATTAGACATGGACACACCTGTAAAGCTCCCAGACCACACCTAGGACATAGTAGTGTTTCACTAAATATTAGTTCTTACTGCTCTGCTAGGCTGTTGTGGCCTGTGTCAGGGTCCTGGGCTAGCTGAAAGGACTCTAAGTTATATTTTAGATCTGACTTTCCCATTCAATTGGATGCCCTGTGCAGTAACCCACCTATGCAGCTATATTGGTTTTTAATTTTACTGAAGGGACGTTGCAGAATAACATGACATAGGCTTAAGGTGTGCATCCTCAGAAATCAGCGTCTGTATATCATACATTAAGTCTATCAGCAGCGGTCCAGTTCTGTTCTTCACCATATAATTGGCCCTTTTTTCCCAGTTTGTCCCTCCCCCAGACATAACTTTCATGGCCGTTTAATACCAGAATGGGTGCTCTTCTTAGCTTCCTGTGCTAAGAATACATTCTGTTTATATTTGCATCCCCTATAGTGCCTGAAAAAATACAGTTTACAAAGATCCATTCTATCCTGGCACCCCACATGTGATGGTTGAAATGAATGGATAAACAAATGTAAAAAGAAAAATGGCACTACGGTTCTGTTTATTTGTATATGCCACATTGATTTGTGAAGCATGCTCATAGACCGGCTCATGTCTTTTCAGAAAGAAGTCAGTGTGTGTCACCAGCTTGTTACAATACTGGGTATGTCATAAATTTAAAGAGTGTAATTGAGGCTGAATTTTCTATGGGTTTATTTACTAGATCAAAGAGTGACTTCAACTTTCAGCATTTATTTTATTTGCCAGCATAAACTCATAAGCTTAGTCTAGTGCCAAGAAAAGAAGTCAATCATCTGAATTATGTGGATTCTGGCAAATCACTCTGTATGATGGGGGCGGGGGTGGGGGGGAGGCGGGTGCTAAGAAGCTTGTGTCTTTATCTCCCTTCAGCAAATCTAAGTGATTAAAACAGTGAGAAAACAATATAATAGTAAGAATAAAACTCTAGCAATGACTGGAATAACGCGAGGCTGCTAATCACTCCAAAAAATGACATTCCAGAATATACGGGTTATCCGTACACATGCCATTGATATATAATTCAATTGATTTTCACACTTTTTACATTCCAAAGTGAAATACAGCTTTTGTCATGTCATTAGATTGGAATTCTTTGACAATACATTAACATGCCAAAAATAATATTACACACAAGAATAATGTGGAAATAAATTACAGGTAAAGCTGTGTCCCTAAGGAAATTTTCATTTATGTCTTGGAATAGAAGACTTATAACCCTACTCTCACACATCTATTTCATTCCAGTGTGTTTTGGGCTTTTAGTTCAATTCAATAAATTACTCATTTTACACATGCGACGGGCTCGACACTCAGTTTTTCTGGGCAGTATGTGTACTTAACACTAGAAGTCTCCGTAATTCAGCATAAAATGTGCTTTTTTTTTAAAGCAAATAAAGAGACTCTCATGCAAATGCATCCTTTAAAGGGGTCATCTTGAAGGCTTTACAGGATAACCAATGATGCTACTACTTTGAAACTCTTTTGGAACTGTGTTTTTCAAAATGTCTAGCATCTTCTTTTCATATGTGTCTAGTACTGGACAATTTTGTCCTTTAAGGTAGATTTAGTTTGGGGAAATGCAGCAACCTGTGATCAAGTTCATTGAGATTATGAGCTCAACCATGCTGTGTTAATAATGTGTTTCAAGTGACGAATACTGACTGTGAAGTAACAGACTTTTGCCATGGATAACTTTTTTTTTAAGGAAAAGCTCAGGCAGGAATGAAGTTGAGTAGGCCGGCAGGTGAGAAAGGAGGAAGCAACATCTTTATTTTGATTTAGTTGTTCACACTGGTTGCTTCCCCTGGACCCGGAACTCGAATCCCAGGGGCATGAGGTTGCTCCTTCGGAGGCGATTGACCCAAATACAGCTCCACCAGAGCGCGCCCATGGATAACTTTTAACTCACTTTGAGCACATACAGTTTCAGCAAAAGCTTCAAGGGCATGGGTGAGTGCGAGAAATAAAGCTGTGGTATTCTTAAATTCCAGCATTCTTGCGTTTCGCTGTCAACTTCAATATAGCCTTCATGAAGAGGGGCTACTTTGGTCCCTGCTCAGTTCTCAGAGCCTGGAATTCATAGCCTGACACTGAGTTGCTATGGAATGAATGAAAGCATGTATGTGCACGTGTAGAATGACAGTGAATGGGCGCATGCGTGAATGTTGGCCTTTCATAAATGCACTTAAATGTCTATGACTTGCAGTGGCATATCTTATATTTTCCTGCCTGTTCTGGTAGTAATTTAAATAGTTTGTGTTGTGGTTGCTGTACACTTACCTGGTGAGAATTTGACTCTATGTCAGACACTTTAGTACAGACTGGATGAATTGTGACTTTCCTTATTCCCTTTTCACAGATGAGAAAACCAATAGTCCAGAGAAGCAAAGCTGTACTTACAAAGTCACACAGCTGAATAGTCTGGATTCAGCCTGAGAAGTCTGGCTACTGATGTAAACCCTTATCTGAGATTCTGTGATTCCTTTCAGTGCATCCGGGTTTCTCTGAATGCATGCATATTCCTTCATTGTACTTCCAGTCATGCTGAACTGGGGATTTAATAACCCTCTCAGAGATAAGGAAACTTCACCACATTTCTAGTTTAGGAGCCAGTGGAAGATTTGAGGACTATCTTTTAAGACTAGTGCAGATCATAAAGCAAGTAATTGATGCTCAGCTTTCCTCCAAAGGGTAAACACAGTGTAGTTATTTACAAGTATTTCTCATCTAAAGTCCATTCCCAGAAGACTTAATGACTTTGTGAAGAGAAGAGTAGTTTAGGGTAGGAAAACTTTGAGCTTCTGATCTCCTTTCTTTAAGTATCCAGTTATCTGAGGACTTGTTCCTTATCTTTTCCATATCAATTTCCTTGTCTAGAAAACAATTAGGTGGAATAGATCATCTGTAGAATGTCTTTTAGCTCTTAAGTGTCAAAATGTGTGTTAGGATAATGAATGCTCTTTCTTGCGAGATCAGAAAGTCTGTGTTGACTGAGTTATCTGGAAAGGCTTTTGAGAAGTGGAAGAACTTGATAAAAGGTAGATGAATTCAGGTGAAAGGAGAAGAATGAACTGAACCTAAGTACAGGTACTGGCCATTAGCTATCTTACCTTGAGAAGATGCATTCTTGGGAAGACTTTGAAGGAGAGAATAGGAGTTTGGTCTCTTCCTCAGGCTCTTTCATTAGTCACTGATTGCTTGCAATCTTCTGGCCATTGAGGCCCATTGATTTTTGGAAAAATCTCTAGATATTTCTTCCAACCTAAGCTATGTGCCATTGACAGGAAGATTTGCAATGTTTACCAATATTCAGACATACAGCTAGAAAGATAAGGAAAGCCTCAGAGTAAAGTTGACTTGAGGGTTACATTTAAAAGGTGATTGGCTTTATTTAAAAAAAAGTAGAAAATAACAAATCAGTTGTTTGAAGAGCAACTTAGTAAATAAAAGTTCCATGATTTGGCATGATTGACATTGTATTACCATGTACATGGATAGTTGAGGGCAGTAACAATGGAGGATGGTATTTATTTAGACTTCGGATTTGGCACTGTTCCAGAACGTCAACACTTGGTTGTTCCTTTTTGTTATGTTTATGAATGACATAAAATAAATTGATAGAAGATGATTGCTTTTTGGATTTTTCTCTCTAATGATCAACCCCAGTGGTTCCAAAAATAGGTTTTATGCATTCGAATCTTTTGGGGTGCTTGCTGCAAGTATATATTTTTTAGAAGAGCACATACCAAGAGTTTTCGGTTTTGTGATCTGATTTTAAATATGCTCCCAAGTAGTTATAGGATGAGGAGTAAGATTTGGGTGTTACTGGTGACTGACTGACTGCCCACACCACTAAGACTGATTCTGGTTGACACTGAACTGAAAGTAATTTGTGGCTCCCTTGCTGAGTTTCTTTTTTAAAACTCGTTTCTTTTTTAACCTGCTTTAAGAAAAGAAAAGGCCCTGGAGCTGAGAGAGTATGAATTCAGTACCCACTGGTCTGCTTGGATGAAATCAGTCTCAAATAGGTAGAAATTAGCCAGTACTATGTATGTTTTGATGGTTGGTGTGATTAATATTCTTTCTGGTCAATCAATTTAAATCATGTAGATGCTCAGATGAAGTTCAGTTTACTGGAGAGATGAAACATATATCTCTGTCAATGGAAACTGTATCTGGGGATTGGGAGGGTTGAGTAGCTAAAAGTGCACAGAAATGATAGGCTATTGACTTTGGTTAGAGCCATACAATTAAATTATCAACTAAAGATGGCCACCCTAGTAGAATACAGAAGAACCAATCAAAAAGTTATCAACTATTGAAACTTTTGGGCAGAGTCAACAAGTTGACCTTGGGTTCTAAGGATAATCACACAAGTCCATTTTCTTTTCCTTCAGAAAGCTAGGGAAATACACATGGAAACACTGCGGCCAGTCAGTGGAGAAGGTCATTTTAGGACAGCTTTTCCAGGAGTGAGGTCCTTTCTAGGTGTCAGTTAAAAGAAGAGCTTGTTTAGAGCAGGGCCGGTTATGGATGAGTCAGGAAGACCAGTAAATGGAGAGATTATCAGGGCCAGCACCAGGACAGAGTTTCTAAAGCCACTTGAGGGTAACTGGAGCACCAATAATTTGTTCAAGAATTAGAGGAGTCTTTTTGTACAAATGTATTCAGTAAAACAAGAAACAATTTATTCTCTTTGAAGGTCTTTCTCAAATTGTCTTCTTTTTGTCTGTATTTTTAAAATTTTTATTGAAGTAATATTGATTTATGACATATGTTTCTGGTGTACAGCATTATAATTTGACACCTGTGTATTCAACATCATGATCATTACCAGATATCTAGTTTCCTTTGTACCCATTTCACCCACCCCCTTTTCCTCTGGGCACCCCCACGGCTCTTTGTAACTATGAGTTTGTTTTTGTTTTGTTAGTACATTTGCTTTGCTCCTTTCTGTTTCACTTAAGATCAGACTCTCAAGGCCCATCCATTTCGTTTCCAATGGCAGGATTCCTTTCTTCCTTTCTTCTTCTTCTTTTTTTTTTTTGGTACAGCTAAGTAGTATGCCTTTGTGTATATAAACCATATTTTTTTTATCCATCTATCCACTGAGGGGCACTTAGATTGTTTCCATATTTTGGCTATTGTGAGTAATGCTGAGATGAACATAGGAAGGTATATATCTTTTTGAGTTAGTGTTTTTATAAATATTTAATAGCATTTCTAGGTAAGTACCCAGGAGTGGAGTTGGTGGGTCATATAGTGTTTCTACACTTATTATTTCAAGGAAAGCAGCACAATCCTAAGAAGCATTCTGTTTTCTGTAGTGGCTGCATCTCGTTCCAAGACTGCCTGCCACTCACATTGTACAAGAGGACAGGAGGATCCCCTTTCTCCACGTCCTCACCAGTACTTGCTGTTTTTATCTTCTGGATACTGGGAATCCCCAGATTTGTGAGGTGATATGTGACTGTGTTGTTTAGTTTTGTTTTAAAGGAAAGATGCAGGCAGGAATGAAGTTTAGTAGGCATGCAGGAAGGAAGAGAGAGAAGGAGGAAGAAGCCATTTTTTTTTTTCATTTTATTTAGTTTTTCATTATGGTTGTTCCTCCCCGGGTGTGAATCCAGATCCTTGGGATGCTGTGGACTATGCTTGGCAAGAGGCGGTGCCCAACTGCTGCTCAGCTGGGGCGAGCCTCATGGTGATTTTGATTTGCGTCTCCCTATGAATAAATGGTGTTCAGTCTTTTCATGGGCATGTTGATCATCTGTGTATCTTTGGTGAAATGCTAATTCAGGTCATCTGCCCTTTTTCAAACCAGGTTGCTTGTTGTTGTTTTTTTCTTATTTTAGTTTATTCGCTGCCAAGTTGTATGTGCTCTTTATATATTTTCAATACTAATTCCCTGCAGAATGTAGGATTTGCAGAGATCTTAAATTGTGTTCTAGTTAAAAGATAACATACAATGGTCCCTGCTGATACCCTTCTAAAGAAGTAGCGATGTTGACATTTATAGTAGAGTCTCTGCTCATCTAGATTGAAGAGGTCAAATAATGCCCACAAGTAATGATGTCCTTTATGTAGAATTCATTTATGTGGTATGAAACACGTGTGCTGTCACTATGTAGAATTCATTTATGTGGTATGAAACACGTGTGCTGTCACAGAGATGTGGGGAAAGGTTCTGAGGGGTTTTGTCCCTGCTCTTCTGCTGTGACTCTGTTCCCTCTCTTATTCTGGCTGCTGAATTGGCAAAATTCTGGAAGTTGAAGTGAATTTTCTTAGGGGAATGATTCATGCTTTAGTCTTTCATAACCCAAGTCCTACTGCACAGGCATATTTTTTACAATGTAATCACAAAATTAACGAACAGGATATATTTGAAATCATATTGATTTCCTTAGAAGAGGCAGAATCCTAGGTATAATCATCATTACATATTTTTCCAGTGCGCTATAATCTGTGTCTAGAAACTCTGCTGACTTTAGTTGTCGCATATGGGTGTGGACCACAATTTCAACATTTTTCTTTCAAGGACATCCCTTTGAATCAATTCTTTGAAGCTCTCAGTTTTCCTCCTCTCTTAAGAGTCCTCAAGTGGGCACCTGTAGTTTTGATTGATAGACTGTGGCCAGGGGAGAAAATGTCTGCTCCTTCCTCTTCCTGCTTCTATTTCCTCTTTCCTATATTTGCAAAGAGCCACAAACAGAAACAGAGAAGCCAAGTCATAAGAAGATAGATCATGCCTATGATTGGTGGTGATACATTTTGAGCAAAAAACACCAGGTCTTTGGAGATGTAGATGAAATGAGAAAGCACTGGTTTGCTAAATGGATGTACATTGTTAAATGTAACTTTCTCTTAGTCTCTATGCCAAGACCATTTGTGAAGTTCACTTAAAATGTAATGGGCTATTTTGACCTGACTGCTTTGACTTCCACACTGATCTCTTGGAAGCTTATGAAATGACTTAGGTCCCTTGAGCAGAAACTGGAAGTTAATCATCTCCTCTTATAATGCCATGGAATTTTAAAGCGTGTACCATATTTAACGAATGAAGTGGCCGAGAGCAACATGAGCCTTATCTTTCTAAATCTCAGCTATTCAATTTTCCTCAATAGGATATTGGGATATCTCTGACAATTGAGGGATGTTTGCAATTTCCCTGGGAAACATCCCAATAATGTCTTTGGTTTGTCTCAGCCCATCTCCCATTGAAAGAGCCCTGGCTACATCCCTGATAAAGAAAAGGGTCAGTAATACTGCTAGGGGTCCTTGCCCTTGACACATTTTCATTGGGAAATTCAGTAGATGTAATTCTTCATTCCTTCCTTCCTTCCTTCAGCAAATATTTGTCTTCGTAGTCTCTCCTTTTTTGAGAAGAAAATGAAGCCTTGGCCTTTACACAAAGTCAAAAATACTATTTGGATTTGAATCTCTCTAATGTAAAAAATGAAAATAGACATCTAGATAAAATGTTTATATCTCTATCTAGATACATAAAAATTATTTATCACAGATGAATGGATAGAACTGTTATCCTTTGTTATGTTGGTTTTGTCCTTTTGGTGAAATAGTGATGAGGTTCATTACCTTGAGTTGAGTACACAGTCCACATACATCCCAACGAGCCAGGTTCGCATCCCAGGCCTGGAGGGGTAGGAGGATAACCAAGATGTACAGCTAAATAAAAATAAATAAAAATGCTTCTTAAAAGAAAAAAAGAAAGAAAGATAAGAAAATGCTTCTCACATTCATCAGTGAAGGAGAAAATCTTCCAGAATCAGTTCTGAGTTGGAGGCAAGTGTGCTTATTTGTATAGGAAGTCAATTTGCATATTTTTCCTTTCTATCATTATTCAGTCTTGAATTAGAATATCTTTTGTGATGATACTTCTATTTGTATTAATGTGAAATTCCTGCCTAAGGACTGTCAAGAATTGTATAAAAATTATACAATGCCAAAGCTCTTTGAAAGAGGATTTTGAGTTCCTGGCATGCCGACTCTTGAAGCTCAGAATAGACACGTGGCTTTTGCAAGCAGACACAGGTCTAATACTTTGAAGAATGTAAGAAATGATCTGTATTTCAAGGCATTGATGTGATTAATCGATTAATCTATATTAGAGTAACACACCCACAGTATAAACATTTTCCTACTAGGTTCTGTGTCTTAAGCTTATCTCAAAGGGAACATTTACCGTGGCTTTTCTAATTCTGCAGTGTCGATTCTAGGCATGGTTAGCAGGTCTGGCTGAAGTGTGGAGTGATAATTCTGTCTTGACCTCACTTGCTTTCTTGGGTGGTCTTAAAATATACTCTGTGCTGCCATTGAAGCAGTTGTGTCCTGATTCTTTCCTTAATTTGTTGGTAGCTGTGTGCAACGGCTCACCTTGTGACTAAATTATTTAAGGATAGGGGCAAGCAGGAATGAAAGCGAGCAGACACAGAAAGAGAGAAAAAAGAGAAGAAAGAAGGATTTTATTTTATTCATTGTAGTTGTACCCTGGCTCCTGGGACTCGAACCATGGGCTGGGGGGATGTGCGTGGACTGTGCCAGCTGAAGGCAACTGACCAAACCATGATGCCACCAGGGTGCGCCATAATTCTTAGACTTGAAACCTCCAGTAATTGGGAGTATCACCAGGAGGAGCAGCATGTGCCTGTGCATGCAGACATGGGACAGAGACGAGGGTGCAATTTGGAGCTAGTTTGTTGGCTGTGAGTTTGCCCAAAGTAACTTTTAGCAAACTGGGAATGAAACCAGGGCAGAATTTCAAATGGGATGATGTGAAATACCAACGGAGATACTCCTGGGCACGTCGCAGTGTATGGTAACCCTATTTATAATCCCCATGACTTTGAGATGTCAGCTCCATCCTCAGCTATGTCATTGGTATTTAAAGGGTCTCAGGATGCTTGGTGTGGACCAAAGAGTGTGACAGGTGCTCAAAGGACAGTGGGAGAGTGGAGTCAGGATGGAGGGGAGAGGAGATGCTGCTTGAGGACAGGAAGAACTGCCTTCCTGGCATCATAATTCCCTGCTGTGATGTCTCCCTTTCTGGCTCCGACAGGGCCAGCGAACAGAATTCTGTCTCTGTTCTCAAATCATATACACGGAACCCTCAGTCCCACAGATTGAAGGATTTCTAGCCTAGTGGCTTTTCCTGGGGTTGTTCTGCTTCAAAGAAGGATGCTCAGGGGTCCACATGACCCTGGTATCCCCAGAAGGGTTCTACTGTGTGGCAGAAACAGTCCTCCCAAGCCAGGAACAGATATCTGCCCATCCTTGAGACCATCAGCCCACCTCAACTACCTGCTGCTGCAGTGTTCCACACTAGAATTTGCTTCCAACCGTGCTCCCATATTTCATGTTCGAGAATGTTACCTGCCTTCTCCTCGCTAATGGATAATGCTGGACATGAAGATGGTTGAAAATAACAGCGTGATCACATCCTTTCGCCTCCTGTTCTGATGTATGAATCAGACTCCTTGCCTTAATGTTTACACAGATCCTTAATAACAAATAACAGCTGATGGTGACTTGCTGTGGCATGTACAATAAGGAAAGAAATTACGTTTTAAAAGATTTGGGCTTTGTCCCAATTTTTTTTTTTTTTTTTAAGGAAAGCGAGGGAGGGAGATCTGGGGCTAATAACCAGTTTGTGCAACGGGGCTCCTTTTTTCAAACCTAATGAGGTCTGATTCCCACAAGTATTTTGACTGATGACCCGTTCCTACTGGCCTGTTGGCTTTCGATGTTTATTATTTTGATATTCAGGTAACACAGCAGTTGAAGTCATTTCACTTTCTGAGTTGAGTTTTATCCCTTTTCAGGAGTGGTTTTGTTTGTAGTAGGCTGAGTTTTCTTAGGAAAACTGTCCATTGAAGGACACTTTCTCGATTTCCAGTGCACTGTCTTCACCTGGAAGAAAATAGACTGGTGGGTATCCCCAAAGGAAGGAGAGAAAGGTTGTTGGATTTGAAGCTCTCTCCTGATGGTGCCTGGAAGCCTTGATGGGACAGGGCAGGAGGCTCCTGCCAGTGATGTAACTGAAGAACCATGTGAAGGAAAGAGCTGGTGTCCTTCTGCACCATCTCAAATTGGGCTTTTCTTTCTAAGCTTAGATGTGTGATGACCTGAGATGATTTTGAGTCAGAGAGGGATTTGATGCCAGAGGATCTCAAAGCATTAGGTCAAAGTAATTAGCTCTGTCTGCATAATTATCAACTCCCTCTCTGCCCAGATCCAAACAGTCTTAAACTTGTTTTAGAGGATTGGCATTCTCTGTTGGTACAAGTCAGTGTGTTTAGATGTGGAAAGGGCTGGCCGCCCTTAGGGAGCGGCGGCTCTTTCCCAGAAGTCACTGTCCTGGTGGAGAGAGAGGGAGCGTCCTCTGGGGGTTCCCCTCTGCTCTGTGAAAAGTGATGTTGCCTGAACCACGTCCCTCCATGGGATACTGCAAAATACATCCCAGGGGCCCTGGTAGCTTTCCTTCCTTCCTCCAGAGTCTCGACATATTTTCCTTGCTTCACAGTTTTTCAGTGACTTTCCCTGGATATCCAATCATGTAGAATAGCATGTAGAATGAAAAAGAGAGCAAAATTACCCAACTCCTATCATTCAAAGAGAGTCACTATTATATTGTTTACTTTTTATTTATTTTTTTTTCTGTTTTGGCACTAGGATAGAATTTTTTATGATCTCTGCTTTTCATTTATTTGAGACTGCAAATGCTAATTTGATTTTTTATCTGATTCTATCTGAGGGGACTCAGACTAAGAGCCTGCCTTCAGTTATGTGAGCATTTGAATACCGTTTTCATTTCTGGGATGTAGCACATTTGATGATAGCACAGAAGACTACTCAATTTTTTTTTTTTTTATTAGCGTAACATTGGTTTATAACATGATACAGGTTTCTGGTGCATAGTCTTTATTAATCAATATCTGTCTAGACTGTGTCATGTTTGACACCATCTTTCACTAGACAAATGACCGGTTGACCGATTTCACCCTTCTGCTGTTCCCATCTGGTGACCATTATTTCATACTTGCAGTCTAAGGAGTTTGCTTTTGTTTTGCTCTGTTTGTTCATTAGTAGCACTGGTTTAGAATTTGGTTATCTAATTCCTGCTCTGCTGGCCTGGTCACCTCCCTGAAGCTCAGTTTTCCAAAAGAAAAATGGAATAGCTCCAACTTTTGTGGGCTGCCTGGATGATGCAGTTCATTCAGTAAGATACCATTTATGAAAAAATGATTGGAAACAAGCACTGGACAAATCAAATCATATCACTCCAATGAAAAAGTGTTGTTAGTTGACTCTGGTATTCAAGGGGAATCAGGATAAAATGAGCAGATAAGACTGGGAATGCTAGATGGGGGAGCGGGTAAATCATTTACTTACTGGGCTCTTTGATTTTGATGTTGTGAATTTAACTAGTGGTTAGTATGGAGCATCTGTGAAGGTGCTCATTCAGCCTGGAATTAGGATCATTTTATTGGCCATTTATTTTATGCTGGTTATTCTTCTTCAGTCTGTGTATATTTAACTCAATGAGTACATTCTCCTGTGAAGCTAATGTGTTTGCTCTCTCACCTAAGAGATGCTTATCAGACTTTTACTAGGGATTGCAGACCTCCATATCTGGAATCTTGCTGCATTTTTACAAGAGTGAAAAGAACAGGCAGAGCTCTGTGTTTTAAACAGCAGATAAGCTTTGTGTTGTGCATGGATAAGGGAGGAAAGGGGAAGCAGCAGTTGAGTGGATGGGGTGGCGGTCAGAGGAAAATGTATAAACACCTTTAATGTGTGAAAGAATTTCTTTGTCTCTGCTCATGAGCCTTAGAAGTTGGGGGGATATTAAGAGAGAAGGGGTTTGCAGGGCAGCATCATGAGCTTCTGGAATCAGAGTGCCTCAGTTCAAACCCAGCACTGCCAGTTACTGTCATCATGTGTGTGACAGACAAGTTGCTCCGTGATTTTGTGCTTCTGTTTCCTCTTCTGTAAAAAACCTATGTCGTAAGTCTGATGTGGATAAATAACAGCCATTCATATCTTCAGATGCCAATTTGTGTTCAATTCTTAGGAAGGACTTGAGGGGGTCCTAACAAAGAACAGAACCCTCTAGGTTCTACAAGTTTC
The DNA here is from genome assembly GCA_004363575.1 of Solenodon paradoxus. Classification (NCBI taxonomy): domain Eukaryota; kingdom Metazoa; phylum Chordata; class Mammalia; order Eulipotyphla; family Solenodontidae; genus Solenodon; species Solenodon paradoxus. Next base: position 1,091,315 of record RJWH01000175.1, on the reverse strand, counting down.
ACCACACCCGAGTGCTGAGCAAACATCTGTGTCACTCTCATGTTAGAAGAACTGGGGACCATCATACTGGCTCTGAATGTCTAGGTGGGCATGAGGTTAGGGTTTCGCCTCAGACTATGACCCCACCAGTCTGTGGGTCTCAGATACTATCCTAAATCTGGAGCTTGTGAAGGGACCTGGGGTGTCTTTCGAGGAGTATGTCTGGTCATCTCAGAGATTTCTTCCTACAGTCATACTTTTGTCTTTTTTCTTTTCTGCTCTCTTCTTGTTTTTCTGATGGGAGACTAGGCCAGCTGGCTGTCTTTACACATGGAAGTTAATCAGAGACATTTGTCATTAACAAGTAGAACTTGTTTATTCATAAGAACCTTCTGAATCAGAAGATGACGGGGGATGTTAAATTTACCCCCTTCCATACCATTCTAGTTTATTCTTTTATGTTGTTCTTAGACAAATTAGTAGACTGGGAATTTAATACTTCTTTTCATTTTAGGGGTGGGTGTGTGTGTGTGTGTAATTTTTCTGGACCCTGGACACTATTATTCCTTGAGCATACAGGGGCAAGATGAAGCTTTTGAGACATGTGTGTATTTTGCCCATGGTTCTGGGATTACACTGCCTACTTTCACCTGTGGAGTCTGGAGCTTATTAGCCATGAGCTCTGAAGCAGTTACCTAACTCTACATGGCTTCATTTTCTTATCTCTCTCCATTTAAAATAGAGATCATGTGTTTCCTTATTCATACATTTGTCTTAAGTATTTAGTATTTAAATTATGCATGCAAAGTACTGAAGAATAGTCATTTAATAAATATTAGTTATAGTTTTTTTTTTTTTTTTTTAGAAACATCCATTTGAGTCCCACTTTGGTCATTTAACTAGTTGAAAACTCTGCTGAGTCTTCATTTTCTCACCTAGAAAATAAAGTGGAAAAATAGAATCGAGTTCTGAGTCTTAAAGAAGATCATACCTTTATCTGGCACAATGGGACCACAATACCTAAAACTTCTCTCTAGATTTTCTCTTCCTTCTTCACTCCCCAGGAATCTCAATTTTGAGAAGAAATGCTTTTATATAGAGGATATAAATTCCAAGTGTATTTCCCATGGAGAAACTCATAGAGCAAGGAATAACAGTGTATTTTGAGGTAAGGCCAACATTTTTGTGGGCAAGTCCTCATTATTCCTTATGATGTTCCCATTCCGCTGAGGAAGCCATAGCTGAGAGTCATGTTCCACATCTCACTGTGAAGTGATGCCGTCATCATTCCGATCATGTGCCTCTGGCTTCTGGCTTGCGCTGTGCCTGCCCCCTGGGCCCTTCCGGGCTGGCTTGTGCCTCCCCACTGGGCCCGTCTGTTCTGGACTGTGCCTGCCCACTGGGTCCTCAAGCTTCCTCTGAGAGGGGACATGAGGAAGGCATGACCATGAGCATTGCCTTTGCTGGAGCTAATGGCTCTAAATAAAGGACATATCCCTTCCTCGCCCCCCTTATCTTGTTTCACTGAAAGGTAATTTATGGAGCATACGATAACTCGTTTTCCTCCACAGCTCTAATAGCCAGACCATGAGTCAGAAAATTAACCTTTTAACTTAATATATATGTTGTACATTAGGTCCAGCACCAGTTTTCATCTGCCTAAATGGTAAGTTTCACGCAGCATAATGGATGTCTCCTTCGTGTACACATCCCCGGGAATGGATGACTTGCAGCTGCTTTGCCCCAAGGCCACTATGAACGCCACGGTACTTGACAGATTGGACCAGTTTACATCATCAACTTTTATCACATTCTTTTATGAAATAGAAATTTCTATCATGGGCCTGTAAATTGGGGAGTATTGAAAATAGCGAGCTCTTTCAGGAGGCTATAAAATTACATATTTATAGACTTGTGAAGTTGACTCTCCTCCCCCCTCTCTAGCACTTGTCCCAGGGAAATAAGCAATGGATAGAATATCTTTGAAACTTTAAAGAGTTCTACAAATAGGGACATCACTTAGAAAATTTCATTTGAAATCTCTAAACTGGAGAAACACATGCCTTAAATATGAGCATGTTCATTTTCATTAGTTCACAATAGCCAGCCATAACACGTGAACCAATCAAGTCTGAGTCCGGGATGCTAGTAAAGATCAATAATGTGACCACGGGTCCACATTCTGTTTTGTAATCTGAACTGACATTTGAGATGTTGGAAGACTTGAGAAGTCCAAGTACAAATTTCTTAGATGTACCTTCCTGGATTAAGTAAACCTACTAAATCCATGTAAAGTTTATGTAGATGGTTAAACATTTGGGGAATTCTGAGAGGTCACTAGGTAGGACTATACTTACTTGTTTTTTCTAATTTGCCTTTTTTCATTTGAGGTGGGCTTTGTTAGGAAATGACAACTGTCCATCCAGGAAGCACTCATTCGCGTGTAAGACTAGTTATGTTAACTTGTGAGTCAGAGTGACTCAGATGCATGCTAAGATTTAAGGTGAACTAACCATTCCTCTGTATTCTCTTTAGTAAAAAAAAAAGATCTGAAAAGATAGGCAAACACTGGAGGAATGAGAAGAAATATTTAACTTAACTACTTGCCTTATTGACTATAGATAGATTCTTAAAAGTCTCAAGTCTCATTTTCTTGCATCCAGAAGCTTGGGTATCGAGAGTGCTCAGGCAGAATCAGTGGGTTTTATACTGAACTATTGTGGAGCTGCAGTAGTAAGGAGGAAGGTTGGCATCTGTTTGGAGGCAGAGGCCTTTGATCTGACCTCTGGTTCACTGCTGTTAAACCTGTGTTTCCTTCTGAGGAAAGCACTGTTTTGAATGCCATAATTTTTGCAATTGAATTTTTTTTCTCCTCCACCCTCCCTTCCATCCCCCCGAATATTTCTAACTACCTGGATTTATGTTTATTTGTTTATTTCTCTTTGCTCCCTTCTCTCCCCTATAGCAATTTGACAGAAAGAATTACGACTTACTCCTCATACTCATAGAACAGTGATTGACTTAGAACATTGACACCTGAAATACTTATTGAACAAATTAATCAATTAATAATAACCCCTACTATTAAGAGTTGCTAGAAGGTTCAAAGTAATGAAAGCTTGCATAGACAGCACCAACACCTACTTATTCTTTGTGTTATCCAGGTTATCAGTCAGCATTCCCAAATGTGGGGAAAACATACTGGAAATACTAGAGTTCTCATCTTCTAGATGGTGATACAGGTTTTTTTTTAATGATAATAATTAAAATTTAATTTTTATTTTCACCTTCAATTTATGGCAAGGACTATTCACTTTTGAGTTAAGTTATTAAGAATAGGTGTGTCCTGGTGGCTTAGATGCTAAGCCTACAACAGGGGCATAAGCCATGCAAAGGCCAAGAGTAAACTCTCCAAAAGTAAAACTGACATGGAACACATGTCTATGAAGTGTGGGAATTTCATTCCGAGATGGGGGTTTAATGGTTTGGTGATAGAGCACAATTTCACCCAGAGAATGTTCAAATCCCTGTATTAATGAGCTGTGTTGTAACAGCATCCCATTGTCTTTGTATCATTTCTGCATCAGTCATTGCATAAGTATTGTCAACTAACTTGATTCATTATGATATATCAGTTAGACCAACCCTACAACTTTGTTTCCACCTACATCACTCTTGATACTATTTCAGAGGCTACAAACACCTTCGACATTGACAATCATGAAGTCTCCCCAAACCTCACCTTCCTTGATAACCTAATTTGACTGTCAGAAATTCTGATCCTTTGGTTTCCTTCATCCACTCTCCTGGTTCTTCCAAGATAAATGTAGGCTTTGGTCTGTGACACTGGACACTGAACTTCTCAGGTGCCTCGAGCATAGGAGATATAACGGGCACTGCCCACATTGAGGACCAATGTTGAGAGTCAGATGATGTTCTATTTAAAGTGTGTGCTCTAGTCTCTGGTGGTGCTCAGTCAAGGCTAGTTCCTTCTTACTCTATATTCTCTAGTCTGTCTTTTTTATTCCTTTTTCTCCAGTTATACTGTTGAACTCAGATATTTGCAAGATTCCATCCTGAACTTCTGAATCTATAGCTCTTCTACTCCACTGATTCTTATGCTCTTTGCAACTCTCTTTCCAAAACACTCTCCAAGTTGTCTGCTCCTGCTGACCTTCAGGTCTGTATTTGCATTTGCTTTCTGAACGTCTCAACTCAAAATCTCAGATTCAGTGATTCCCTGACAGATCTCATGCCCGACTCCTCTTCCTCTTGTCCTTATTTTGGTTATAGTATCTCTGTTCTGCCAGACATTTGAACTAGAAACCTTAGGGTCGGTTTTAATTCCACTTCTTCTCTATCTTGCAACATCTAATTAGAACTCTTGGCTTCACCTTCAATAGAACTTTCTTCCTTTCCTCATTCAAAGGCAAGTTTGGAAGTAAAGCTGGCTGCTTGAATGTAGGCCAAGCAATAGCTGCTTCACTGACTTTCAGAATAATATGTTCCAATCTTAGGAACTGAGCCTAGGCAAAGAGATATTGAATATGTACCTGGGTTGACACTGCAGACCAGATCAAGCCCTATTGTATGTGCAATGACAAATCTCTTGGAAATCTCTATTTTTCAAATATACAGATGCTACTGTGGTTAATAAAATGCAAGTATTTTAAAGAGTTATTGAATGTTTAGTAGCCTTTTGCCATTGTATAATTTTTAATTATGCATACTTAAAGTGCAACTGGCAAGAGGGGTTTTATCAAGATGCTGTGATCTCATGGATTTCAAAGATGATGATGTTGAAATTTCTTTCATTTGTGCAGAGTTACCAGCTCACAGAAGAATTAAAAAAGAACAGAGATTACATGTGCTTTCAAAAAATATGTTTATGGAGAGGAATAGGAATTGAATGTCTCCAGTACTTGACTAATACGTTGAGAGCTCCCATTTCCTGAAAGATAGGTCTATTATTATATTTAAGATAAGATAATAAGCACTGTGTTTGTGTAGGATAAATCTGTCCTCTGGGTTTATCAGTGACTTGCTATATAATAAAAAGAGAAATATGTGTGCTAATAAGTATAATGGTGTAAGTGCTGTTTACTCAAAGAATTTTAAATTCTGATTCCTGAATGTAGTAATGCTTGACAGCCAAGTTGGTGGTGGTTTTTAGGCTTTGAAGAGTGGTTAAGATTTTATTATTTGTCAGTGATTGAGACCCTGTGAGTGATTCAAGTGAAAACACATCTGGTTTGATTGAAGTGTAGGACATTTGAAGGACAGACTGGGGTTGGATAGGGGGCTTTTGATTTTCTCTGCTCTTTTGTTTGAACTTTATGTATACACAATGAGCACAGGACACAATCACCAGGAGTATTATGCTTTCTTGATTACACAAAATAGATATTTAAAATTAACCTTAGACTGCCGTGGTGGAGTAGGAGTAGGTGAGGACACAGTCTATATGCATCCCAAGGTCCTGGGATGGAAGACGGGAACTGACAAGATGAACAACTACATAAAATAAAGTGCTTCTTCCTCCTCTCTCTGCCTGCCAGCCTGCCTCTGCTCGCCTTCATTCTTATCTGCGCATTTCCTTTAAACTCCAAAACTAAAATATTAGCAAATCTAAACAAGGGTCAAGAAAAGAAATAGGGGTGGAAGCAAAAAAAGATCTTGGTTTGGAATGATTGGAAAAGCCTGCCAGGGACTCAGATATATGGGTTTGAGCAATATAGCTGATATTTTTGTTTGGCATTTGCAAGGCTGGCTATTCTTCGACGATGCATAGGTCATAGTTTTTTTTTTTTGTTGTTTTCTCCTGATTCTAAGAGGCACCCTCAGCATCACCCTTGGGAGCAGCTGCAGTAGAACCACTTAAGTGGCAGGCAGTACAGCAGCACAATTGCCATCCAGATTAGAGTGTCCTAGGTGGGGTGGGTGTGTTTTTTTTTTTTAAGGAACCTGAAGAACTTAAGGAAAGGAAATGTGTTTTCTGGCTATCAACTGTCCCTGCCTGTCTCCATCTTTTTCTTTCCCTCACATTCTTGCTTCAAAATCACACTGTTTCTCACCTCACAGTCCATTGGGATCTATGTCAGCTCTGCTGTCTGTGATTTGAGATCCAAACACTCCAGAAACTGCATCATTTAAAGTACAGTGAGGACACCTGGCTTTCTTTGTGGCCATCGGACCTTAGTAATCTTAGTATTCCAGTATTTTCAAACCAAGACTCTTCTTGTGTTATGTTCTGTTCTCTCTGTTGCTTTTAAAACAATAATAAAACTACATTTATAGGCATCCTTGCTGTTACACTGCATTGTGTTTTACTGAAAACTTGTGCTGCTTTGTTCATAAAAGATTCTCTGCCAAGAGAATTGTATGTGGGAGGGTGTGACTGCCTTAGCTCTGGGGACTTATCTCCCTCCCATCTGCCTCAGCTCTCAAGGCTGCCTTTGACTTGTTTTTCCCCAACAGCCCCACCCCTTCCAACTTTTACTGCTAGCTCTGAGCTCCAAATTATTCTTGTCGAATATTTCAGCTTTCAACATGAATCTGCTCTCTGGATTCCTTTTCTATTGGGTGATCTGACGTGGGATACCTTTCCTGCCCTCTGAGTGACAGGTACAGCAAAGAGCATTCAGGTTCTGTCGCCCATCCTCCCACCCTGAAATATCAGCAGACCCTGCCAGCCTGTGTTAGGGCTGTCCTCGTTCTCCTTTGGCAACTTTCAACAGGAGCCTGGTAATATTACCAGACTGTTTGAAAAGAAAGTTAAATGGCCAAGAAACATAGGAAAGTGAATCTGAAAATAATCTCTGAAATGATTGGCTCATGATCAAGAGTGGTCATCAAGTCAAGAGCTGGTCATCAAGGTTTCAATGCCAAAGACAACTGTGCCATCATTTCTTCGCTCATTTATTCAATCTACTGATATGTCACGAGTGGCTCCCAAGACAAGATACTGTGCTCAGTGCCGAGTGTCCACAGTCAGCAGGACAAGCTCATATGCTGCTGCTACTGAGCTAGCATGGGTCTACGGAGGGAGATTGTTCATCTCCAAACACACAATTCATTGGAAACTGGTTTTGCAGAAGGAGTGGCAAGGAGGGGGTCTGAGAGAGGGACTTTCCTTGTGACTGCTATGGGCATTAGAGGAATCCCCTTATTTTCCATAAGAACTTAAAGAAAGAAAATGAGTTTTCTGAATGTCAACTGTCCCTTCCTCTTCTCCATATTTTTCTTTTCCTCGGATTCTTGTTTTGAATTGCCCTTTTTTTGGCAGTGAGAACCCCTTTGTATGGAGGATAAGGACTGAGTTCTCAGACCACGGGGCCAATTAGGATGCCAAGGTGTGAGTAGAACCAGCTCAGAGTAAATCTGCTTTTCTGGCTCATTTTTCCTGGAAACCAGTTGGTCATCAGCAATCTCCCAATTAGGGCCAAGCTGACTCTGTGAGGAAACAAGAAAGCAAAAGACCTCACAGAACGCTGCCCACACCAGCAGCTACCTAATGTCAACTCAAAACCTAATGACTCTTCGCTTACTTCTATGGCCGTTGACAAATGCTTGTCAGCTGTGCTCTTAGTTCTGGGTTGATTCGCCCTCAGGAATCCTGCCCCTGGGCTGGCTCCTTGGAGTCCATCAGTGGGTGCTGTCATGCTGCCATCAAGATGTGGCCCAAGCCGAGTGGCCAGCACCCGGGGTCTGGTTACTCGTCTCCCGGAGGCTGTTGTGTTAGCAGACATGGGAGGTTCTGTAATTAGCGGTGGAAGTGATGGCCCAGTTGGTTCAGGAAGATCTAGACATGACTCATTGTGAAGGACAGATACAAAGGGCAGATGAAAATGTGCTCCTTATGTCACTTGTTTGCTATCTTAAGTCTACTTAAAGGAACATCTTCTGACCACGGGGAAGAGCAAAGTTAGTTATCATGTCATTTCTTGGATCCCAACCATGGATGTCAGCTCCACTGCCCACTGTGGGTCCAGGTCAGTGTGACTCCCTCCCCAGCCTTCTTACTGGTCACCCTCTTCTGTTGCTGCTCCATATCTTCCGTGTTCCCTGGCAACCAAAATAATCTTGAATAAACTCTAGCAAACCCACAACGCCATAAAGAGAATAAAATCTAAACTCTTCACCGCCTTTAGGTGCAGTAACAGGGCCCGCACTGGCCTTTCCAGCTCAGTCTTGCCGTTCCTCATTAAGTGATCCCCTGGAGATAACAACAGTGTTTTTGTCTGTGCTGCATGCTCACAGCAGAGTCTCTCTGCAAAAATTTTTTTTTTCTTTCCTGGAACACCTTCTCCCTGTAAATCTTCACATTTGCTGGAATTTCTTAGCTCAGGACCCAACTTGGGTGGCACCAATGAAAGGCCTTTCTTAAGCAGCTACTGTTAGCCCTTTCTCCACTTCACCCTCAGTCTCGTTCACACCCACCGTCGCGTGCTGTTGATTTCATCTCTCCATTAGATGATGTGCTCATGAAAACACCGACCTTGTCAGCCTTGATCTCTTCATGTCAAGCAATAGGTACGCACTCAACAACATATGTGGATTGAAGGGAACTTGACCCATAGAAAAAAGGTGTCTCTTCGTTTCCTGACTTTAGAAGGTGTTAAAAAGAGCATAGAGGCTCTCAGAAATCTCCGCTAAGACAAGCAATAGGAAGTAAAGACTCTGAAGTTATGAATTTACGGTGGATATAAATTTCTTATAGTAAGCCCGTAAGTCCCTTGCCCATGGTTCCCAAGCTGGTAAGTGGCAGAGCTCTAAGAATGAGCCCACATCAGTCCTGGAAGAGTAAACATAGAGAGCTAGGGTGTGCCCTGTGGCTCAGGCTGCTGAGATGGCAGCGGTGTGGACCATGTAAAGCCCAAGGACCTGACCTGCAGGCTGAGGAAGGAAGCAGAGAACCAAAATAAATAAATAAAAATCTCCCTCCTTCCCTTCCTCTGCTTAAAAAAAAAAAAAAAAAAAAAAAACAAAAACAAGCAAACAAAAACCAAAACATAGCAGACCAATCTGTGGACTAGTATTTGAGCCACAGTGTAAATTATGTTTATTCAAACATTTGGTTATTGCAAAATCATTAAGTCCATCAGATCATGAGAAGAGCGTGAACTTAAGAATTGGAGGGGTTTAAAAAGAGAGCCTGTGAATTTATTTCGTCCAGTGTCCTCAGAGGTTCAGAAACCTGAAGTAGTGCTAAGTGTCGGGGTGGGGCTCCAGGCTGGCCTGGTGGAGTGTCCCGCTGCGGTCCTCTCTGACTTCACCTGTGTCTTCTGCACATATGTGGGAATGGATTCTTGGCTGTGGTTTGGACATACCAGATGTAATCTTGACATAACCTGGAGGGGAAAACCTTCCTTTTGTTCAGGAAGATGATCAGCCACCCGCCCATCTTTCTTAATGCTGTATTTTTAATTTTTCTAGGAGAAGGATGTATTTATGACTTCGCCCCTGCCCCCCCGCCCCCCCCCCCCCCCCCCCCCGTCTTCAAATTCAAATCCTTTTCAGAGTGATTCTGCCTCTGGGCTAGGGAAAAATGTTTCCTCTTCTCATAAACGACATGCCAGTCTTCTTATGGTCTCGGCTTTCTGGACACAAAAGGGGATCTACTTTTACTGCCTGGTGGGACGAGTTTTTAATGATTTTCAACTACTTTGTGAAGAACAGAAAGGAAAAGTAATTAGCTAAGAGATTAAACCATTTTCCTAAATGCAGACAGGCTACAATTTTGTTAATAGAATCCTAAAAAACAATTTCAGTTTCTCTTACAATGTGTGATCATTTTGAAGGTGGGTTGAGCAGTCTGTTTTGGATGAGTGAACATTTTTGTACATCGAGATGCTTTTGAGTGATGCTGGCGCTAAGCAATTCTTTTGTGTTTGAGAATGAGATTGATTTGTTCTCCTGCTTTCTTTAATGAGGTCGGCCCTTACCACCATCCTTTCCATATTTTTCAAAGGGGTGTGGCTTCCCATTTTTCTTTCTTCATGACCCAACACTGTGGGAACATGTCAGTATCATAGTCTTGTTTTTGTTTTCATTCATTTCAATCTTCGTCTCAATGGCTTACGTTTGATATTTGGGATAAGATCCAGATGAACAAGCCGCTGATACCTTGCTGTTTCCCCTGGCATCCCTGTTCGTGATTTATAATTTATACCTAGAAAAGATTTACTGACCTAACTGATAATCCTTCTCAACAAAAGATAAACACACTTATAAGTCATCAGTGTAAGTCAGATGTACTTGAAAGGGACCAAGAATTCACCTGCAAGCACTTTTGGCACCATGCCGTTTCCCATGAATTCAGACTGATGACAGAGAAAGCAGAGGTTGCCAAAGAAGGAACCTCCACCTTCCAGAGCCCCTGAGGGTGGGACCAGCTCCACCTGAATACTGCAAGGAGCATCGAAGACTGGCTCTTTGTGTCTGGTTTGAGGAGACCAGCTGGAATTGTTTCCGTGCTCTGGAGCTGAGATCTGTGAATGTATCGCACCCTCCTTATTTGTTCCTGTGGTCCTATTACTAGGTTACCAGTTTGCCCAGTCAAGTTACTAGGTCATCCTTGTCCGGGGTGGAACGCTGATCTGTCGGGCTAATGCTTTGAGAATGTATGAAATCTATGATCAAAGCCCTCTGAGCTTTCAGGAGTGTAACTGAGTAGTGGGAAGGAAGGGGAAGTTGGTACTAGCCCCATTTTACAGGTAGGCAAAGTTACAACTGTTATCTGAAGGGTTTGCTCTGTTGGTTCTTACCCTGTTCTCTCAGATTGCCTCTATCTTGCACCAAAAACTACAAATTCTCTGTATGTTTCACTTGGTCTAGACGTGGCCTCTTCAGCGAGCTCCCTGGACCTTTTTATTTTGTTCTCTTGAGATGTAAGCAATGTTGGAATTGTCAAACATATATCATCATACATGCTGGCAGATAGTTCTATAAAATCATCATTCCATGACAGGCAATACCCAAAGCAGATATTCAACCTGATCATCTCCTGTAAACGTAAATCTCTTCTTTTTATCACGAGGGCTCAGAATTCTAAACTGCTTTCGAGAGTTCTTCATAGAGTCACTTTCAAAGAGTAAACAATGAGGGAACCCGTGATCCAAACCTCAGCGGAGAATCATAATGCACTAACGCTAATAACTGTCATACTGAGCAAGTCAGTCATATTTTTGTTGAGATCCTCAGGCCCCATCAACATAATAAAACAGAATCAGGATATCGAGCAACTATCACTGTGGTCTTTTCAGCCCCATAAATCATGACTGGTGACAACTCCGGCTGTAAAGTCGTTGGGATGACAATGACTAGCATCGCTGTCGCAGTTAATCAAATAATTATTTGACATGTGTTTCTCTTGGTCTAGTCCTGACTTAGGAATATATTTCATTCTCTCCTTCTTTGTCTATCCTCTGTCTTCGTCTCCGTTGTAATGATGCTGAACAAGCATAGCATGTAAACAGAATGAATGAGAGAACTATTTCCCCAGTGGGGCTGTGAGCTACCTAAAAAGAGGGTCCTGGTCTCAGTCAGCTTGGTAAATATCCCTAGCACTCCCCCCAGCCCCTGCTGCAGTGATTGGCTCTTGATAATCATTGGCAGTTATTTTAAACTTCTGAGTAAAGCCAGCGTCCTGGCTAAATTCTTTTTCTCTAAGAGTATTCGACTCCTAAACTGACTTTTCTTGCAGATGCCGTTTAAAACAAAAACAAAAGCACATCAGTTTCTTCTACTAGCCCACTGTCTCAGAGAGGTAGGAGGAAAGGTTCCATTAAAATCTGCAGATTTCCTCTTCCCCAGAGTAATTCCCTCAAAGATGTCAGAATGAGCAAGGGTCAGCTCCCTCCCTGAAGACAGCAGTCTCTTTGTGTTTATTTAGTAGTTGCTCCATAAATAATATTCTTGTGACTAGTATTATGTAAAAGTTTAATAAACGTTTGCTAAGACATGCATGGCCAGGTGAATGGATGCATGGACGTAACTCCTCATGAAAGGACTTTTTAGATAAGGTTGCTGATTGCATAAACTCAAGTCTTAAATTCAGATGGAGGTGTAATGAGAAGTGAGAAGAAAAGGACAGTTGCACCCCCTTTTGGGAGTGGGGGATCTGACCTGTTATTTGTAGTCAGTGAACATGTAATGAGCCATTAGTCTTTATATATCCCAGATATCAAAGGGATAAGAAGATAACAGCAACTCATCAGAAAGCCTGTTCCTCTGAAATTTCATGGGTAATAAAGTTCGGTGGAAATGATTCTAACCTGCACTCCATCCCTGCAGCCATCAGTGGTGAGGATTGGTTGTTTATAGGCAGCTCAGGCAGTTGCGCATGTTTTCAGCAATTTCATATTCAAATTCAAAGCAAAGACTGGGTGTCTTTGTTTTCTTTCTTAAACATGCTCAAACACTTTCTGCATTTACTTCATCTCAAATATTTGTTTCTCTAGATTTTTTTTTTTAACATAGTGGTTATTTGTGATTTTAGCTTGTGTTTTCTTTCCTTATATAAACTTTAATATATTAGAAAATCATAGAACTTACATTTTGTCAAGACCTTAAAATGCATTCCTAAAGAGTCTTTCAATTAAGTCTGGCTCTGTGAATGCTAATTTCTCATCGCTAATGGAATGGATAAATGGAAAATAAAAATCTAATGACCATTTCTTCAATCTCACTGTTTACCAAAGAAAATCATAGTCATCGATATGTGAAATTTAGGTATGAGATAAGGGGAAAATGACGTACAAGAATTTTAGAACTCTGGGGATTAGATTGTTTCCCTGAATTGTTTTTCAAGGCAGTTTTGAAATCTATGCCATACATATATTGTAAGTTTATTAAAACCCCCAAAATGGAAGTAATAATGTATTACTACATGTCTAATTTGTGCATCATTGTAAATCCATCTATGCAAAATACACTAAGTTCACTGCTGGCAGTCCTGTTCTATCTTCACTATATAATTGACCTATATAGGAATTTTCAATGTTCTCAGTGGGAGAAGAGTAAGAGCAAGGGTTAGAGTAGCAAAACAGGTCTCTATTTAATACACTACATTTATATATATATATGTGTGTGTGTGTGTGTGTGTGTGTGTGTATACATATATATAATATTACACTTTCCTGTTTATTTAAACATTATCAAATTGAAATAATTTCTAACAATGCTATTATGATATATGACACATTCATATTGACACTAACCTAAGAGAAAATTATAATGATCTAAACTAAGTAAATGTTTCCAACCTCACTGCTATTAAGCCTGGTAGTAACTTCTGAACTTTAGAATAGAATGGATTATATATATATATATATATATATATATATACACACTTTTTTTTTTTTTTTTTAAGAAATGCTTGCTCAATGAACTTACATCTAAATTTCAAAGCCTCATTCCCTTTGTGGAAAATTTAAACATTCCGCAATGAGAAAGAACCCAGGTTTAACAGGCAAAGATTGGAGGGACAGAGGCTGGAGTTAGCAATCTTCATTCCCATTCGCTTTTAGGTGTTTATGGAGGAGAGCTTCTTTTAAGCAGAGTTTCTGACAATGGAATTGGGTCTTGTTAATGTGCTGAGGTTACTAATTAATTTGCTCCTCTTCCATGTTCAGTTGGACTCTGTCTTCTCTGGGACTTCTGTTGTTCACATTGACTCCCTCCAAATTCAACAGAGAGGCAGCCCCTCCAATAATGAAATTGTTTATTTTCAAGGAAGCAGAGAACATAATAAGTTATTTCTCCATTGCATTCTTTTTGTGTTCAATTATTTTTAAGGAGTTAATTCAAATGTAGCAGGCTTTCTGTGAACTTGCTCCTACAGAATTTACTGCCTCTCATGAGAAAATCTGCGACATGTGACATTTTAGAATTACCCACCTATTGATGGGCTTATACTGCATTCTGTTCTGGAAAGAGCAAGTCAGTTTTCAGCATAGGATCTTTTTCTGTACTCTTTGTTTCTCCTTTGTCTAGTTTTATGAACGCTAGCTCCAAGGTAAGAGTGGAAACAATGGAAGGAGAAGGAGTGTAAAGAATAGGCTAGAACTGTGACTTGCTGAAGGATTTGGTTTGGGTCATCAATTGTTGTTGGGAAGAAGAAACCTCAAAAACACAACCCCAAAACTTATTGAGTTTAAAAATGTGTGTCTATATTTTGTAGGGAACATAATTTTTTACCTATTTACCTATTTTCACCTATTATCTTGCCTACGGTTACTGAATAAGGTCCTGTGTCACAATTCCATCCAATTTCCACATCATGTTAATAGAGGAAATGAAGCAATAATGGGCCGTTTATCTTATAATGTTGTAGTAAATATATCCAGTTCTATTCTAAACCGGAATGAAAATGTGAGTTTTTGTCTTTTTAAGACAGGATTTTCACTCTCATCTCACGGTCACTTACGTCAAGCTGTAATAACAAGTTACTGTTTAATGAGTAGCTAATAAAGGCCAGACCCTGTGTTTCACCTCCATGCCTGCACTCTCATTTTATCATCACATCAGCTCGACCAGAGAAAATTGAAGTCAGAGTAGTTATACATTTTGTTCCAGAAATGACAGGTTAAGAACTAAATCTAGGTCTTCAGGACGGCCCAAAGTTCTGGCTTTTCCCATCACATTCCCAATTAGAATTCCCACTGCTCCTGCTATAAAATATTATGTAATGTGAAAATATGACTGTCAGATAAAAAATAGCCAATGAATTGTTTCTAGTTTGTATTTTACCTTTTTTTTTTTTTAACTTTTACTACATCTTTGCTATTATGGATTATAAAACATCTCTCTCCTAAATACCCTCAATGTTCTAAATGGATATCCAATACATTCTTTTATAAACTTGATTAAGGACATAATGAAATATGTTCATTCTCTCTGAAGCTCTTTGTCTCTATCATCTCCTGAAGGCATTTTAAAATAATGATATGACATACAAAGGATGGAAATTGACTGATACCAGGTCAGAGCCTTCAAAACAATTCCGCCTGTCTCTTACGTATCATTCAAATAGGTAAATGTTACTCATATATTTACCAGAGGATGAATACCTTGGTATGAATGGGATAAGCTTCAATTTCTAGTTTTGCAATTTTCTTTTGAAAAATAAATTCTCCAGAGTATATTAAAAAAATCCAAAGTTTTCTTATTTAACATTTTTTTTTAACCATCCTATCCAGAAGACAGAAGAAGTGTGTTCTCAAATCAAATGAAGTATTAGTTGTGTCCTGCGATAGCTGTGTAGTATAAGAGCAGAAGATAGAGTAACTAGGTGATAGAATAGATGATGGGGAACAACTCATTTGAGACCGTCTGCAAGTTCAGTAAGCTTCCTTTGGATTTTGTATGGTAATCTCTGTTTAACAGTTTTGTGTGTGAATTTGGTCTCTTTTTTTTTTTTCATTTCCTTTTGGATTGAGGCATTTTTGTAAGGACGTTCTGTAACAGGACTTGTTGTAGATGGTGGGGGTTATTAAAGGTATAATTATTGTTTGAAGAATCATTTAAATTTTGTAAGGAAGACTAGTCTTTAGATTTCAAAATTTTCAAATATCTGACATGCCCCATTGCTACTCCAAAACCAATTATTCTTTTGATAATAACAACTAGGCCCAGCCTTAATTACCTAAAGTGCTTGAATATTGAAAAAAGGGTGAAATCATTTTTAGCTAATTTAGGATAAAATGTTGACAATTTTTACTTAGAGATGGTTCTAATAACTGTGAAGTAATGGCTCTCAAAATAATTTTCAGCTCGTGAATTTAGAAGAAATGTAAATGCTGAGGTTCCACCAGACAATCATAAATTTGAATTGCGCACCAACAAAATTTTTTTTTTTTTTTTTTTTTTTTTTAAGGAAAGTTGCAGGTACATATGAGGGCAAGAGGAGGAAGAAGCATTATTTTTTAATTTTTATTTAGTTGTTCACATTGGTTGTTACTCTGAGTCCCAGGACACAAGTCCAGGTCCTTAGGATGTGTGTGTGGACTGCACTCCTTCAGAGGCGACTGACCCAACCACTATTCCACCAGGGTGCACCAACAATTGCTTCTTAAGCAACTTTTCTATGTCTTTCTGATGCTTGTAATGTCTGAAAAGGACGGTTGTTGAGAGGAGAAGGTTGGCATTCTAGCTAGGTTGATCCGAGAGACTAGCTCTATCTTTCAGATTACTTGCACATGTCTGTGTCTATCTGAGTAAAGGCATCTGCTGGCAGAAAGTTAAGGCAGCTTTTGTCTACATGAGTCGCATTTTTGACTGCAATTTTAGTTGTTCTGTGATCTTAGTGACTTAAAAACTGAAACTCGATGTCATTATTTAATTTTATAAATGAAAACAATTCAAGCTCCAGGTTCCCAAGAAAGAAAAACCTTAAAGCAAATATGAAGTTAAAATAAATTATCATATATAATTGCAGACATTGATGTGCTTAAGAAAAATTGCCCTCTAAATGCAAGAAAAATATCCCTTAAATCAGGTTACATCATTTAATCAAGAAAATCAATTTAAATATGGCTTTGCTTATAATAGTACTGAATCAAATCAGTTTTCCAGTATGATGGTTGATGGAAGGTCTATTCTTTTGCAGCAGTTGTAAGACAGTGCTTTTATTAAATGGTGTCATTGACAACTCAGGGAGGCACTGCAGGGTAAGAGCAAGAAATTTTGGATTCCAGATTCGATCCTGGCATGCTCGAGGAGCAAAGGCCGGTCATGCATCTCGAAAATGAATTTGTTGAACTAGATCAAGTTTCAACAAAGTATGGCCCCCAGGTCTGCCACCTGTTACTGTATCATCTGAGAGCCGAGAGTGTGTTTTTATAGATGACTTTTGTAACCTATTCCATTTTCTTTGACTCTCAATTAAGTGACATGCTTTCTCTCCAGATAAGAATTCCATTCTTCCTATTGATAAACCTGTATTATTTTTAAAGTCTAATTAATTATTGCTATTGTAGAAATTTGTTAGACTTTTATCTTGGTTATGTGAGTATCTTCTTAGTATCTTTGATCTTCCTCTTGGCCTGCAAAACTTAAGTTATTGATTCTCTGACTCTTTACAGAAATGTTTGCCATCCTCTGGACTAAATGATCTTTGCGAGTCCTTTAAAAACTCAGTTTTCAGCTATTTTCAGCACCTTCAGTGAAATCACTTGTAGACTGCAGATGACTTGGGCAATGTGGGCCAGCAGTGTTTGGTCACACTTTGTTCTTTGGGAGTGGACCAGAATCAGATGGACCCCAAAGCAGAGCCGCCCCCCCATGTCCTGGTAGCAGCTATCCATCTTCACTCTGTAGATTTCAAAAGCAAGAGAAGCACAGTCTGGAAGCACAGGGGTTCAAGCTTCATTGTCTATGTGAGAAAACTGACTCTTGGGCCTCTCTACCTCAGTTTCCCTCCTAGACCTGCCTGGGGACTCTGATTAACCTTACAGCTGCCCCAAAGATGGCAGGGTTTGCACATTTTTTACAAAAATGTCCAAGCAGAAAAATCTTCTTTGACAGATTCTTTCTTTCCCCATCAGTTATTCTTAAATTATTCATTTATAGCAGGTCCTTGAATAATGTCCTTTCATTTAATGTTGTTTTATCAGAACGTGGTGAGGGGGCAAATTTGGTTCTGGTTGGGTGTCACTATCAGAGTGGGGTTTGTATGTTTTCCCCATGTCTGCATGAGTTGGACTTCCACATCCCCAGGCGGTGCGTGTTTGGTTCATCCGGGGTATCTGCATTGTCCCAGCTGGAGTGACTTAGATGTATGACTATCTCTGCCATGACGTGGCTTCCTGTTCACGTGTGGGTCCTGCCTTGCACCCTGAGCTGTGAGGACAGGCTCCGGAGACCTATGACCCTGAACTGGATGGAATAAGCAAGCTGGAAAATGAATGAGCAAGTCCTAATGATTGTTTAATAATTTAATTATTTGGGATCTTTACTTAGAAGTTGAATGATGCTTTTGTGGCTAGAAATCTGCCACAGAAGTTTAACTTTCGTTTGTATCAATTAGCCTCCTGGTTCTATATTGTTTTGCTTAAAGCCAGTTTGCCACAGTCTACTGATGACATTAAGTGAGGGTTTATGTCATAAACAGCCTAGCAAGTGGTTCATCAGAAAGCTAATTTGGTAGTGGCCTTTCAGTGACTTTGATATTTCTAAAACAGATTCCGAGACATACTGAATACACCGTTGCCAGTACAAAAAAGGCAGCGTTCCCTTCAGCCCCCTTTTGGAAGTGTGGGCCTCATATCAACTCCAGGGGATGTGTTTGGAGGGTCCTCCAGGTCTCCCCCAGCCATGTTCCCTGGGGGCCAGTTTGCACAAACCCTTCACCACCGCCCCCGCCCCCGCTCCTCCCCGCCCACAGTGCCCCTGTTTGGAATTTCAGCTTTGACCTTCTGGAGACTCCATATTAAAATGCGAATGTGTTACCTAAGAAGGTAATTTTTAACTCATTAATGTCTATTTGTTAGTAATTTAGCTTGAATTAAGTTTTTCAAATTGGCTAGCTGGTTAAGAGCAGTATTTAAATGTAAGTGAATTAGACTCCCTGAGGTAGGCTCAGGGGAACTTTTGAGAAAAGGTTCTTGGGTGGTGATGATACATCTCACCACTGTCAACATGTGTACGCGCGCGCATGTGCACTCATGCAAGAGACATACTAGAAATACGATGCCAGCCAGATAGATAAGTTTATTTTTTTTAGTAGCCCCATTATAAAAGGGTAAAATACAATTTATAAAAATTAGTTTATGTATATAAATGATTTTATGAAAGAAATAGTGCATTATAACTTTATATAGGTTAAGGTATGCATCATAGTAAATCTGCACTTGTGTATAATAGTTATTTTACCCCTATTTCATTTTTCCTTCACTGTACAATTAACCCCCTTTCCCCTTTTTGCTCCCATTTCCTTCTCTTCCTGCACTGGATGATTTGCTTTCTCTGGCTAAAAGTTTATTCTTTTTTGCTTTAGTTCATTTTTTTTTTTTAGTCTATTTTTGCTTAATTTAGTTTTTGTTTGCTTGCTGTCCCTGCATACCACAGGTGAGTGCTATCCTATCATGTCTATCTTCTGCCTTTTGCTGAGCATCATTCCCTCTAAGTCCATTTCACCCTTTACGAAAATGCTTAATGATATATTTTATTCAACTCTGTCCAAAACATTCCTATCAATGTGTAATTGATATTAGCATTATTGATAAGATTCCTAGCTTTTCGTGGGTACCAAGTCTTTGAACTCAGTTTGTATTTTACCCTGACAACCTGTTTCAGTTTGGACCAGTCACATTTCAAGGAGTCAGTAGTCGCCTATGACCAGTAGTTAATTGCTTGATGGGACAGGGTAGCTCTGCAGGCCCTGAACTGGGAGGTGGGTTGCAGACAGTACAGTGTGACTGGTTGAGAGTGCACCAGCCAGGAGGACACCAAAGGCTGCGAGGGCACTGGAGTTGGCACCGTCTCCCTGACCCCCTGCTTTGAAACTTCATCCTAATTTTGCTGACCAGCAGCCATCCCTCTATAGGAGCCATGTAAAAACTTCCAGAAGAACCAGAGTGGAGTTAGTTACTACTTAGCCTGGACAAGTTACTTAAACCTTCAGTTCTGCATTTGCAAGATAGGGAGAAATAGTGACCTGCTCACAGAATTGTTGTGAACAGTCGATGAAATAATGCATATAAGCACAATACATGCTTAATGAGTGCTGGATATGCTCACAGTGACTTACTATTTGCCAGTTTTGCAAATTAAATTAGTTTAGAAATGAGCTATAAAGAAAATCGGATTCAATCAATTTTTCTACGTTTCTCTAACAGAGAAAAATGATCATCACAATCTATATGTGGTCTTTTTAAAAGACTGGCTCTTTAACTCTAGCATTCTGCCCTCCTGTAAATTATGTATGCACCAAGACATCCTGAAGATACCACATGACCTTAAAGACATTTTTGTTTTGATCTCCAAAGAAATGTGACAGAAGCCTCTATCTTAAAATACAACTGCTTTCTGGGAGGGGGTGAACCAAAGAAAGAAAAGAGTTTTTCTTCCCCCTCTTTGTCCTCATTTATCTCCTTTTCTTTAAACTCAGCAGAAAGAACTAATTAAGGGAAAGCTACAGGAAATAAATTCAGCGTTTGCATTGCACTTGTGGGCTAGTCTTCCCACAATGACTTATGTGAAAGGTCATTTAAGGACCTCCTTCAGAGTGCGCCCTGTTTAGTGAGTCTTCACTGAAAATGGGGACAGGAGGAAGGTGTATATGGGTTCTAATTTATTTACCAAGTCATTATCATTCAAAATACAACATAGCAGTCTTCACCTAAAAGAATGATGGAAACTCATGACATGTGTCAATGCTTGCAATCCCTAATGCGCTTTTCATGCAGACTTTGTTTAGAATGAAAGATGGTAGTTACAATTCAAGATGCAAATGTATGGTGAGTCTACTGCTAGAGTCCTGTGACCCACAGAGGGCTGAGTAATGTCCTGACTCTCAAAGCAGGAGGTCATTTTACGTGTAGGCAGCAAAACGTGTGCCTGAAAAGCCACTACTATATTTTGAGGGAGCCTTTCTAAGAATCTTGAAATATTAATAACCCTGTTTTCATGTAGTTGAAGAGAGAAGAATGTGTGGAGGGTAACAGGGTTGCCCAGAATAGCACAGTGACAATTTTGTATTTTCTGCATGTGCTTGTAAAAAAAAGCAAGAGGAAACGAGAGCAAAAATAGTGCATCTAAAGAACAGCCACCTCAATTTTCCAAATAGGTATAAAACTCTGTTTTCCCGAAATGAGCTTATTCTTGGTAGCATGTGAATACCAGCTTCAAGGAAAAAACAGAAAAAAGTAAATAAATAAAATTGCAAACTCGTTTTCTGCCCTTAAGCCA
This sequence comes from Solenodon paradoxus, assembly GCA_004363575.1. NCBI lineage: Eukaryota > Metazoa > Chordata > Mammalia > Eulipotyphla > Solenodontidae > Solenodon > Solenodon paradoxus. Next base: position 1,070,426 of record RJWH01000175.1, on the reverse strand, counting down.
TCAATTACTTATAATTAATATTTGAACTTCAAGAAATTCAAACCATCTCCCAATTTGATGTTTGTGAACTATGAATTGAATTTTTCCTTGGAGAAGTAGTCTTGTCAGAATAAAAATGAGGGAATAACAATGCCTCCCCTCCTTTTTCTTTTTTATTTCTTAGAAGTTTTTGAAATGCTGTTTTCACATTGCAATGAATCAGTCATCAGCCAATTTTTGTTGTCAATCTTCTGCTCCCACTCTGTGTTTTTACATTTTGATGCCTGATGAGCTAGAAGTACACAATGATCAGTAGGAATAATGGAGAGTTTTCTTCCAACATCCAAATGTGAAAGATGGAAAGAGATTAAAGTCTTCTGGGCTGTCCTTTCACCCAGCGATCACGTTTCCTTAACGTGCCTGTGTCAGTCATGACTGATAAATAACACTTGGAACCCAGGTGGGTGCAGTTGTGCTCATGGCCTGGGACTCCTTGTGTTGACTGGGGAAGAACAAGTTTGATCCAGTGCTTCTTCCTGCTAACGCCAGAGTTCCCGATTTTCATGGAAACCCCAGGACCATCTTAATGAAGGACCAAAAAGCCCCTTGTATGGTGAACCCTATCTAATTATGTGATGTGTATAAACTTGAGACTCATAAATCTCAGTCACTGGAGCCACTTGTTTTTCTAAGATGCTCTGGTCCAGGGAAAGAAGAAAGCAAATGAGGGAGAGATTGATCTCAGAGCTCTTTTATTGTCGGTACGCCACGCATCATAAAGTTTTGGCTCGTTAAAGGAAATTCCATAAACAACTTCAGTTAATAATGGTGAAATAACTGTGTGCTTTTCTGGAGCTTCTGCTACCTTCCCTTCCGCTGGCCTTTGCAATAGCATGATTAAGAAAACACCAACAGGATGTGCAAGTGGGAGGGACAGACTCCAATGGGAAGCCATACCAATGAATGCCTGGTGAATGAGTAACGGTAGTGACAAGGTGGCTGTATCTCCTTAGAGGAACATGCATTTTGTGCCTCTCCTTGTCTACTCACTTGAACAAGATGTGCCGGTTTGCTGGCAGTTTGCTGGCGATTTGCTGACATAATGGACTCTCGGTAGTCAGACTGATGGAAAATGCCTCCTGAATTCTGATACTTTAATTTTAAATTATTGTTTTAATTGCAGTTACTTTGATTTGACACATTAAAATAAACTCATATGATAGGTTCTCCATGCCTCAGATATATGTCTATACACCCTACCTTCTAGCACATCACCAAGTGTTCTTCACCACTGTCCAGTGGGCTCTGCCACCAACCCTGCTCTCTGCTCCCCTGCCTCATCCCTCTTGGTAATCCCACTTCTATTGCAAGTGTCCAAGAGTTGGTTTTGTTTCATCTGTTCTTTCATTTTGTCTGTTCGCATTGCACCTATGAGTGAAGTCATCTGGTATCTATCTTTCTTCTTTTGACTTATTTCACTGAGCATCATCCCCTCAAGATCCGCCATGTTGATTTAAATGGCAGGATTTTATCGCTTCCAGAGGTTGTGTAGTATTCTATTGTGTATATATACCACATCTTCCTTATGGCTCCTGGTACTTTTGATGCTGTGAAAACATCCTGTGGGCATGAGAAATGGAGAGAATGGAGAGTAAATCCTACTGGAAAAATAGTGCGTAGCTGTTACTTAACCTTTGGACTTATGAAATGACTTTTTTACATGTCTGATTTTTAATGGAAAGGTACAGGCAAGAGTGATGGTGAGCAGGCAAGCCAAGGACGAGAGAGGAGGGAAGAAATCTTTCTATTTATTTTATTTACTTGTTCATCCGCATTTTCCCCTGGTCCCAGGTTTTGAACCTGAGACTTTGGGATGCAGGTGGACTACAGCCGGTGAATGAAAGCACCAGGTTGCACAGAAATCGCTTTCTATCGAATAGCCTTGTCTGTGGGTTTAACACTGAGGGTTTTGGTCAGTTTTGATTTCAGGTTGAGACAGATTTGGGAGGTGATCATGAAGGGCAGAGGGGATAAAGTAGTGGGGCGAGGGGAAGCCAGGGCTCAATTAATTATTTTTTATTGTGAGATTTCTCAGAATTATGGCATTTTTCCACATTAGTAACAGCAGTCCTCGGCGTCAGTGTGATGTTTGTGAAGGTGAACTCATGGAAAGCGCGTCAGGTGCATAAAGAATGATATTGCTCCTGTTCTGTACCCTCCACTTGGGGTCCGCGTACAGGGTGGGGGTCTGGAGGTGTTGAAACCCTCGAGCGTGGGAGGAACAGGGGGCCAGTTCATTCATTTCAAAATAAACAAAATATCTCCAGATCTTCACATCTTAGATTCCAGAAGGTTGGACAGCTGGTGATTTATTCTACATTTCCCTGAAATTGCACCCTGTCGGACCAATGCTCTTGATCTTGATGACCTTTGTGGGTCGTTCACTTTGGTTTTCTCTGTAGCTATAATTAGGAAATAATCACCAATCAATTTAGGGTTAACACGTGGATCTCCTTTCAATTGGTTCGTGCAGAACCGTGCTCTCAGATTCTTTAACATGTGGCCAAGAATACCAACTTGGAGGGCAGGCTTGGACAAGGGGTCAGATTTGGTTGCTGACATTTTCCAGATGCTGGGTCTGGCGCTGGCAATTTACTGCACAAAGCTGGTATTCCTCATTCGAAGGTGAGGCTAATAACCATCCTGATGAAAAGGGTGCTGCAGGTATTAAACAGCTTCATGTGAGCAGGCTATCTGGCTCATGCCCTCAAGCACTCAGTAAACTAGAGCAGAGACTTCACTTGATACCGGCAGTTTTATGTTATTTATTTTTAATTTAATATTTATTGGGTCACTTTTGCTTTATTAAATCATACGTAATAGAAACCCACATGTGCATGTTCCCCATTTCCCAAATATAGGTCAGTACATCATGCCCTCCACTGAATTACCAAGAGTCCTTCACCCTTGTCCACTGGACCTGCCATTATTTGCTCCTAGACCCTGCCCTGTCCCTAATCGTAATCTGAGCTCTAGCAGCCTCACTTTAAAACCAGACATCACTGCTTTTAAAGCCAGTCTCCTATCTGTCTCCTTGCCTCCTGACCAGGGATGTTAGGGACCATGGAAGCGTGACTGTCTTCATTTCATGACTTTGACTGTTTGCCTGCATCTCAAGTCAGTTGGACCCTAGTGATTAGCAAAAAGACATGTCCCTTCTTCTGATTTCAAGAGGAGCTCTGTGATTTGTGTCTGTAGTGGTTCATATCGGTTTGTCTGTTTTTCTCCCTCTAGCCTGCAAAATTGGATATTACAAGGCCCTCTCCACAGATGCCACCTGCGCCAAATGCCCACCCCACAGCTACTCAGTCTGGGAAGGGGCCACGTCGTGCACCTGTGACCGAGGCTTTTTCAGAGCGGACAACGACGCGGCCTCCATGCCCTGCACCCGTAAGTTGTCTACTTGTCTTCTGTTTCTGCCATGCCAGCAGCTGTCATCACTGCCTAGCAGGGCACTGCCAGGTCTTCCCCAGGAGAGCTGTGTGGGGGGCAAATTAGATCAAACAGTCCTCTTCTCTCACTCAGAGAGGGGTGGCAGTGGGGGTGCTTATGAAAAGAATCTTTCTCGTGGCTCTGGGTGCCTTCAGAATGCACTGCTGCCAGCAGACTACTTTATGGAGCAGAGATGGAGCATTCAGGGGCTGTCTGACAGGGTAATTAGAGCTGAGAGTGGAATTTATAAACACCTTTACCGTTTCATCGAGGGCTCTGGGGGAAGCTTGACAGCAGTGGGGGAAACAGGTATTGGGCAGGGTTCCGAGGCTGGCATCACGTGTGGGCAAGTGGTTTCAGCTCTGGGCACTGATGTCATCGCTTGTGCTGTCATTATCCCTCTTTCCTCTTTCTTCATAGTTTTGTATTCATAACCCTTGGGCCTGAATCCTCATAAATACTTGTTTCACGATAGGCACTTAATACATGTGGGGTTAAGGAATCGATGCAGTTGGCGCCTTTGGTATGTAAGGGGGTGTGGCGAAGTCTTTCTCACACTTCTTATGGGCAGTGTTTCAAGATGTTGACATGCTTTTTATGTGTAATCTTGGCATTACAGACTCTGCAATGGCTATGACCTTGACCAAAACGGGGAATGGTGGGCTCTTGTAGAGGCAACTGACTGCTCAGAGTTGGTATTCCTTGTTTCTAAGCTGAGGCTCCTAATAGTGCCTGTGGAAGCGGGATGCTGTGACTACTTCATGCATTGAAGCCGGCTTCCTGGCATTTATCCTGAAGCACTCAGTAAACTTTAGACTTGTGTTTGCTTGCTACCATTAGTTTTAAGAGTGTTTCTTTTATAGGGTTCCTTGCCCAAATGGGTATCTCAGGTGTGTGTGTGTGTGCATTTGTTTCCATTGGGTGAATCTGGGTATGGAGGGACAGAGGTCGAGGTCAGGCATGCCATGCAGTGGCCGGGCAGATGCTTAGCCTCTTAAGTCTCAGGCTCTGTGTCTTTAGACTGGAGTTAATAAGAGAGTTACCTGAAAGCTGTTGGCACACTCCCACCTCTGGTCGCTGCGGTCCACATAAAAGGCCGACAAAAAGGATGCTGCTTGCTGTCCTTTAGCTTTTACTGTCTTGATGGCTACTCTTATTTTGTTCCCTGGTGACTATTAAGTCCATCTTGGCCAACCTGGAGCCAGTGTTCATGACAAGTATACATTCTGGTTTTCGGTGATGAGGAGGTCATTTTCCCCATCATCGTTAAAAGGAACAGGAAGACGGGTTTTTGGTCCATTCCAAGTTGCTGCTGAAATTATTACACCTGCCCAGTTTTCTTCAGAAAGAACAACAGTAGTAACGACCGTCATTGTGTAATCATATTCAAGTCATATATCACTTTCGGTCAGGGTCAGCCTTATTCCATGTTCGCATTGCAGCAAATGCGGTAAGAATGATCTTCATTATGTAAACGAGGTAGCTGCTGGCTCGGAGATGTTGGGGTCAAGCCTGGGACGGCGCCCCGTAGGTGAGAACCTCACAAGCCGTAGACTCGTGTTTTCTAGTTACTGAGGCTTTGCTGCCTGCTCCCCCAGGTCAAGCACGAACCTCCGGAGTTAAGGGGTGTACAAGGCCTGCCTTGTACATGTAATGCTGAATGTAAATGCTGAAATGAGCGAACATTTCTTTATCTTCTTTTTTCTTGAACTGAGAACTTACTCTGGTTGATGATGTTTGCTGGACATGCTCAAGTCTCTGCCTTTTTCTTTCCCAATTGAAATATTTGTACCCTATTTTCCAATTTTTGTGATTAGCTTCGTAATAAAAACTCTTCCCCCACCCACGCCCACTATCAGCCATGCCCATAACTGTGGGAACTTGGGGCCTGATAACAAACTCGAGAAGTATTATGGACTGCTTGTGAGATAATTGTCCTTCATTTACATCATGCAGATGTCAATTCCGTGCAGATAAGGTCTTTAGGTTGAGGCCTTTGATGGCAAGACAGGTTGGCTTTGTTTTTGTTTTTTTTAAGATAATTTTAGTCTCATGATTTTGATTTGTGCCCTAGTGTGCTAGGATGGTCAATCACTTCATTACTGCAACTCGTTCTATGATTGTTGAGACCCCAATATTTTCAAGTGCTTGGATTCCTGAAATGTTTGCTTTAATTGCAACTGTGGTAGCTGAGCCTTCAGAGTTCGATGTTTCTGTAGGAAATTGTTTATCTTGACTACATCAGTGAGAAAAAGAAAGTAGTGATTTAGTACATGAGTGAAGCAAAAAGTTTAAAAATGAAGGGAACTGTTGCATTTTTCAGAGATTGTTTTCAACAGTGGTAATTCAGGGAGATGCGGGGATGTCTCATGGGTTAAAGGTTCATGAAATACCAAAGCAGCAGGAACTGCTTTCTTTCCCTTTCCTGGCCTTGGTCCTCCTCCTCCACTTCGCTAGTTGATGATCATGTGTATGTCTCTGGTGTGTATTGTATCCCGCTGATTTGAATGAACAGGAAACACGGTGCTCACAGGGATGCCATAAACTTGCGAGGCTATTCAAATCTCCGAATCCCAGCTTCCTCATCTGTAAAATGTGATTTTTCACTATTGACTCCTGAGCTGTTTTAAGATATGAGGAAATACTGGCAAAGAGCTGGCACTGGCACGTGGTAGGGATATTGCACATATTTATTCTTTTCCTTTATCCCTAGCTGCTTGGTTCCTCTCCTAAACCAACTGCAGGGCAGAATGCCAGATCATCTCTCTGCCTCTCTCAGTGGTAACTTTTCTCCCTTGACTGCACAATTAAATCACCCAATGGCTACACTACATCCTAGGATCTCTGGGGACAGAACTCATCCGTATTTTCAAATGTGTCCCCTCCCACTCTTTCTACCCAAGAGTTAAGGTTGAGACCACTTCTCTATATAGTTGAAGCAGTAAGTTCTTAAAAAAAAAAAAAACTTAATGAACATAAACTAAATAAGACTTGTAACTCTTCTTTTGAGATCGGGGCAGAGAGCAAGCTGACCATACTTTGTTACGGTAGATTTATGAATGAATCCAAATTTGTTCTAGCCTTGGGCTCACTCTCTAAATTTCCCCCTTCCTCTTGAACATAGTAGGCCAGCATTGTTTAATATGTGGCTATTTAAGTTTACATTTTAAATTCATCCACAAGAAATTCAAAATTCAGTTTCTTCTTTCCACTTGCTGCATTTCGAGAGCTCAATAGCCATAGGTGGCTAATAATGATCCTACCAGACGGCACAGCCATAGAATATTTCCATCATGGCAGGAAATTCTATGGGACCCTGCTACCAAAGACATTTCAATAGAGAAGACAATGGGTCTTTCTCAAAGAAACTCTTGTTCAAATAAGCCAAAGAATGAAGCCCTCCCCTTTGTCCCCATCCCCAGCTTTATCGGATTCTCTTGACAAGATGTTGGGATGGAAAGGAACATAAACATCAGGGATCCTTTCAAACAGATTCCAGCCTCTAATCAGTTCTTACCAGTTGGCTAAGCCAGGTGACAAACCCAATTCCCTTGTGCTGACAGCCATGATAATCAGGCACCTTCTTTGTTCATTATGCTGTCTTTAACCCCGGCATTCTTATGCAGCCCTGCATTTAGTGATCGCTCACTGTGACGGCACACTAATGAAGAAATAAAACACACTATCTGAGACTCATTCTTCTAGCCAAAGAGAGACTCTGCTCCACTGGTTTGTAAAATCAGGTTTTTGTTCACTTGGAGAACGATTAGACCAGGTGAATACAAGTAGCTCTGGCTAATTTAGAAGGAAATGCCTAAGAAGTTCTTCACACCATCCACGTTGTTGGAGAACTCAGATTGTTTAGGACTTCTTGGGATGGAGCCTCTCGTCAGGTTTACTACCTGTGAGATAGGCAATGTTTCCATTGAAGCATCTTCTGAATATTTTCAAGAAAAGAATCCACACCTGTTAGAACAATATTTCTTAAATATTATTGTGCATAACTGGCGGTTAGTAGGACAGATTAGATCTGGGATTCTGCATTTCTATCAGAGACTGTTGATGCTTCTGGTCTACAAATCACCTTTAGGTAGGAGTTTAGATCCTCCCTGAGGGATGGCAGGAGACAGGAGACCCTCTTGTCCATGCCAGTAGCTTCCTGGAATGTTCAACTCAGTGACTCGAAGCAGGTATTTCAAAGGACCTGCAACTTCTCCTTTAATGGAAATTGCCTACTTGATTTGTCCCCCAGATAATGAAAATCCAGCTTGGTTTGGCATTGCATAATCAAAGGCCCTCACTGTGGAGTTTTGTTTGTCTTTTCTCCCAGAGTGCCCCTAGATCACTGCCAGAGAATGGAAATGCAAATGCTCACTTTAGACACCTGTAGCCTTCAAGAAAGGCAAGGGGCGTTTGGTGACATTGCCATCAAGGCTGACAGTGAGACCTCCATCTACAGGCACAGGAGTGTCACTGACATTTCTGAAGGAATTCTGACTCCATGAATCGTTTCTTAGATGGAATTTCATTGGGATTTCTATTAATGAAATGAATGCCCTTTAACTCTGCAGATAACCCACCCCTCTCCAGATCTCTTTCACCTCCAGTTTACCTTCGCTGGAGCCAGGAATGCAGTCTGGCAATCAGCACTGGTGGGAAAAATCACCTGCATGCCTCTGCAGGAAGGCTGTGATTACCTTCCTCATTTAGGTGCTTGTTCAGTGATTAAAGTGACAAAGGTCTTCTCCCTCCACCACCAGGAGGCTGAACCTACACTCTATTTAAGGTAACTTCCCCATCCCTTATTGCATTTCAAGGTGTGCTAGAAAGAGAGGCTGATAGGTAATAAATTGACCTCCTATATCTAGGAAGAAATAGCTCATTTGCTATTTTGCCACATTTACCTCCGACAACCCTGGTTTTCTATCTTTCAATTGGAAATCTGTCCTTGCGCTTTTGGGTACTCTTTATTTAACTTGTTGGATGAGATGTATTAGAGCCTGGTGATTGGGAGCACTCTGTAAATAAGAGATTATTATTTTAGATTGCTAACATGAAGGGCTTTCTGTCTCCAAGAAAACAGCCTTGAATAATTCAGTCTGCTGTGCCCAACAAACAAAGAGTGATTGACTGATACTTAGACATGGCCTACAATATTCCAAAATTGGAGCTTTTAAGACAATTTATACTGCAGGCGCTTAGAGCTAATAAGGGCAAATTTACCAAGATCTATGACGAAAGGTCCTGATTTTAAAAAGCTTTCTGCAGGTTGTAGGTGATCGAGAAATTGAAATAGCCTTGTTTCAAATAGCAAGCATCAGTTACTTGGTCCTTACATTTGCCTTTTCTAATTGAATTTCGTGCCCTACTGTATTTCCTCCAGAAGGTGTATTGTTTTAAAATGACCATTTCGGCTCTGTGACTCAAAGCCCTCACTTCTAATGCTTTCTGACAGGTATCAACATAATGAGCTGCAATGAAATGACGAGCCATCTTCAGTGGAAACCCAGTGTGTGTCCCAGTGGTGCCGTGTGACTGTATTGTAAAAATTTGAATGCAAATTAAAATAACATTGTCCTTCCTTGTTTCCAAGGTCAGGAGAAGAGAGAGACTTTTTTTAAGTGCTTTCATTTTGGAGATCTCCCATCCATTTGCAGACAAGACCTTGAAGGTGCCGCTGATGTTCAGTTCAGTTTTCTATCCCCAAGATGTACATGCTTAGCTAAGATGTACATCCCTTAGCTGGCTAAGGGATTTGGAGAGGATGGTTAGCATGAAGCTTTGATGTATAAACCATAAGATAAAAGGCAGCCTTCAGTTTCAAGTAAACTATATTTTTCCCTTCCCAAAGCATATTTCTTTTTGCTTTAGAGCTCCAAGTATCTAAGAGTATACTGCTGGGGGGAGGAAGGACGTTCTAGGAAATAGATCAATGAGAGGACAGTCAGCGCTGGTGAAAGAAAAGCTGGTAGAAGCATGAGAATATCCCCAAAGTTTTGTTAATGAAAGTGTATGGGAAGATTCCCCTGGTGGACCTGGAATCATTTCCCATCTTATCCTATTGCCATCAGTGATTTTCGGTTAGCATGCTTTAATGACAATTCTTGAATCCAAGGTTCCTGGGAGAAGTTGTTATATCATGTCATTTATCACATTTGCCATGTAAGAGTGTAGTTTCATACTGCATTCCATTTGTCAAAAATTGACAAAAACTCAAATTGAGATGTCAACCCCCAACCCTTGTCACCAGATTACATGACATGGTTTTTAGTTGAGAACATATGGTCCCGCTGCCTGTAACCAGTTGATAAGTTGACTAATGTGCCTGTCCCCTGGACTGTACAAACTGATCAAAGCAACCAGTGACATGTGATGACTCAGATGCAGCCTTCCACCCATTCCACTCCCAGGCTGCTGCTTTGGTGGGATCTCAGTAGTTGAAAGTCTGACCTCAGTTTGTGAGGAAGCTACATCCTGGTCTCTTCCTTGTGAATTACCTTTCCACACTTGGACCACTTAGGAGAATATACTTCTAGAGACTCCAAGTACACGATTTGATCCAAAGACATTGATACAGGAGAAAAGATGACCAACCAGGGGTGCCCTGTGGGCATAAAATGTTCAGAAGCTTCAGGATATTTAATAAAAATCAGGCATCATCTCATTGAATCATTTGTTTTAGAACAATGCCTATTTAGCCTCCGCATTACCTTCCTCCCTTCTCTGTTCCATGGATAAACAGTCCAATGTGGACTCTCTTCCAAGGATTAATACCGCAATGTGGATTCAATTGGAAATGCGTGGGGTTGAGGAGCACTCATACATACCCAAGTGAAAGGCTCAAATAATCTGTTAGTACCATTTAGCCAGGTTATTATGATTTTTCCACCACCGTGAATAATTAAGAGTGGCTTATTATCAACCGAGCCCTGTCATTTCTGGATAGAATTTTTGACACTGTGCATGGAAGTCATACAGGGGAGATGCACAGCATGCTTCTATGAAACAGGGACAATTATCCATTTTCCTGAGATTCCCTGGGGCGAAAACTAGATCTCTTCTTGACTATGAGCATTTTGATTTTTCTCTCAGAGTTGACTCTCATTCTACACTCTCTCTGTAGTTCAGCAGAAGACGATGTGAGGGACGTGTCCTGTTACATAGAAATAATTGCCCCCTCGTCCCCTGTGACCTTCTAGAACCAATTACTCTTGCATGGAAGGTAGGAAACAAGCAGAGAGGGCAGCTCACCTAAGAAGAACTCTAAGAAGTCATGGCAGTGAATCTTCAGCATGAATAATAGAGCAGTTCCTTGTGGTGAGCAGGGAAAGTTGAGGTCTTTCCAGCTTGTTCTACAACTATTGACAGTGATACTTCCTTTTTGTTCCCTTTAAATTATTTTGAATTATTTCTGTCTCTGTGATGGACTCATTTTAGCCTTGCACCGGGGTTTCTGATCAGGACTTAGGATGTATTGACTGTGTTCATTTGGACAAGGTACTTAACTTAGCTTAGTTTTCAGTCATTGGATGACTGTGGCTAATAAATACTCTTCTGTCAGATTTTATTCTGGGGATTAAATAAGATAAAGGATGACAAACTGCTTTGCACAAAATGTAAATGAGTTCACCAGCTAGCTCATCCTAAAGCAAAATAGATTTTTTTAAAAAAAATGACTTTCTCAGCCTTTCGGATGGAGCTGTGAGTTTTCTTTATAAAGTATTTTAACCGGTGCACCCAGGTGGATAAGATCACCGGATGTCGTCCACGCACATCTCAAGGACCCAGGTTCAAGACCAGCAGCTGGGGGTCAGGGAACAACCAAGCCATAAACAGCTAAATAAAAATTTTTTAAAAAGAGAAATGCTTCTTCCTCTTCCCTCTGCATGCCTGCCTGCTCACCTTCATTTCTGCCTGCACCTTTCTTTTAAAAATTAAAATAAAATTAAGTACTTCAGCCATAAGTGAGTCATCTTAAAGAAAGAAAACTAATTCCCAGTTAGTCCAGTAAAGAAAAGACAAAAGAGGAGAGAAGAATGAAGGGGCAGGGGGAATCAACCAAAAAAAAAAAAAAAAAGTGCACATACACACACACACTAGCAGAATTTCAGCGGGGAGCTACCTCTAGAAAAAGTCAAGAAATTTTTGTGAGAGCGGTTAAGTGATGACTGCATCAGATGGTTCTGGGTTTAAGAATGGATAGTTGTGTTGGGCTCTGTTCTTTGCTAACAATGACATAGCCTGTGTGATAAGAGGTGATGCACTGCTCCTGTACCTCCAGAGAGGGGTCTCTGAGCAGCAGTCTTTATGTAAACTAACCCGCAGTGTCAGGGCTGAGCCAAAGCAATTAGTGGCGGCAGCAGCAACTCTCGGGGATGCTTGCGTTTTCATTCCGTCCAGACTTGTACAACCCAACTGCTTACTCTGCCTCCTAACCTGTCTTTCAGCTGGTGAGAGATTAGCAAAGGCTTATCTGAAGGGTCGGAGGGTTTTACAGCTGAGGCACTGAAGTATTATTGACAGTCCAGGAGTTGTACATGATTAATGAAGCCTTATGAAAGGGAACTGGAGACCCACAGGGTCTCAGCTGCCTATGCCTTGGCATTTTCGCTGGGTGACAGTAGTGCTTAAAGACATTGATCATTTAAGAGTTACATTTCTGCCCATGCTCTTGGGGAATGTTTCTTTCCACATTCAGAATTAATTTCATGGCTCAGGCATTGGATTTTTTAATGGTGATTAAAAATCAGTTAAGTATTAAAAGTCCGTGAGAGCTCGGAAAATCACTCTAACCATGATCCCAGCCATTCTGGTCTCCTATCAGCGCTCTTCTATTCTTGGCTGCCCACTTGGATTTTTCTTTTTTTTCCCCCCAAACTTTCAGCTTCTACAGTGTGCATGAGTAGGTGATATTTCTGAGTCCGGAGCTGGACTGGGCTAAAGAATTCATTTACTTATTCTGCGATTATTCGGTGAACATCAACTATATGTTTGGTAACTTTCTAAGGGCTGGTTTCTTCTCCTAAGCCAGAATCAAGCAAAGATTCCTGTTCTTGTGGAGTTTTACTCCTTATGAGGATGCAGATAATAAAAAAGATGGCTTACAATTCTCACAAGAAGAAAGAAACAGATGATCAGGGATCACTCTGACCGAGTGGTGGTTAGGTACGCTGCCTCCAGTCAAGCACAGTCCACACACATCCCAAGGACCTGGGTTTCTGTTCCAGAGGAGAGGGGAGCAACCAAGATAAACAACTACATAAAAATATTTTTTAAAAAAGATAATATCATGGGATCAAATAGAGAGCAGGGGAGGAGATTTCATTCTGCATAGAGCAGCCAGGAATGACGAGGTAAGATTGCAGTTGAGATTCCAAGGATAAGGAGGCAGCTACTGAGAAAGCCAGGGGAAAAATTTCCAGGCCAAGCTATCAAGTCCATTGAGTTACATGTTAAAATTTTGTTAACAATATGAGTTTTAAACTTATTTTTTCCCCATAGCACTGGAGTCTGTGAGCACTTCAACTTTAGCTATTATAAGAAATAGAAATTTCAGGTTGATGAGGCACATTACATCCTATGTGCATAGATTCAAACCCTTTGGCAGAATCAACTTCCAAATGCAATTATTATAGCAAGTTTCCATATTCTGCTAAAGTTCCAGTGACTTCTGGTAAAAGAAAGAGCTTCTCCTGACATGAGAATGGGGTGCCGTGGGGTGGGGTGGGCTACACAGATTGCAGGAATCTTGACCCAGGATTTCCATGGAGTGGTTCCGGGTAAACTCCTTCACACCAGAGACGTTTATGACTTTAGGCCCAGTGCTGACTGATGTTTTTTGATTGAACTTATTAAGCTGCATGCAGATGCATGTGACTTTAGAGCATGAGACTCCTAAACAGGGCCAATTGAAATCCTGACATAAGCCAAACAAGTGTGTTCTCTAATACTCAGGACTTCTTCTTTAGGTTAATATATGGGAGGGAAGAATGAATTACTGGAATTTTCTTTTATGCTTCCAATATCGCCATCCATCAATGTCACATGCATTCCTTTTTTCTCAAGAGTTTGAGGTTCATTTCTGGAGGTGTGTCTTTTCCCAAAGAAGAGCATATGATAGGTAAAGGAAGAGCAAGATTCCTTTTACGGTATTACATCAATGATTTTTTTTATCCTAAGACATGATAGTCTTTTGCTTCTGTGGTCATTTGGCTTTTGTTTCTTTGAGACTTCATACTGTCAACCCCTGTCAACTGAATGCAAGTTGATGTCCCACTAGAAAATAATAATTACCCATCATAGCACCTTTCACGAATACCTGCTGTGCAATACAGAAAGTATTTCACACCAGTGAAACGAATGGATGTTCATTAAATTTATCCACCATGACAAGAAATACAGTCCCCATTTCTTTCAGAGCAATGAGATAGTCAAGAAATAGGCCATCAATGTCACATAATTTATTTCTTCTTGGTCCATGAAAGCAATTGGGGCTTCAGAAACCAGAGTTTTTACCTGGCCTATCTAAATGTGCAAATTCAGATGGAGCACCCTAACATAGGCTCAGGGTAGGATTGAAGACCTTAGAATTATGTCCAAAATTATTAAGATAGTTCTGAGCCGCTTTCTGGGAAATGTGCACATTGCTCCCATCAAATTGTCTGTGGCAGGAGTTGGTCAACTCTGACCTGAAGGTCAAATTCAACTGCCACCTATTTCTGCAAATAAAATTTTCTGGGAACACAGACCATTTGTCTGAGGCTGCTTTCTAGATATAGTGGCAGAGTCGGGGAGTTGTGACAGAGACTGCTTGACCCATATTGCTGAAAATAGTGACCATCTGGCCCTTGACAGAGAAAGTTTGTTGAAAGCTCCTCTAAGGGATTTGTGAGTTAAGGACTATTTCCTTCAACTTTTCACTCTGGTAAGACAGCTGTTACTTATGCCATGAAACAGTATTAAACATGTGAGTGTATTCTAAACAATGAGAACTTTTAAGTGTTTAATATACTAGCCCTATTCCTACATGCAGAGAATCTTCGGGGGTTTTTGCTTGTTTGTTTGTTTTGCCTTTTTTTGTTTGTTATAGAGGAAAGAAGGAAAGAAGGCAGGCAGAAAGAGAGAGGAGGAAGAAGCATTTTTATTTATTTGTTTATGTGGACTTGATGTGGTCTGCACCCCAGCTGTCGGCTTAGTGCCTGAGCCATGAGGGCATTCTGAATCTTAGGTTTATACGTACATTTCAAGAGGGTTTTACAAATAAAAGCAGAAGTGTAAAGGAAGGACATTTATTTCCCCTTAAATACATGTTAGTATTTGGTTGACTTGTATTTACAAATGTCTTAAATTTGATGATAAAAATAAAATGGAAAATAAAGCTATAGCTCTATACAGGCTAATTCCAGCTTACCTTAACTTTCTACAAAATAGAACTTTCATACTTTTATGTCTGAATAATTCATCACCTGAAATCAAGATGGAGAAGGTCAAGTTATGACCAATCCCAGATTAACACAAATTTAATTGATATCGCCACATTTCAATTCCCAGCCACACTAGTTACAGAGCTTATAAAATGAGAAGAATCTGTATGCTTTGCTCTTAAACCCTCCTGCTCACTAATCCATATTTAATTTTCTGTAGTCTCCTTTTCCCTCTTTGATTCTATGCCCCTCCTTTCAACTCTCTGAGAAAGAAGCAGGGTGAGTCAGAATAGTTTTTCCTCTCTTCTATCCCTACTTTATTGAGAGCAAGCAACAAATGTTAGACACTCTAAAAGTGTCTACATTCCCTCCCAGTAGAAGTAACCAGTAAGATATGACCTGTAGGTTTCTAACTCCTTCCAAATTAGTGTTAATTTGTTAATTTATAGACAAGTGCAACTTGAATTAACCTAGTTACACTGAGATACTCTGGTAAGGGACTTAATGCTAACATACCTGTATACGTAAAGCTGACCAGTGCAGTGTTAGCTCAGAGAAATTTCAATTCATACTTTTAAAATAACAGATAGATGGGCCTAAAATACATGAGATGATTTTTATTAGTTTTCTACCTGGCCATTCCCTCATTCATTGACTCATGAAATGTTTCTTGAGCTTACTCTGAACTAGGTATCCTGGTGGACACAAGGGGAGAGAGACATGGATGCTTCTCTTCGAGGGCAGCCCCATAGATTAGTAATAGACTCATGTGCAGTGTGTGCTGATCAGCAAAAACCATGACCTGTTCCAAACCAAGCAGGGACAGGAAACAAAGACATGAAGTGTGGAATAAAGAGGATTGCTGCCAGCCTTGTAGTCTGGCTAGTTGTGAGTAGTTTGGGAAAGCACACACCAGTCTAGTCATGATACCCCAATAGCGGTGGATACTCAGCAGACATGATGACCGCATGGAAGCTAGAACACTCCACCAACCGGTCCAGGGTTGTCCCTCTACTGTGTGTCTCATATTTGTAATTGGAGACTTATTTGCAGGTGGGCAAGAAAGAGAATGATCGCTTGTCAGAAAGTTACTTGTTCCTACAGAGAACTAGAATGTGATAATTAGATAAACAGAAGAGAAACACATTTGAAAGTTAAGGGTTTTTCTCCGGATGCCTTCTATTTATTGAGCTGTGGTACTCAGAATGCTGTTTTTTGGCTTTTGTTATTTTTGTTCATTGTCATCTCTACAGGTAATTGTTTGCTATTAAATATGATTACTGGGTGTGTCCTCATGGCTCCGGTGGTTGAGCCCATGGCGTGCAGACCCTGCAGAGGCCCAGGGCCTGAGTTCAAGACCTCACCCTTGGGGCTGGGGTGAAAAACCAAAATAAAAATCAATAATTAAATATGCTTTTTCTGCCTCTCTCTTCCTTGCTTCCTCTCTTTAAAGTATGACCATGGGGTTGGTTCCAGATTGACTTTGGCTGTATGAGAGTCTGAACTTCTTTCTCATTGTCTTGAGAAGAGAGTGCTCTTTCCTGAGGAAGAGACAGAAGCATATGATCTGGAGCATCATATTTAATGATACATATCATCTTTCAATTGGCAAGAGTTTAAAAGAAAAGTCACAATTCTATCAATACAGTACAACCACCATTATGATTTAATTTAGAAATCATGAGTCCCTTCCCAGGCCTACTTAGAACAACATCGTATTCAAACTGGGTGGACATTTCGATATTGCCCCAGCCCCCAGCCAAGAATATCCTGTCAGAGTCCAGTTTCTAAACTGTCGCTCTGCCCCCTAGAACCATCATTCCCTATAACAGCAAAACATTGTAATACTTAGCAGAGTGCACCACACTGTTGATGGAACCAGCCTTGAACTTGGACTTGGCCTACTCCTTTGTCTGCCCTTGAGCATCTAATCTACCCCAGGGTCTTCTTGAAGACTCATTGCCCAGAGGAGGAAGGAAGGCTGTTGCCAGCTACCATTGTTTTCGTGCCAGCCTTCTATTTTGAAATACGGCAGAATCTTTGTTTTTTCACGTGGCAGTGTTCTATCTCTGAGTCCTGTGACCATTTAGTTTTCTGCTCCATTTCTTCTCTGTTTAGACACTGCCATGCCTCGTCCTACATACTAATGACAGACATTTTGCTTCTACAGGGCCTTTGTGTCCCATTTTCCCATGTGAAAGTGGACCAGGAACCTTGGCAAGGAGGTTAATGGACCTAAGTGTCACTCTTATTTTACCCTGGAAGTCTGTGAAATAACCAGTGGCTCACCCGCTCTATAAACCAAGCTGTGGTCAGCCTCAGTCACAGACTAGGCATGGTTTTCACCACGGTGGCAGCATCTACAGGATTCAAACAGGCTTGAAAATAACTTTTCCTGCCTTGACCTCTTAAACTTTGACCAAAGCGACTGATCATTTTGCTGTTACACCTTTAGGGGCGGGTCACAGATTAGTGGAGAACTTACTTGAAGTGGAAGTTAGGACTTTGGGAATTTAGATTTTTGTCACTAATTAGATTGCGTGAACTTCATGCATTTTTTAAATCCCCTTTTTGGATATCAAGTTCCTTCTCTTTTAAATGAGGATATTGGACTCAATGATCTTTAATATCTTATCTGGCTTATAGGAGTCTATAATTTTAAGTAACTATTCCTTCAAAACCATTTATTTGACCACATTGCATTTCAGTCACCATGCTAAGGACCATCCATACAAATTTTAAATCTAAATAATGAAAAAGAAATATGTACTTTCTGTCTGAGGACTTCTGTGGGGCTCTATTACTTTTCAAGTAAATTTTGCCATCCAGTTTTTCCCTCAAGATTCACCGAATGAGAAACAGATCTTAATGCTAAGCGAGTTTGTTCGTAATTAGTCTCAAGGGGAGATAGGGAGAGCCTGCTTACCTTGTGAAAACAGAGTCTTCGATTGAGTTGTATAAAGAGAAGAGGAGAGTGAATTATTCTTATTCAACATTATCACCCAAATCCTTTAGCCTTTCATCTCAGGAGCTAAGTAATAAATATTGAAGGTGACTCCTTACTCATTGGTAACCCCTTCTCATTCTTTCTCAACTGCTACTTTGGGACAGTCCATTTATTATGTTAGCACTTCTACCAAGTTCATGAAATATTTCTCACTAGTATTTGCTGGGGTCTTTCAAAACTTTGGAACTGTCTCCAGAAAAATCCCCTCTCTCTTCTCCCACCCTGATTCTTCCTGAAGGCAATTTGTGTTACCATCTCCTTTCCTCAGAAGACCAGTAATCTATAGCAATAAGCAAGAGAGTTCATCATGGTTCTGTAGTCTTTTTCTGAAATATGATTACTTTTAAATCAACCATTATGTCGTTGGGGATCAGTTACCCCTATTTCCTGTTTCAGAAACCCCCATGTCAGTGGGAATGAGCGGGCATAAAGGGCCTCGTGCAGCTGTGTCAGATGAAGGACAGCCAGATGCGGCCTTGGAGCCTTTGTGCAATCCCTGCCAGTGTTGAAATCACTCAGCCCCCTTATGGGCCACATCTCTGCAACCAGGTTAAACCAGTTCCTACTAATTGCTCATAAACAGTTTAGCCCTCAACTGCCATGTTGATCTGAAGAGGCGTATCTATACACCTCAGTTAATTTTATTTCTTATTGATGGCACACTGTACAGAGGCATTATCATTTATCTTGAAAAGTAGTCTATAACTGCTCATTTTCCAGAGTCCCACACAGCCCTGGGAACTAGAATCACCTTCTTCGACCCGTTTTTCAGATATCAAGGTTGAGACTAGATCAGTTCTCGTCCCCTGCCACTTCGGAGAGAGAAAGTCTGAGCTGGGAGCCCATTTGAGAGGAACTTATCCCACGGTGAGTGTGGTCGTTGATGCCACACTTGTTTGCACAGGAGTGAGAATGACACATCTCCGGCCTTCTCTCACATTTTCTTTTGAAAGATCTTCATGTTGGCTTGATTGGTTTTTTGCTTTCAGTGCCAAATAGGCCCACCTCACTTCCGCTGACAGCAAAGGATAATAGAAACTCCAAGAAATTCCAAGAGGACGGTTCTTGGTGTGACAATATGTCTGTTGTTTGTGTTTTTCTAGGCCCACCATCTGCTCCCCTTAACTTGATTTCGAATGTCAACGAGACATCAGTGAACTTAGAATGGAGCAATCCTCAGAGCACAGGGGGTCGCCAGGACATCGCCTACAACGTGGTCTGCAAAAAATGTGGAGCCGGTGACTCCAGCAAGTGCCGCCCCTGTGGGAGTGGCGTCCATTATACCCCCCAGCAGAATGGCCTGAAGACCACCAAAGTCTCCATCACTGACCTCCTCGCTCACACCAATTACACGTTCGAAATCTGGGCCGTGAATGGCGTATCCAAGTACAACCCCAGCCCGGACCAGTCGGTGTCTGTCACTGTGACTACCAACCAAGCAGGTAGGAACTGGATCCATTGAATTGTGTGATTTAAACGTATCAGAGAAAAGGCTTATGTTGTCATCCATGAATGATATCAAAGTTCCATAATCAAAGTAGAACCACATGAGTCTAATCATAAACCTGGAAGCTTTGTTATAATACTAAAGATACTTAAAAGGACTTTTCTTCATTCACTAATTTTTTTTTTTTGGACACCAACTGCTTGATATATCCAGTACTGAGTGGGGGAGATGAAATGAAGTCCCAGTCACTGTCTGATTGAAAGGGATGACATTCTAGTGAACTGGGTGACTCCATGCTGGAGTCTTCTCTTGTAAGGAATTCATATTGACCATTTTAATCAGATGATTGGTGGATGGATCTAGCGCATTTACAGATTATTTAGGATGAGAGCACTGATTTTGGCCGGTTCAGAATGCTATCTTGGAATTTGCTGTCTTTTCCAACAAAAGCATTAGCAGCTACAGATTTGATCATTTTTATTTTAAAATTGTGACAACAAACAACATGGATCACGAGTAGCATCACCAAGAACATCTATGGAAAGTGAGTAGTTTATATAGTTAGCTTCTATCGGTGTGGTTCACAAAATTTTCCTGAAAATGTCTAATAGCTTTGCAGCCACTTCCGTAGTTGAATCCATGATTGACATGTGGAGGAGGGTTAATTTCCCCCACTTCCCCCATCACTTTCCCTTCTAATTCAGATAATTTAGAAAGTATTTTCTGTCCTACATTTTTCCTGCTAAGTTTTTGGCAGAACTGTTATAAGATCTTGAGTATCAGATATTTTAAAGTGCAAGTTAGAATCCAGATTTCTAGCCTCTGGCTCCTAACCCACTTACTTCCATTCCTTTCCTGAAAAAGCTCCCACAGTCTCTCGTGCTCACTTTCCATTCTGGATTTCCGCCACCTTTCACTCTGCAGACTCTCTCTTATTTATTTCTGCAGCGTTAAAGGAGGGCAGGATACAGAGACTGTGGTTTACTCTTTTGTGAAGCTCTTAAGAGCAACAAACTTTGCCGGAAAAGGATTATAAATGGTGAAACATCCTATCACCTCTTACTGCGCTTTTCTCTTAAATGAATGTCTCAGTAAGTGCACTCAGCAGTTAAGTAAAATATCTCTTCTCATTGATCCTATAGTGAGAAATACTCCGGCATCGTAATCCAAAGCCATTATTTTTCCACGTTTCCCTGAACCTCTTAGAATACATAAAAAGTTAAGACTCGGTGAAGATTTTCAGCAAAATGTAGAATGGCAAGTTTTACCAGAATGTTCCTTCCGTTATACAAGTGGGACCCATCTTTTAGAATCTGTGGTAGGAATAGATCATTTGGTTGCACTTTTGTCCTGTAATTCTGCACTTTTCGGTGTGATTACCGTAAGGGGATGTCAGTGTAATTTTTTACAAAGACATGTATGATGCAGGAGGTTTTGATCGTGTAACACACACTCCGTGATTGCTGGGTTTGTTACGTCTCTTTGGAAGAGTTCAATCCAGATTCTGGGACTCACTCACATCGGTGCTTCTGGTGTCTCTAGGTTGGAAGGAGTTTGTCACCCAGTCAAAACTCTCGTCTTCAGTCCCATGAACATTTCCAATAATCCTCCAATGCATGGCCACTTCCTGTTCCTGATTGCATTCAGGCTAGAAATGAACTTTTTGCAGTCTTAGGTGTATAAGTGAAGTCATTCTCCTTGGCAGGAAATAGCCTTTGGGAGATGTTCTAAGGACAGTTTTGGCTCCCAGAAAATCTGGGAGACGTCTATGGGTCTCTTCAGACTCAAGGACTCAAGCCAAGGGATTATGTCAACCCCTACCAGGCTCAGAGGCCCAGAGTGTAAAGAAGACAGGCTAAAAATCCTTAAAAGAAGAAATTGTGCAAAAACATTACAAGAGAGAGAAGGGGAGAAAAAGTCGATGTTTTATTTAAAATGTAGGTGTACATTTTTCAGAGTCTAGGAGAAAGGTAGACAGGGAATTCCTGTGACAATCAGGTTCTCTCAAAGCTCCATGGTGAGTAAGTCCTGCTGGAGGAGTTTGCTGAATAGGACAGAATTCCAGCTCCTTCTTTTAATTTTCATGAAGGGTAATGCTGGGAAGCTGTTCAAAATTAAAAATAAATCTTTCAATAAGGAGACCTCCTAGGTGGCCAGCCAGCAAGTTGTCGCTGTGCACAGAGTCATATGTGTGCTCAGCCCTGCCTCATTATCTCATCATCATTTGGCCTTCCCTCATTCAAAATCATCGAGATATAGTTTATCTTTGATTAACAGACCCCGTCTTCCTCGTAGCGTAAATTAATAATGGAGGCCAAATTTCTGGGCGAATGTAGCTACCATAAAGTATCAAAGCTCCCCTAAGCATATTTACATCCACAATTATATCCTAATTGCCATCATTCCCATCATTTCATTAAACTGAACTCCTCAGAGACCTCTGTCAGCAATGGTGTCTCTATAAGGAATATACAGAATAAATGACTGCTAGCATTTACCACCTGGAGATGAGTTGAGTGGCTCTCCATTTTTGCTCTGTGTTACAGGGTTTTTCATCAGTAAGATGTTTAAAAGCAAACAAGAGGCCTGAGCTCCTGGTTTTATCATCACCACCTCTGAGATTTTCACAGTCTGGTGCTGCTCTCTAAAGGGGACGAGACTCACCCGAGCTAATGTGAACCCCAGTATGTGAAGCCAGGGAGAGTCCTTCTCCTGAAAGGAAAAGTTGTTTTCCTTTAAAATGATTAGATAATAACACTCAGGTGCTCAGGGTGGGCTTTTTCCCATTTGGGAGTCCGGGCTCTGCCTGTCGGGGTGTGGCCATGGTTGGGTAACATGGTTGGTGTCACCAGGAGAAAGAAATGTTGTCTGAAGCAAGGGTTTCCTCGTCAAGCAACAGCAATCTGACTATTTTTGCTAAAAATGCACTGATGGCGGCCAGCAGTAGATCTTAAGATCACCACCCTGGTTTTCACCGCGCACCCCCAATGGCTGTGATCACTTGGTTGTAGGATGTGGCATGAGGTCATCCTGAGTGGGCCGGGCTGCTCACAGGGCTTATGTCAACCACCCTCACCGAATCTTACCTGTGTCTTACGGCTCTCAGAACCCCTTTTTTCTCCTGAGTTCAAAACCAGTTGGCACCTAAGACAAGACAAAGGGAAATCAGAATATCAAGCTTGTTGCTGATTGAAGGATGTGGGCTGTCTGCTGTTGGCCAAAAGGTCTGGGTCTAGTGACTAAGGGATGCTCTGCGCGGTGGTGAATGCAGGAGAACAGAGACGGTAGTTGAGGACAAGTGCTTCTCCCAAACGCTCTCAAGATCAGTCACTCCCTTCTCCGTCCCTGTTCCAAAAGGGGTAATGGTGGGGACTCCTGCTGAAGTCACACCTTAACATCAGACAAGAAAGATGGCAGTTCTCCCTTCAGTTACTTTCCTGCTTGAAAGTCCAAAGGGAACCAAGTGAGATCCTCCTTGCAAAACACTGTTTCCCTTCTTCCCTCTCCCATCCTCTAGCAACTCTGTCTGGGGACAGCCCTGGTGTTCATGCCAGATGAATGCACGCCTGCCGGGTGATTTGTTTTCTCTGCGGCTTTCCTTCAGTTTACTTTCACTTCAGTGGGCCCTCTCGAGCAAATGAATGCAGGATGTGTCACCAGGAGAAAGAAATGTTGTCTGAAGCAAGGGTTTCCTGGTCAGGCAACAGCACTCTGACTATTTTTGCTAAAAATGCACTGATGGCGGCCAGCAGTAGATCTTAAGATCACCACCCTGGTTTTCACTAAGCGTGGTCTTTTCAGCTCACCCCAAATTGCACCCTGTGTGGGGAGATCCAGTTCTGATTTCTCAGCTTTGCCTGCGACGCTCCTCCAGATACTTACACTGAAATATACCTGATCGCCTCTCTTTACCACCGCTCTGGTGTCTTGGTGGCAAACATCTTTAATGCTCTTAGGTTTGGAGGAGTTCAGGCATTCAGTGGATTAGGAATTCTTCAAACCTAACTAATCTCTAAGACCTTTTCCAGTTCTAAAATTGTGTGGTTCCAAGAACAAGCTCTGAGCTCTGAGCAGGAGGATGTGGGACTTATTTCCCTGTGATGTTTGGAAATTGCCTCTGAAGACTATTCCAAGAGTGAGGGGGAATTAAGAAACTGTTTCAGTAGTATGATCCAAACACACCTGAGTTCCTTTTCTGCACCCACCCTGCCAAGGACAAGAGGGCAAACCAGTGAGTGGCTGTTCCTCTAGTATGGTTACCTCACAGCCCTTGCCCTGCTCCCATCCCCTTTGCCGATGTGTGACAACATCTGGGGACAGTCACAGTTGTCACAGTGGGGAGAAGAGGAAGTGCTGGTACATCTAATGGGTAGAGTCCAGAGAGGCTGCTCAACATCCTCTGATGCACAGCACTGTCCCCCATAGTGAAGAATTCTCTGATTCAAATGCTCTGATTCAAATGCCAAGCTTGTGAAACTCTGCTTTAGTAACATGGATGATACACAGATCTTATGACTCCATAGCACTTCCCGCCTTCTAAAGGTTCCAACATAGCCTATATTTGCTGAGTTCCTCTGCTCCCAGGAATAGACCCCTCCTTGTTCTGACTCAGAAGATAGAAAAGGTCTTTGATGGTCTCTTGTGAAGATCTTTTCCCTAGTTCCTTCGCCATCAGATGAATTCGTGCTGTTTATTAGGTGAGACCAGTTCTCTAAGACCCAACAAATAAGAAAATTGCAAGAAAATACCAACCATCAAGCAGGCAGGATGTCTCCTCATAGTGCCACTGCACAACTCATGATAGATATCCAGTCCCCGTTTGCTGATTCACACATTTATTTACAGTAGAAACAAATCAGTGGACTCTCTTTGTCAAGTAGTGATAAATTTAATAAAACCAAAAGAATGTGTGGAGAAAAGAAAATAACTAAGTACGAGAGGCATACTGACTTTTATTACTCAACTGGATAAGTTCCCATTCTCTCTTTCTCTGCCATCTGTTAATTAGACATATTATGTTATTTGAGTGGGATAATGGAGAACAGTGGGAATTCTCATCCCCACTGGGTATAATTGCTACCTGTCTTCTAGATTGTCAGAAGAAAGCTTTAAGGAGATAGTGAGAGAGAGGGAAAAATCTAAGAACCATTAATGGAGTTAGGGAATGTGTTTTAGGCATGGTGGTACCAGGTGTCATTGGGTCTGAAGCTTAGACTATTTTTGTGCTATTCAAAAAAAAAATACAAACAAACAGATAGAATTGCAATCATCAAATTAAAAATTGTTTGGGAAAGAGATCATGCAAACTTCTTTAGCTTTAATGGACAGAATTCTGCCTCTGGCTATCCTGAATGAACAGTCAGGTCAGGGAACTATTTATACATTGTGTGATGTGCAAGAGTAGAAATGGCCAGGAAGAAAGGGTGGGTGCTGAGAAGTCCAGTTTGGAATATTTTAAAGGTGTTGAAGTTCAAGGTCATGAAGGAGTGGTTTGCGTAGCTAAACTGGTCCGGAAGTGGGGCTTATCAAAGCAGCAGTAGAGATCACTCTGTAATTTTGGGAATCAGAGTGGAATGTTAATCTCATATGAGCTATGACCAGAGCCCAGGATTTCTTGTAAGCTGGAAAAGAAAGGAAAAAAATAATGTATTGGTAATTTTGAGGCACACATGTCTGACATTGCTTAGCACCCTGAAGCAGGGATTGGTCAGCTGGGACCCCAGGAAAATCTGGATCCTCCCCCTATTGTGGAACCCACTATGAATGGGGTAGAAAATAACCACAAGAGAGTAATATTTTACAATACTTGGAAACTGCCTAAAATTCAAATTCCATTGATAAGTTTGATTGGAACAAAGCTGACTCATTTGTTGATGTATTGTGTTGTCTAAGACAGCTTTATGTTCAGGAGCAGAATTTAGTAATCTCAGTAGCGTGAATGGTGATCACCTTATCCATCTCTGTATGGAAATAAGATTGCCAATCTGTGCTCTTGAGTACTGATTCAAGAAAGAGGACTAGTCAGAAAGTAAATTGAGAAAATGTTGATGCTGGTGTCATTTACTAGAAATTATTCCTGTGGCAAAGGATGTGGTAGAAGAACTCAGGTTAATCTCCTGTTTGAAACAATTTTTATATGAAGCATGCTTTTCTTTTTTAGAGACTTTTATCTATATAAAGATGATTTCACACAAAACTTAGGATTGCAAGCGCAGCTTTGCTTTTTTGTACCACTCATCTTTTCCCGATGACACTCTAGTTTCAACATAGAATGTGGACCATGCTCAGTGATTCTGATTAGGCAAGTACTTTGGTTATCTTCAAAATCTGCAGTCTCAGCACTGTTATTTGGTTCCTAGATGCTGGCAGCAATTTTCTTCTTACATAATCTCATCCTCGGCTCCTTTCCATTTTTTCATCATTCTGTCACCAAGAGATTTTCTGTTTCCTTTTGATCTGAAGGAAATCATGTTAGTTTTTCTTATACCTTAGAAATTTGAAGGACACATTTTATTTTATTTTATTTTCATTTATTTTTATTGTAGTAATTATTCTCTATGTTAAAATAGCTTCCTATGTGTAAGTTCCCCATTTCTTAGATATATTTCAACACACCCTGCCCTCTACCACATCACCGAGTGTTCTAACCCCTTGTCCGGTGGGCTCCATCACTATTTACCCCTGTCTGCCCCATTCCCTTTTGGTCACCTCAGTTCTGTTGCCAGTGTTCCAGGGTTGATTATGTTTTGTCTCTTCTCAAAGATATATTTTTAATTCCTTCAAATTGTAAAGCCATCCTTACTGAGACATTTTGCTGAAAAAGTTGTTTGTACATTCTCCTAACTGGTCTGTAAGGT
This sequence comes from Solenodon paradoxus, assembly GCA_004363575.1. NCBI lineage: Eukaryota > Metazoa > Chordata > Mammalia > Eulipotyphla > Solenodontidae > Solenodon > Solenodon paradoxus. Next base: position 1,044,221 of record RJWH01000175.1, on the reverse strand, counting down.
TAGGGACTGTCCACTGGGACCTGGTTGGAGAGTCCTTTCTGTGTTGGGACATTACTGGGCCGAACAAATATATAATGGACTTCAGAGGTGCCAGACTGTGGTTTTCTCATTAACATCTCTGATCCAGCCATGGGCTGCTGGTTTAATTTCCTAATGCCTAGGTGATGTGTATTTTAAAACATGCAGTATAATTTTTTTCAAAAAGGGGAATAGTCTCTTGATTCTCATGTATATTGATAATATCTCCTCATTGTGGAATATTGTTGTCACTCCTACAATTATTAAACATGCTCACTGAGTATGCTCATAATTTAGAATAAAATAAAAAGGTAACTCTATAGTGATACAATCTTGTGTGTGACACCAGGGTCCATGAATTTGTGTTCAGGGTGGGTGCCATAAGTCCTGGTGAAGAGAAAGCTAGAAAAGCCATGCAAAAGAACCTTCTAAATTATCCATCTTCAAGGTTGACTGAACAACATGACAAATAGAATGTCTATAGAACCTAGTGGAAACTATTGCCTGTAAGTAAAATTGGATTGTATTTGTTTAAAGATGTGAATATTTCACTCTAGGAAGATGAAAGTTTTATTTATATGAACATATTTTCCCTCTTTTTTCCTTCACTCCTCATAAATATGCACACACGTTCATTTGTGAGAAGGGGAATTCATTCGCCAGTGTTCACCCAAAACACTTGAAAGTCAAATTCTGATTTCATTTTTATTTCTCAGTGTTGTGTTTGCTGCTTTGAACATTCCCACCAGCTTTTGCATGCATTAGAGAAGCTGTCATGAGACTGGAAAAATAAGTGTCTGCTGCAGAGAAGAAACAATGCAGGCCTAGCAAAGGCTTAGATGGGCTTCGACTTGTCTGGTTGTCGCTCCACCTGGTTGGATTGATTTCTTTCTCCTCAGAGGAGCCATAAGTCACTCTAAGAGTCCAGTTTGCAACTGAGCATCAATCAAAAGGTCCAGAGAAACTTTATCAAAGCTTTCATTAGCCCCCTACTGATGTCTTTACAGAGGTTCTTTTTTTTTTTTCTTTCTTCCTTTTACTTTTTTTCCCCTTTTAAACACCAGGAAAACCAAGAGCCAAGCTGCAGGACTAATCCTGTATTGAGAGATCTTAAATCTACAGAGTCTAATTAAAATGCCTGTCCATGTCACCCCGACACACAGAGCCTTCTCTGGATCTTGGCATTCAGATAGTTTTCTCATGTAGGTGTACATTAAGAGAACATTCTGTATGTTGTCATTAGGTAAATCTTGTGAAAATTGGTGGAGGGGGGCAGGTTTACATTTAATCTGTTAAGATAACAATCTCAAGTTCAATTTATTAGTATTAAAATATTTCTTTTATTTGTTGAGTTTTTCTTTATTGACCACTATCTGCTCCCAGTACATGTAACATACACACACACACACACACACACACACACACACACATCTTTTCCTTTAAAAAGGTTTTTAGAGTGCCCCTCCTTCAACTACAATAATAGAAAAGGAGAGCTGGTTCTAGATACTAGATGACCACCATAATGGAAATGTCAACAATGCTTTCTCCCAGAGTTCTATGGGAATTTGTCTGAATAGAGAAAAATGATATAATGTTAGCTCTAAGAATTCCCAAGTCTCTAAAAGCATCTTTGTAGAAATTTCCCCTAATCATGCTCTCTAGAACCTAAGGTCAAGGCCAGATTCAGTGTGTGTCAATACAAGTCAGGGTTCCCCCTGCAACTCTTGTGATCATCTGTGATTTGCTAATGAAAAATAGAAGTCCTGATTATCTGGGAGAGTAGAAGGAACACTCAATTAAGCTTTCAGCTGACTGAACATTTACACTCTGTGACCTGTATTTTGTGTGCCCCTAGATATGATAAAGAAACATGGATGAAACTGTTCTCTTATCTACCTTCATTCTTATTATGCTCAAAATACACACTTACTATGCTAAAAAAAAAAATAGGGTTGATTCAGTAGGCAGATTTACAGCTTGAAGTATGTTACGTAGACAAACACAAACTCTCCAGGGAGCCATTGTGAGCTTGCCTCTTTTAAGGTTTGTTCTAATGGATGGATCTTACCCAGGCTTGTTATGTACTGTGAAACCTGTAGGTGGTAGGTCCCCATTTAACACCCACTGAGAAGTTGAAGCTACAAGGTTTGAGTTTGATTCATAGGTACACATCACAAAATGTTCTTAGAAAAGATTAAAAACAACAACAACAACAACAACAAAAAACCAATAACCTACCCTACAGCCTTTATCAAAGGGGCATTTTTGAAAGGTAGAACCAAACTGCTTGAGAAATTCACGTACATACATTATCATTTGGAAGATGTCAGACAAAAAGGAGGGGCCTGGCCTTCCTTTCTTCTCTCCTCCTCTTCCACGAGTGATAGCAGAATAGTACAAATCTTTCAAATCACTGCCATTTAAAACCACAGTCCCATTTTAAATAGATTATGCTTAAGAAAGCAGTCCATGTGCTTTATCATAGTGAAAAACCAAAGATGGTTCAGGATAGCCAATAGAGAGTTCCTTTAGGGCAGCCTAACCAATTTATCAGAATAGAGAAAGAAGGAAGTGGATGTAGAAACTTTTTCTTCAGTTCTGTGTCTATATTGGCAGCCATTTTGTGGAGTGTTCAGCCATGTTCCCAGAGAACTCTGGAGTTTTTCTGTTACTGCAGTTTGGGGGCATGCCTATTTATAAACAGAAGTAGTGGATGTGCAATTGAAGGAGTATAAATTGTGTTTATAGTCCTTGTTATAGACACCAAGACAGGGACGTCAACTAATGCAGATGCAACTCTAAGAGTCTGGTAATATACTGAAAAAACCTTGATATCACAGGAGAATGATAGATAAGAAACCCTTCACATTTCACTATTAATTCTTCAAGGATGTAATGTGGACTGCAATGTTTTTTTTAAATAATGACTTTTTTCTCCCCACCCCTTCCTCTTTTCCTCAGAACACACATGAAATAACTTCCCTAAAACTACCCGTAGCATGCTGCTCCAATGTCTTTCTTAGAGACCATGCTGTGGGACTATTTCTTGGTGAGATGTTGTTCTAATGAGCTCCTTCCAGTATTTACAGATTGACTCCTGGGTGGAGCCAGTAATACTGAATTTCACACTTGAACAAGTTGTGTTAAAGAGAGGCCCCAGTGAGATGCTGTGAACCTCCTACTTTCAAAAAAAACGGAAAAAGAAAATGAAGTCCTAAAACAGTCATAGCTTTCCTAATACATTCTTTGTTATTCCTTATGACTGAAAAAGTCATCTTGAATTCTCAAGCACAGATCCTGTCGAAGACATCTATTGGCCTTAATAACGTTTTAAAATTTAATAGCTCAGTTGTTGCAGCCTCGTTCTTACAATGCCGGTAGGAGTTTAAACTGTCTGGCACATACAATTTAGTTTCTGGCTGATACCCCAAAATTTAAAAAAAAAATTAATTCCATGACTTCAAATTCCCAAGCTTAAAATCCTTTCTCATAAATTATGCTCCTTTTCCTAATCTCTATCACAGCTTTTAAGAGAATTGCCAAAAAAGATAGAGTTTCAAATAATGAGGACTTGCAAAAATACTATTTCATGGCCACATTTTGGAGACCCCAGCATGTGGTCACCATTTGTATAAGAACCATTTTCAAAATGTGCTGGTTGTAGTGTAACCCAAAGGTGTCTGTCTCTTCCCTCCACTCTCTCTACTTACTAGTCATTTCTTTGTGCTCATCTATATAGCACAGAAGGAACTGGACAGGAAAGGTTTAGCTACAAAGAAAACTTCCTTAGGTAGTTTTAAAAACCAACACGAGCATCCTACGGATATTGTCCCCTGTATATTTTGATACCCCATGTTTCTAAAGTTCCCAGACTTTTCTGTAGTGAAATCAAACTGGAAATAAAGTAGAGCATCTCAGTACTTTATCTTGATATCCTCAGTCTCTCTCTCTCTCTCTCTCTCTCTCTCTCTCTCTCTCTCTCTCTCTCTCTCTCTCTCTCTCTCTCTCCCCCTCTCCTTATTGCATTCTATGTTATTATCCATGGCCATCATTTCTCAGCATTTAACCATTGTTCTTTAAGTCAAACAACATTTGAACTTACAAACATTCCAAGTAGCATAGAACACAACGATTTGCAACGAAAATTTTATTGAAATGTTTCCTCTGTTTATCTCAACCAGATCAGTGATCATCGATAGCCTATAATTTTATTCTCTAGTTCTCCAGTTTGTTCTTTGTCAGATATTTTTTATTTCTGTTTTTTTGGGTTTTTTTCTCCTCTGTTCTACCCATTTGTTTCAAAATGCAATAAGGGGTAAAAAAGATGAGTTACTAAAACGTTTCAGAGATAGTAAGGAAATAGCTGGTGAAATGCTTATCACTTAAGGAACTTCTAGTCTCAATTTACGGTCACCATGATCTTTGTGAGCAGTTCATGTGTCTTTTTTAAATGACCATTAGGAAAAATAAGTATCTTGTTCCATCTATATATCTGATGGGGAATTGGATGGCTCAGGAGATAAATAATGGGAGTCTGGACCTTTCTGTCTTGAGGTCACCTCCTTGAATCTGGGCTGTACATCATAAGTGGTCCAAGGCCGACCATCTGGCAGCCACTGAGTGACTGTGGTAATGGAATTGGTCTCAGTCCAGGTCTTAGTCGACAGGTGTCCACATCATAAATGACACTAATTGACTTCCTAGTCTTTCAACTTGGACAATGTAGACCATCACCGAGATGGTGATAGGGAAGAGTCATTCATCTTATATTCCGACTCCATCAAAAGCCAAGGAATTCAGTCCCTTGAACTGGCACCAACCTGGCACCTTGAAAATATTGTACTTGTCTCTCATGAGTTCCATTAGTCTCAGGAAAAAAATAAATAGGTATCTAATTTCAAAAGATTTCCAAGAGCTCAGAATGGTGAATACTGCTTTTCTGAGGTCACAGTGTCAAGTGGTAAAGTTTTTTCTTCATTTTTTAATCTAGGGATTTAGATGCCTCTTATGAACATTATCTATAAGGCAGAAAAGCAAAAATTGGATCTCTATGGTAATATTAGTTAGACTGTCTGCTTTTTTTTTTTTTTAGTCCCTCTCAGTGGGGTCCATGACCCGAGGGTGATTTGGCGGTCTGACTTGAGGGAGATAAGTATTAGTGTTATTAATAGTTTACCCCCTGAAGTTTAGGTTTTTTCTGACATTTTTCTTACTTTAAAAAGAATTCAAGTAGCACTGATTTACAGTGTCATATGCATTTTAGATGTGCAGACTTACTCTTCATCAAATATATGATAACACACATTTACCAACACTTTTCTAATAGTCCTCCACCACTGTCCATTGAAATCCCACCCCTCTGGTAGCCTCAGTTCTATTTGTCAATATTCAAGGATTAGACTTCGTTTTATGTATTTATTTTTTACTTGTTTATTTGCTTTGGTTCTTTATATTCCGCATGAGTGAGATCATCCAGTATTTCTCCTTCTGACTTAATTCACTTAGCATAATCCCCTCCCCTCTAGTTTCATCCATGTTGTCACAAATGGCAAGATTTGACTTTTTTGTGGCTGAGTATTACTCCGAGTGTGTGTGTGTGTGTGTGTGTGTGTGTGTGTGTGTGTGTGTGTGTGTTATACATGTAACACATCTTCCTGATCCACATCTGTTGATGAACAGTTAAGCTGTTTCCATTTCTTGGTCATTGTAAATAGTGCTTCAATGAACATTGGAGTGCAGATTTCTTTTCAAATTAATATTTCTGTATTCTTTGCATAGATGCCTAGATGTGGAATTGCTGTATCATAACGCAGTTTTATTTTTACTTTTTTGAGAAACCTCCGTGCAGTTTTCCAAAGTGGCTGCACCAACTCACCTTCTGGCTGACAATGTTTGCAGGCCCCCTTTTCTCCTTGCCCTCACCAATATTCGCTGAGCTTATTTTTTTCAATCAAGGCCTCTCTCAAAGGTATGAGCAATGCCTCATTGTGGTTTTGATTTGCATTTCCCTCATAATGAGTGATACGGGAACTTTTTTTCACGTGCCGGTTGGCCATCTGTATGTCTTCTTTGGAGATGTGTCTATTCAGATCTTCTGCCTATTGTTTGAGCAGGTCATTTGGTTTTGGCGCTATCGAGTTCTTGAGATGTAGCTTCGTTATTGACCCTTGTTGGTCTATATGATGTGACAATCTCTTCTTGCATTTAGATGCCTTTCTGATGGTAATTTCTTTTGCTGTGCAAAAGCTTTTTCGTTTGATGCAGTCCACTTGTTTCTTTGTGTTTCCCCTGTCCCTGGAGTCAAGTCCGTAAAGACATCACTAAGGCCCATGGAACATATTACCCATGATTGACTTTAAACAAACGAACAAAAAAACTACACATAGGATTTGGATATCCCTCTGGCAAATAGCAAAGGCCACACTCTTGAATTAGTTATCACACTTCAAAAGTCAAGATGACAACAGCCACAGCAGGTCTATTTATTGAAGCAGACAGGCTCCTTTAGCAGATGATCAATGTCTTACCTCTTTCTGAAAGGCTTTGCAGGGGTAGGGAGTCATCAAACATCTGATAGAAGGTAATGAGCAAGGCTTTTTATTGGTCCGTTTCTAGAGCAAGCTTTTAAGCATCTTTGCCTGTATGCGTAGAAACCTGAGTGTGGAAAGCAAAAGGCAGGAGCAGAGATTTAGTGGGTGCATCTATCATCCTGGCTTTTAGAGTCTTAGTGATTAATACATCTTTAATTGGGGACGGATCTAGATGCTTTGGATGTCAGAAAGCTAAATGTTGCAGCATTGTCTCATTGGTTCCTAACACAGCAGGACAATTAGCAGTTGTCTGAGTAACAAAGAGAACTGGGAGCCTGCAGCTCAGCTTGCATTTTCCAGACTTGGAATGACTGGGACTCCCCATTCCAGTGACAGCTAAGGAGCTGAAGCCTGATTCACAGCAGCAAATCTTTTCCCACTCTGTGCTGTACTTCTGTTCAAGAGCGTAGTCTTTCTTTCCACCGTCCTTCTGCGTTCTAAATAATGTCGCAGAGCATGCGCATTATGGAGAGAATCACTTTTCCCAGGACTTTTTGCCTTGTCTAACCCAAGACACATGTACAGTAATATTGATTAAGAGTTTATAGGAGCTGGTAGAGGTAGACTGAAGAGAGGCAAAAGGAGAATCAGGGAGACAAGTTGTGTAACCATTGAAGCAGCCCAACTAAGAGTTCATGGTCGCATGGGTGAATGTGGTGTGAAGCAACAAACAGCTTACCTGTGCACATTATTTTAGAAGCAGAGCTAACCGTACTTGCTGATGGATTTATTAGGGATGGAAACTGGAGGGAAAAAGCGTCATTATGACTCAACTTTTGATAACTGAGTGGATAGCGGTATCATTTACTAAGAAGAGGAAAGCTAAGGGAGATCAGGCTTGGAAGGAAATAAAGAGTGGCAGAGAGGAAAAGAGAGCCCTGGACCAAATCTCAGGGAGTGATGATGCTGGATCATGCTCTGTGGAAGAAGCAGTTGACCTGTTGTGAGATCATTCCAATCGCCCTGCAGAGAGGTTCATATGTCTTACATCCTTCAGAGGACTACAGCCCTGATTGTCATCTGGATCACTAGGAAGTAACTGAGCAACTCACTTCCATATTCATGGCTCTCAGCACCTGTGCTAAAATAAATGTTGTTTTAAGGTTTAAAAAAAAAAGGAATTTATAGGAGATACTTTTCTTTTTTTTCTTTTAAAGGAAAGGTGCAGGCAAGAAGAACGAGGAAGAAGAAGCATTTTTTTTTTTTTAATTTATTTTCACTTAGTTGTTCACCTTGGTTGTTCCCCTGGACCTGGGATGTGAACTCGGGTCCCTGAGATGTATGTGGGCTGTGCTCCTTTGGAGGCGGCAGTCCTAACTGCTACTCAACCAGAGTGTGCCTGTACATGATGCTTTTCAACACTCTGAGGTGCCTTGTGAAGATTCATCTTCCTAGAGCTATTCAGAAGGGGGAAAAATAGTTAACTTTTCAGCTGTTGCAAGTTTTCCCCCGTTTTCTCATATCTTCAACAGTTGTCTAGTTCAGGCCAATTCTTCGACATGGCCTTCCAGTGGCAAGAGTTGTTTTCCTGTTTGCCTCACACTGGCATTCTTTCTTACCAGGAAACACACTGACTGCTGCCATGTTTCTGTTGGCACGAGTTGGGCTGTCCTTGTCAGAACCTGCCAACAAATTTCTTAGTAAGCAAATAGAAAGTAAAACAAGCAGCTCTCAGACGAAACAGAAGATGCACTTGAACTGCACGAGACACCCTGGTGCCCTTGAACTTACTCCCAGCTCATTCTGCTGGATGGACGGGAGCGTGGTATCACTCGCCCCCAATACTGCAACAAATGGTCTTGCTCTCCATGTTGGAAGGCTGATGCAGAAGCGCAGTCATTTTACAAAGTGAAAACTGGGCATCGAAGTGGTGCATTTTCTTTGCTAAGGAGAATGTTTTTCCAAGAGGGAACCCTGAGGCCATGCAGGCAGCTTTAAACACTTCTTCTGCAGACCACAGGACTGCCTGCTAGTCTTTCTCTTAGTTGATCACTAGATGCAAATATCATGATAATCTGCAAGTGCCTCTTGTTTTGTTGGCTGCTTCCTCTTTCCCTGATTGGCCACCTGTTTAATTCAATACAGAGGCATTTTTTGCTCACCTCACATTCAACTGGTGATGATGAAAGGAGGTTTAGTAGGGAGCTTTCGAGAAGGGATGGGGGACCCACAGTCCACTGTCAGATGGTGGGTTTGAAAGGATGGAGGGTCTCCAGGGTACCTTGTGCTTCAGGTCTGGGAGAGAAATAATTGCTTCAGCCCACTTCCCAATGCCCAGAATTCCACCATCTGAACCAATCAAGGCATCCAGGAAGCATGGTTTTGGGCTGGGCAGCTCCATTCCAGAAACAGCTATTTATGGGAGGGGAGCTCACATCTTTGGGCCTTAGCCAGGCAGGCCAGTCCCAACACCTCTAATTCCTTATGTCAACACTTAGCATGTCAGCTGAAAATGGCATCACATTCCATTATTTTAAATGTGGTCATTCGCTTCCTATAAATCAATTGGTCTAAAATAATCTACCATCTACTTTAAAAGAATTTTTTATTTTTTTTTGAAAATCGAGTGTCTGGCATAAATGTTTTGCTTTTGATTAACTTAGCTAAAGTATCAGTAGTCTCCTCAAATCAGATTCTAAAATTTATTGGCTGTATGGGTCTGTTGTATCCTCTGGTAAAGGTTCTGTGTCCTGCTTTATTTCGTAGTATTTGTTTAAAATAGACTTTCTGCAATGACCTTGGAAATCACATTATGGGGGGAAAAATCCATCTGTCATACATTTTGAATATAAACTGAATTAATGTTAATATTTCCTTATGTAAATATAAATGAACTTTATTTTAGTCTTCTAAAGGTTTTAATTAAGTCATGTTCTACGTGTTTGGAAGAGGAAAATATGTTCTTTTCCGTTTTGGAATGATGAAGTTTTTCTGTCCCTTTTATTTGGTTAGTTGTGTGTTTCAAATGCAACTTTGCTTCTGGACTATGAGAAAATGAGCTTGTGTGGTTTACTGAGAGAAAAGGTGTGGGGTGCAGGGGTGATTCTCAGCACCTCAGCAATGAATCAGAGACTGGGTCTTTTTAATGGTTTTTACCTAAAAATAGCAGAGGATAACTGGGTGATTAAGTGTCATGCAAACAAGATCATGCCTGTATGAACGTACTCAGTACAGTCTTGGCTACAAAAAAACACTTCGACGATTCTAGTAAAAAAGATCGTTCAGTGGTATGTGATGCTGCAGGTAGTGCTAAGCTCAGAGGAGAAGTCTTTCCCTCCCTTTGGGTGGGATGAGGAAGAAAGCAATTAATATTAGCACCAGAGTTCTTAGCATCTTTGCGACGGTAAAACCCTTAATCACAAGGATATCATCAGTGCTCTGAAGCATTTAATTTTGATGCTTGACAGCATTTAAAATGCACAAACCTTTGATAAAGAGCAAATCAGAGCTGTGGTGTAGAAACAAGAAAGAGAGAGGGAACAAAAACCATCTTAAGCTCCAAGTAATTAAATTTAAATACACTATTAGCATTAAGCAGAGATACGTATAAATGATGCGTTGATTTTTCGTCTTCGTGAAAGACCCCTTGAGTAAGCTTTATCTCTGTGAATCCTGGGGAGACACTGTTACCCTACTATAGTCCAGAGCTCATCTTCCCTCCGAACACTGAGCGCTGCATACCCCTGGAATCCCGGCTTCAGGCGTCCATGCTTTCCAGAAGGGCTGTTTTCACTCTTTCTTGCCCACAGGCTGAGACCTTTCCTTGCATCTGTTTATTTCCTGCCTTACTCCCTTTGCCTTCCCCTAATTTGAGCCAGTAGCGAAATGCAGTCAATCTGTTTCAGCTATTCCCTTCCATGTCCCCCCAAATGTTTTTTGGTTCATTGCCTGCAATGCTAGGCCCCAGAACACAGTTTTGTAGCCCACCAGCGAATGTGCAAAGCAAGTCCTTCTTCCCTTTCCTTTCTCCTTATCTCTTTTTCTCTTCTTCATTCCATTTGGATGTCACAAGCCCAAACTGCTGCAGTAAAATGACATGTAGGTGTTTAATGGCGAGTCATTGAGGAAGTGAATAAAAGAAAATTGCAGCATTCATGATGGTGGGGAGCAAAGAGAACTGCTGAGCTTTGAACCAAAGAAAGTGAAATTTACCATTTTCTTAAAAGGAGTCACCTCTGTTTGACATCAAAGCATCTCCTGTAATTCCTCCTGGTGAAAGTTACCACTGTTAGAGCTGCATGACAGAGGTCCTAAACTGTGCTGTTTCTGTTTATCAAAAGCACACACAGAGATAAAAACCCACATGTGCCTTCTGGATGCACTTTGGTCTGCTCACAAACCAAATGTAACCACAGGAACGCAGCAAATGGAGATGCTGTTTAGAAAGTGGTCTCAGTTTCTCAAAGAGAGGTACAGTTCTGAACACAGACTTGCTTGAGAGGGAGAAGGATTTAGCGTGGCGCTCCAGTAGAAAGCTCAGATCAGCTCAGCTGCCAAGCTTTGGTGAATATTTTCCTTTTTATCCTCTTTGGGTTTTGTTCTATCTTTGAAAAATGATGTTTTACTACCATGTCACTTGTTTTCAAAGGGCTCATGGAAAGACACCATCTGTTCCACATGCATTAATCTTGCAGAAGGTTCTCTCTGTGGTCACCCTTACCACTCAGAAAATGCCCCCCAAAGGTGGCATTTCAGGGAGATAAGCTCTAGCCAGTGACTTCTGGGAGGCCCCTCTTTGGAAGACAACTCTAATCTTATAAAACAAGCATGATGCTTAGGACCATTTCTCTATTTAGGATTCACATTGGGGGAGAATTTCAACCCCACTGCACCTTTGTGGTTAGAATGTCAGCAGAACTATTTGCAGTCTCCCTCCAGATACTGAGAATTACTGAGCTGATTTTCAATACTTTCATCAACCCAAAGACCAATCCCTTAAATTGTCGTCTGTAGCAGGTGCAGTGACAACCAGTTTTACTGTGAACTTAACTTTGAATGGCATTTTATACAGCCCATGTGTTCAAAAATGTTCAGAAGTGCCCCCGATCCCTAAGAAAACAGAGATCCACTTATAATTAGAATAGTCATTTGTTTTTCTCTGTATTGTTAATATCTTAGTTATGCTAAATAGCAAAACCAAACTCACAAAAGGTCATCTGAAACAGGTGCAGATAAAAAGTTGTTTTGGGATGACTTACTTCTGGTACTTAGATATTTAAGAAACATGTGATGGTCTATAATGATTTCTTTTTTTAAAATCTGTAAGAAAACAGAGATCCACTTATAATTATAATAGTCATTTGTTTTTCTCTGTATTGTTAATATCTTAGTTATGCTAAACAGCAAAACCAAACTCACAAAAGGTCATCTGAAACAGGTGCAGATAAAAAGTTGTTTTGGGATGACTTACTTCTGGTACTTAGATATTTAAGAAACATGTGATGGTCTATAATGATTTCTATTTTTTAAATCTGTTTTAACACTTTGCCCTCTTTTCTTCATTTGACAAATTTATTCAGCGCCCCCTAGGTGGGGACACAGATGCGAACACAGGGAACCCATCATGTGTGATGTGAGCATTCTGATAACTTACCTACTTCTGTGTGAGAGATGGCTGTTTTCTGAATGGAAAAACAGGCAAGAAGATGTGATTCACTTATCCAAGATGGGAAACAGTAAATGTTAAACTTGTAATTTTATATAGTACCCTATTTAAATTCATTGATCTACCCACTCCCCCCTCCACCAAATTAGTAAAGCGGAGACTACTTTAATCATGTGGATTAAGTGTTTTTATGTGGATCAAATGTTTTCATTATAACTTTACTTCACATGTTCTAGATAGGCTCTCTGTCCCCACAGATACCAGGTGTTAGTGATCTCCTAAAAGTTCCCTCCGTGTTCTCTGCTCAGCCTTCTTTCTTGTCCCTTTCTTGTTGGCACTGCAAATATTGACCATACTTCACTGACCTAATTCCAAGTCCTTCCACAGTTCTTTCTGTAATCCACAGCACACTCCTCTCTCTTCTGCCTTGTCATCCTAGACCCTGCCTTTGCTTGGTCTTGTATTGTTGAATGTTTTACATATAAATACCTGTTTAGTTCTGAGCTTAGTGGTTAGTTTCTTCAAGCAAAGGACTTTGGTTGAATGAGTGAATGGATATGTCAACCTGATTTCTAAGTAAAAGGAAGAAGGCATGGAGGGCATGTTTTGAATTAAAAAGTAATGGTCCTTTCAAGATTAATGGGAAAAGGTGACCTCAGACTCTAGACTCTCAGGACAGGAAAATGAACATTTTTTAGTCATTGAGAATTCACTTCCCACATTTGAAGTTTAAGAACTTAGTTGAATGAAGTCACAAACTTTCCTTTAAATACTACCCTGTAGTAGTTCTTACCTTTGTCATGTTTGCATCTCTCCATCATCTTTGTGTGTCCTATCAAAATTCAGTCATTAAAGAATGCTTGCTTATGTCCAGGGGCACTCATATTTCTTAAAGCAGACAACTCTTTTATGAAAGAAATGTGTGGGTAGGTAGGAATGGTTTCCAACCCCAGATGCATCTTTCTTTTAATGAGGCCATGCTTTCATCAGTCCTCAGCTCAGCTTCCTTTTTGCCTGTCCTTTGACCCCTTTCAGGTGTGCTTAGTATCTAACGACACATAAGGAGGAACCCACATCTTCTCATCATCACCATGAGAGATATTGGATAAGAAGAATGCTTGCAAAGAACTCTCTCTTCTTGAGTTCTAGAAAATGGGTCTTCTAAGTTGGCATTAGAGTGTCATCCCTGTCAGACTATGATATATATTTTCCCATCTTATTTTTCAGTTAAGAAGAAAGTAAAGTTTGCCATGATAATTAATTTGATACTGAGTACAGTATTTAATTCAACTTTGTTTGCTCTTTCTTGCCTTTGCTTTTTCCATGGATGAGCATTAAGTGTGTGCTTTATGGATGAATATGTCTCTACAAGTCTTCAGAACAGAAATCACAAACCCAAGAAACAAAGAGGAGCTTGACCTTTTTATGTTGACCGCGATTCTCACTATGATTACAAGCCATCTTTTGAACTAAAGCATTGATTTTTCAGAGCTCCTATTGAACCATATCTTTGGGATGCATGTTCAATCTGTTATTTTTATTAGTCTATTATTTCCTCTTCTAATTCTGTTAGCAAAGAGCAGAGCCCTGGAGAATTGGGACCCAGGATGCAAGACATTTCTAAATTGAGTAGGGTTTGTAGTGTTTATCATAGTGCTGAAACATACCAGTGGTGGCCCGGGAGAAGATTGCAGGGAAGACACAAAGGGAACATTTCATGATATTGATTTGTCCTGTGTCAAAGCTTATTTTCTTCACTTCTCCCCTGATCCTTCTGATTAATCTCAAATTGGTGCCAGAATATCTTTAATGCTGCTCTAATACTGGCTAATCTCTTTTTTGGCAAATGGATGTGAAGAGACAAGTGTGTTCAGTAAATGGATAGCATTGTTTCATTTGCATAGTATTTTCTTGTTTATGGCCACGTGCCATTTATTGCACGTGATAGGGTTTCACTGATGCCAGTAACGAGAAGTTTCTCGTCCAATACCACTCTCTGAGTACACATTGTGTGTTGATTTAAGAAAAATTTTACTCAAAGTCATCCTGGTACAATTTGCAGGAAGACAGGACAGCAATTACATGGGTGGCATGAGAAGAGTGAGCTGAAGATCCAACGGAAGGAGGGTAATGGAGAAACGCCACAGGCAGGATGGCTGGATGATGGCTTCCAAATGTAGAGTCGGAGGTGGTATCACATAGGGAAGAACCCTATGTGACTTAGACTGTGGAGGGCCTCTTTTCTTCATTGCCACAGTGCCAAAGTCGCACTTGTCCCAACAACCTTCTGGTGTTCTTCCCAGAAGGTAAGACACTCTCCCCCAGGGGATGGGGGATGACTACCAGATGACACTGCAATGCACATGAATGTTGAGATGTGTTGATCCATCTCACATGAGCTTGAGTTGTTTTTGTCTCTGTGCCTGATAACTCTTCTGAAAAAACATCTGTCTAACAAGAATTAAGACTTTACACAACACCATACTTTTTGTGAGTTGGAACTATGCATTCTATTTTCCTCTTTAATCTCATTTTCTTCCATTTTTATGACATCAGAGTCAGTATACTCTGTTGGGTTTCCTTTCACAATGGTGTGTATGAATTTTCAAGTAGGGCTGCCTTGGAAATATCCTGTTAGTTAATAAGACGCTAGTGTTAACTCCCTGCCTGAGATGATTTTTTGACCACTTCAGTTGAGCTCCTGTTCCCTCTGAATGGAAATCAGAATCATTTCTTTCCCACATGGAGCCATTTAGTGATAACCTCACAAGAGAAGTCAGCGTCGTCCATCAGTACACGCCAAGGGTGGCCAGACAGTTCCTACTCGAGAAATCTGTCAGTGATCAGGATCTGACCCAAGCCATTTCTGAATGCAAGTTCATTTTATAACTTCATGATTTTCTTCCCTCCTACTTTCTTTCTCACAGTCTCGCTTTTCTATTTCATTTCCCGATCCTGAGCATCAGAGTTTAAAGAGCCCCTTTTTATAGAGTGTATGCTAAAGTGCTCTGTTAGGCTATATATTTATTACCTGGAGTGAAATGGCTTTTCTCAGCCAGGCAGCCTTCTTAGCCTACTAGCTACCTCTAGATTTAAGGAAGTCACTCTTTATATTTTGCTGAAAATAGCTCTGTATCAACCCTTAAAGGAAGAGAGGAGGGAGAGGGAGAGGGAGAGTGTGTTTTGGGGGAAGGGAGTCTTAATCCATCTAATGATCACTTTTCCATTTTTCATTCTCTTCAGACGTGCGGTGCTTTCCATATGTTTGCTCTATTCATCCAGCTTGGTGTTATTAATCCCGGAGTTGCCTTTGATGGTGGACATGTGTATCCACTGTATCTTTCACTTGTGTTTATGCCTGAGACCCAATCTGGAATAGCTTTGTCAGAGGAAGAGGGGGACAGAGAGGGGGAGAGAGATGGGGGTACGTTTCCATTTTCAGGTATCCCAAACAGAGATGCTGGCCGACAGCAAGAGATGCTCTCTGCTGACTTGACTTCAGCCAGAAGATTCCCTGTGTGACTACAGTGTGTCCAGTCAGGTTGCTTTTCCTGTCGTAAGAATACCTGTCACATGTGGTCAAGCAGGTTTGAAGAGAGTCTCTTTCCATTTTCACTGACAATTTATTTTACTTTTTCTCTTTCTTCTTCTGAGTGAGAGCCTGGCAGGAGCGTGTGTGTGTGCGTGCGTGCGTGCGTGTGTGTTAGAGAACAGGAGGCGGACCCAGCACGATGTTGGTGATGTTTGGTGACTCATTCTGATGTCTGTTTTCTCTGTTTCTATAATTCGGGAAGAAAAAGAATGTAACTTTCATTTATCTGGTCAGATGGACCAGCTTTGTTGGTGTGATTACAGATTTTGTGAATGCCCCCTCTTCTCCCTGGAGATGGCACATTTGTACCATGGTCAGTCACAATAGAGGTTGATGACAGCTGGTTAGAGGTACGACACTCCAGTGGAGAAGCTCGCGTTGGGCAGCCTGGTTTTATAAATCTCAGCTATGCTCCTCTCTACCCTTGATAACACACCCAGTAGAGGATCGCTTCTGTGTCTCCCAGTGGAAAGCCCAGCTAGCTACTCAGCAGTCATAAGCAATATTTCAACTCTTGTAAAATTGTTGCAAAGCACCATATATGTCCAGAGAGACCATCGTTGCTTTATTTGTGTTCTTCATTATTTGCCTGGTTGTGTTCAAACTGGAAACTCTTACTGTAATTAAGCATGGTTTTTATTTATATTGGAGAGTATGTAAATTGTTTGCCTTCTGGCCTTCCCTGCATTCCCCTTGGAAGAGTTGCAAATGCTCTTGCTTGGAAACATTAAAGACTGGGAAGACGACACTCATCAACTTTTGGGGAATAGGATGAGATTCAATTTTTCGGAGCTTAAAAGATCTTCCAGGGGTTTTCCTGACTTGCAAGAGGTCAAAAACTGATAGCATTTTCTACGCATACGGACATTTGAGGCATGGCTACAGGTTCTGTGAAGGTGATGCAGTAGACTTGAAGGCCTAATAGCCTTTCGCTGCAGAGATTGTCTTTCTAAGACAAAGCATACGCAAGGAGAACCATAAATTGGGTATGCTTTTGTGCTGGGGAGAGCAGAATGGGGACTGAGAAAAGACAAGATTAAATGACTCACTGACACCTCCAACTTTTCCCCCCCCAAAACAAAATGTCTCTTTTTTTGTTCTATTTTTCCCAATAGCACCATCATCCATTGCCTTGGTCCAGGCTAAAGAAGTTACAAGATACAGTGTTGCTCTGGCTTGGCTGGAGCCAGATCGGCCCAATGGGGTGATCTTGGAGTATGAAGTCAAGTATTATGAGAAGGTATTGCAATTTTCTCCCTCCCTTCCTCCCTCGCTCTCTCTCCCTCCTTTCCTTCCTCCCTTCTTCTCTCCCTCTGTCCTTCCCTTCCTCCCTGTCTTTAATTTTGATCCACTAATAAATCATAGCATACTGGTATATCTCAAAACTAAATGCACTTTCCTTCCCAATCAAATCCAATCGGGAATTTTATGTTTTAAATTGATTATCTTGAAAAGTAGAAAGAAAAATGCATAGAATTCTAATATAACCATCTCCTTTTCCTTTCTAGTAATGGAAATCAAGATAGCTAAGAACTTCTAATCTATAAAGCTCCTATCAGGGAAAGTGACTCATAAAAGTAGAAATAATGATCTGTTTAAGTAGATCACTGCTATTCAGAATCAAGGTGTGGGTTTTGATGACTTTTAATAGAAAATCAGGGAAGGAAAATTACCTTCTTCAGCCTCTTAAAGTTACAGAAAGACATTATTTTTACAATAACTTGTCTTTCTTAAAGGACAGAATTCTGAAGAAAGCTATTTGCATTCAACTGGTCTAGAAAATGAACAATTGTCTTCTCTTTTGAACAATAATCACTTGTTGGCTTCCTTATTAAAAGAAGGAAAGGGGTAAGATTTTTTTTTTCCCTTGAAACCAGACTACAACATTTTTGACAATTTCTTGACATAAAATAGAAAAAAAAGACAAGGGAGCCTCTTGCAGTTAATGTCTGTTGAATTACTCAGTGTGGAATATGAAAAGTATCGCTTAATGTTCTTTAAAAAATGATGAGCCAAGATCTGTGTATGGCCGGCATCAAAAACACACGCACCTGAACCCTGCCTTTCTTTGAGCCGTCAAGGAACAGCAGTAGTGCTGACAGCTTGGAAAGAATATAGGGTTTATAGCATTGATCCATCTCCATTTACTTTCAGCTTCTGCGGGAGAGCAGCTTGGCTTCTTTAACATGGTGCCTAGAAGCAGAGCAGGTTGGATTTTGCCACCATCCTTAATTTTATCTTCCCGCAACTGCAGGATCAGAATGAGCGAAGCTATCGGATTGTTCGCACAGCTGCAAGGAACACAGACATCAAAGGCTTGAACCCTCTGACTTCCTATGTTTTCCACGTCCGAGCCAGAACAGCAGCTGGTTATGGAGACTTCAGCGAGCCCCTGGAGGTCACCACCAACACAGGTAATGTGCTTGGAGGCTCTTTGAACCGTCCCAGGCAGATCCCAGCACAGCGATACCCAAGGAGGCAAATCTAATTTTTGGTGAGGCGAACATTCTGTTATGATGAAATTAGCTGAAGTCTGCCAGTTAGAAAACATGCTGGTGAGAGGAGAGCACTTTTCCTAACAGTATCTAACTGCATATCATGGAAAGATGGGATTGTGCTCACATGACTAATTGAGAATTGCCAGTTCTCTCTTATATGAAGAAAGGAGTTTCTCCCTGGGAAAGGCAGAGACCAGTTCTTTTTATTTTCCCCTTCCTTTTCTGTTTATTTCTAGGAGTCATGGTTTAAATGAAGTCATGTCAGTTGTTTGTAAAAGTCTAGCAAATCATCCAATATTATGACTTGGATGAACAGGTCGATTAAATAAAAATATATTAGCAGGGGTGTATGCAATTTATACACAATAGCTCCACCTTGATCTTTGAGCCTATTTGATAAATTAGATGTTGGGACAGGATTTTTAACATCAGTTTTGGAAGGTAATTTTATTCACAAATTTTAAATAGAAATAAGAATGACCAAAGCAGAAGAGAAAATACAAAGCAAAATCTGAAGGGGTTTGCCATTCTATGTGATTATCTTGGAAGCCTTTTGAACTATGCAATTAAGACAGGTTTCTGAGAGATGGTGGGGTGGAGAGAGGGACTTTCAAAGCTGTCCTTTCTGAAATTTCCAAGTTTTTTGAAAAAATTTATTTTTTTAAGTGCTTGTTTTGCTTTGTTTTTTAAGCATTTCTGTCTTCTCACTAAAGAGTGCACCAGATCTTTAAGTGAGACATGGGGCTGAGAGTGGAAAGGAAAAGAAGAGAAAGCAGTGACTGATTATGTTGACCATACATAACATTTAGTAAGACTTTTCTGGTTGATGTTCTTCATACAACTGTAAAAAGAATGTCTTTGTCCCATCTTAGAAAAGGCTGTTGTAGGGAACCTTAAACCAAGGGCCTTTAGGTCCTGAATTTTCCAAAGAGCTTCTGAAAGTTGAACCTTTGGGACCCAGTCGGAAGCTCTAGCTCCTAGGACCTTCTCAAGGTGATATCCGTGTAACTGTCCTTGCCAGTGCCTTCCCGAATCATTGGAGAAGGAGCCAACTCCACTGTCCTCCTGGTGTCCGTCTCTGGCAGCGTGGTGCTGGTGGTCATTCTCATCACAGCTTTTGTCATCAGCAGGAGGTAAGTAAGCACTTAAGCCTCTCACCTTTCCCTCCCTTCCCAGGTTTTATGAGGGAGCTTTTGTCTCCTCCACACAAAGCTGGGCTTTTGATTAGCATCATAAACAGAGTATTTGCATTGCAAGCCCCCCTCTTTCTTTGATCTCCTCAGACTTCTGGAGCTGCCTATTGGCCCTGGTGGCAGTCCTCACAGCTGACAGTCACTCTCACCCTGCAATTCCTGGAAGGCATGCTGAAAACGCAGCCTCTGGGATATTCTAGATTTGTCAGGCTGTGAGGTGTTACATTTATACCCCTCTTAAGCTTAGACCTACTGCCAAAGGCAAAAAAGAAAACAAAAAACGGCTATATAAAACTTGAAAGGTCCCCACATTTGAGCCCTGCCATTTGTCAGCTCTATATTTTATCTCTAAATGCTTTGGTTTGTCTTTTATAAAATATAATTAATAATATCTACCACATTGGGTTATTGATAGAATTTTGATTGGCCCAGTAGATAATCCTGCACACAGTAAGAGCTTCAACATAATATTGGTTAATAATTATGTCACCAAAGCAAAGAAGTGAGCATCACCAGGCTCAATCACCCTTTTCGAAAGACTATAAACATCCCCAGAGACTATCCATTGAGCACATCCTGGGCATTCTTCCTGAAAATGACTCTTAAACCAGTGGATTACATATTCTATGAGAGTTTGTCTTTTGTAATTTGCTACTTGAAAAACAAGTATCTAGAAAAGAGAGAAGTAAAAATGACTTACAGCCTATTCTTAGAAACCAGGTTTTCTTGTTGTTACCTCCATATATTAATAAACACTACTTAGAGGCTCTGGAAGAATGGGGAGCTGCAGGCCAGATGCTCACTTTCAAAATGTGCCCTGGTCTTTGTCTCATGTGTGAGCATCTGTTCCTTCTCTGACCTTCCTCCTCAGCCCCCAACATCAACTGCTTCCCATTGTGGGGCTTTGGCATGAAAAGGAGAACCTGGGGATGTCAAAATGATTCTCTTCAATGTCAACTTTTTCGTGGTATAGAAAAGGAAAATGATTCTCAGAAAGATGCAGTGCTTGTCTGGGATGGTGACGCTGCTGTGGTATAGAGGACTGCTGAGCACTGGCAGCCATGTTTGGCACCGCCATCTTCTGTTGCCCTGTTCCTGTCTCTCCTGTGGAGGATCTCTTATATCACAGTAACGCCTCTGGCTATTTCCACCACCTGGGCGAGGCACCACTTTGTGGTTCATTATAATTAGGCTCATGACCATTTATCTTAATTGCCTGGATGGTTCCAGTTATCACATGTATTTATTAATATCATGCCTCCATCTTCACTTTTCAAAATGTCCTGGTAGATAGAATTCAATTATTATCACTGTCACACAGTATGGGACAACTTCTCATTGTGTTGAGGGACCTACATTTATCATTGTACTCATTCAGTTTGGTGACATCTATAACTAGCTGCTTTTGATGACAGCAGTGAATTCCATTTTGATGGAGTTAAATCCAGCCCACTCATCCCTGTTACTGCAACACACACTTGCAGACAGACAGACAGACCTGCTTGCTGCACCTTGTACAAGACTGAGCATATTTCAGTGTCTGGAACCTTCAGGTTAGCCTGAATTTCTAGTGTTCTCTTTGATTTCGGAGGTCTGTCAAGATGGATCTTCTTCTTGTTCATTGCAATTGATTTTGGATATTTCTATGGGCTGGGCACATAAATACATAGGAGACTATACTATACATATATATATACATATATATGTATGTATGTATGTATGTATAATCTCCCTGTGATAGTGGAGAGCGGGGAGTGGCATAAACTAGTGTATTGGAATTACAGTAACATGTCAAAATGGCAGTATCTTCACTTAACATCATCAGTGGGTTCTTGAAACTTTCTAGTGAAATGAGATCTAACAAAAAATGTCCTTGCAGTAAAGTTGTTTTGTTCAACATTGGCCAGGATCGTTTCTTTCTCATCAATATAACAAAACCATGTTATTCAGCCATCTGTGCATGAGCCTTTCCTTCATGATTACAGATTACTATTTGAAAATATTACAGTGTATATAAACATATTTTATTTAAAAAAATTAAGATGTTTGAAAGTCTGAAAATAGAACTAGTGGCCTCCACCTCCAAAAAATAGTTGACTGGGATCCAGGTTATATGACGCTTTCAGACCGCTCGGGAGAACCCGCGTTTGCGGAAGGTGGGTTTTATCCTGTGTCTTGGCAGCTCTTGCAGCAGCTGGGATCATTCTCCAGCTGAGGTCTAGTTATCCTGTGCAGCTACTTGATTTTTTTTTTCCACTTTAAGTTGCTCTAAATACAGAAGTCCAACCAGAGTAATTAGAAATACGTTGCCTCACTCTAAGTTTCTTTTGGATGGTCTGCTTTGAAGAAAAGAAAGGAAAAGCCCCTGAAAAATGTAATGCAGGAAGACAAATTATTAAAAGCCGTAGCTATAGAAAATAGCATCGCAGGCTGGATGACTTAATTTCCTTTCTGCTTTTATTGATCACTTTATTATTTAAGGCAGGATTGATAGCAGGATGCATCGGATTTCCAATTATGAGTTCCCACCTTAGAGAATTGAGCCTGTCGAGTTACCCAGCGATGATTCCTGTCCCTTCGCTCCCATTTAAAAAAAAAAAGTCACTTCCTAAGGCTGATAAACACTACTCGGTGATTGGTCCTCAATAGATCACTTTTTAGAAAATGAAATGTCAACCCCTTGCCCTCCGATTGATTCTTCCTTAGTGTCGGCCATAAAGCTGTCGTGGCAGAGGCAGTCCGGAGCCAGGTCCCTGACAGGCTCTGCAGCAGCAATGCATGCTCAGCTGGCTCTTCCAGCACACGGGCTGTGTGCCTGTCAACTGCACATGTTTCAGTGGGACACGAACCGGTGAAGAGAGAGAAGACAGGGTGTGCAGACAAAAGGCTGGCCCAGGCTTTTAGTGAGAGTATAAAAAAAGGTGATAGATGGTACAGCCCTGCAACCCACCGATTTTCTTGCCACCCTGCAGTCTGGGAAAATCAGATGAAATACCCTCACCTAGAAAATGATGAGGCTGTTTAGTCTCACCAAAGGTTCATGGCAGAATGGATGTCAGATGGACCCATTGGGGGGTGATTCCCTGCCAACTGAAGGCTGCATAGAGATATTATTCAGGAGGTAGAAGAACCAGGGAGCTACATGGTGAGAAAAGTTTCCTTTCTTCTGAGTACCACAAAGTCTTTTTGGTGCTAATTTGTCCTTTAAAAAAGGATATGGGCGTCAGGCTCACAGCTGGAATCTTGCTAGATTTTTTTTTTAATAGTCATGGTTTCATTTATTTCATTATAATCACTTTATTCTGTGGAGGCTGAGCTTTAGGCCAACTAGAGGACTCTGATTGTTTCAATGAGAAGATCCACCTTTTTCTTTGGACCACCTTGATGTGTGAACATTTAGTGATCTTGTGGACAGAATCAAACTACTGAGTTTACTGACTGAGATGCGTTGCGTATTTTGGCTGCCCATGGAGTGATTAGTGAAAGCAATGTTAGCAATGATATCTTAAAATGCAGTGTTCAGTTATAACCTCCAGGTCTAATGATTGGATGTGATATCCCTCCCACTTCAGAGTACTGATTTCATCATCTTTCTTCGGGAAGCATCCCAAGTAGTATTAATTCAGGCTGATTAAACCAGTATGTTTTGCCCAAATAGCTTGCTTTACTGTTCAAGTATGAGAAATGCTTTTCAGAAATAACTAGAAAACAAGGTGAAGCCCTCTTTTCTGATTGATTAGAGATAAGTATCTCTGATACTTACAGCAAATTGTTGACAGTTTTGATGCTGACCTTCTAATGATTGTTAGTGATAATGGATTTCCATTTTTGTTAGGGTAATAAATGGTAAATGAAAGTCAATTCACTTCAAGGGGAAAAAAATGAAGTGGGTATAACAGAATTTGTGAAGGTGTTACGGAAATAACCCGGTTCCAGAAACTGCTTAATTCTAACCCCACCATCTTGTATATGAGAAACTCAAGGGCTAGAGAAGTTAAACAATGAACTAAACCTTGATCACACACCTAATGAGGACGGGAGTCCTATCTCTCCTGACTTCTCACACAGGCATAGATGGATTATTTTAATGTCTTCTGACATTAAAAATTAATTTACCTCAAAAGCTAACATTGACCATTCTGGGGAACCAAAATTTCAAGAGTCTCCCCAGTGATGTTGGTAGCATTTGTAATTCATGAAAGGATGTGCCAGTCTACAGCACAATATAAAGTCAGACATGGCAAGGAGTTTTGTCTTCTAATGACAGATAAGATTTTTCCACTGTGGAGCTAACTGCTCATGTAATGCTGGAACAGTCTCTGTCTGTTTTCCCCAGTGTCCTAATTGGAATGTTATGCGTTATGCTCACATAAGAAGGAATACACTTAAATGTTAGCCTAAATGGATTCTGATGAAGTCATGTAAATTCATACAATTAGGGGGCAGATGGCACTGAGGGAACATTTCTAAACAACCTGCCTGCCATTGCATGGTTCAATTCCAAACTATTTCAGAATGTTCTTATGAACACCATTTAGACATCATTTGGTGCAAGAACAGTGACAGCTTAAGGAAGGGGAAAAAGAAGAATGACATCTATGAATCTTCATGGGTGAGGCCACTGAATGCTGGAAAGGGTCCTCCTGGAGCCATGCTAGTGATTATACTGCTTTATCTTCTTTAATCTGCACTTTAGCTGAATAAATTACCTACCTTTTACTAATTAGTTTTGGAACAGTGAACCACATCAATCAATTCTGTCCACTTGATCAGGAAAGTTAGTACTTAAATAGAGAGGGATTTGCACAGGGCCCCTGCCATGCTCCCCTCCATGGCTTTGTTTTTTTTATTGAATCGTCAGGGTGCCAGGAACAGCACATGGGTTGGGAGGGCTGTGCTGGGACTCCCACTGCTTCACCACAATGTCTGTTAATGCTCTTAGGAGGCCTCCCTTTGACACAGGGGAGGGTTGGCTCAGCCCTTTGAAAGGTTCACCTGCAGAGGAGGTCCTAGGTTTGCTTCTGGAGCATTCACCTACAAACCACTCCTGGCCTTCCCTTTCTTCATTAGTCTGCCCACAGTCTCTATCATTTCAAAATCTACCAGAAGTTTCCTTCTTCCTTTTAGGTGATCCGCCTTGAATGTCAATTTAGAGGTAGCACATCCGTAGGCTGTGTGGTGTCCTCCAGGTCGGCTGACCAAGTAACTGCCTTCTATAGGCTTGCTTTCCTGGGACACTAAGGAGCAAGTTATCCCGCTCTGAGCCCAGGAGAAAGGGTCATCAGGTGACAAAGATGACACAGGACTAAGGCTTTTTCTTTTTCAAGGTGTTATTAAAAAGCATGTAAGCTACAATTAGCCTTTGAATAGTCCTCCCTGGGTTTCTTTTTCAGCATTCCTTCCTTGTCTCGGGGAGGGTCCTTTCTGCTCAGTGACGCTCCAGGAAACTTCGTACAAATACACCATTCTCCACTCTGTTTGATTCCTCCCATGTGCAGAAGTCTTAGAAAGGGCCCCACATGCCAACCTTTATATTGAATGATCCTCGCCATTTTGCATTTCCTCTGGCTTTGCACATTTTTAATGTGATGCTTGATGTAAAGCAGGTAACTGGAGCCCTGGGCACGTGAGGACACTGGTTCTCTTGGCATATACCAGAGGTTTTGATTCACTTGCTGACAATTTTAAGTTGCTACGCAAGCTCTCTGTGTTTGTTTCCTTCTTTTAAAGAAAGAAATTCAAATCAGATTTGGCGATCTAAAGTGGTTTGAAAGATATACTTGTAATTTTAGATAATGCTTTTAGGAACTCTGATAAGATACAATCTCTCAGGCTAGCAGGGACCCTGTCATACCCTTGGGGCCTAGCCACTTGTTACCTTGACATAAAATGTTGCTTTAGTAGTCTCTGACCTAACACTCAGATTTCCTTTAAAGGGGGGCACGGGGAAGGCTCGGGAGGGGATTACATCGTTCATAGAAATGTTTAGTTTCAGGATGCTGAAACCTGTTTAGCGTCTTTGGAAAAGCAGTGGATTTTGAAAGCGCTGGGATCCAATGTAAGTGGATTTTCTGATAGAAAATGTAATATAACTAACACTCATCAGATATCATCCTATCACTTCAAACTCCACCTGAAGTAGTAAGAAGGGTCAGGGATAAACAGTCCCAGACTCGCTAAGAGGGTCTTCTCCCCGCATCCGCCTCCGTGTGCTCCCCTGTACAGTGGAATTCAGCGCTTGTCTGTCTGCTGACTGCTTGCATAGGGTTGTTGTGAAGATACAACGAAATAATAGACTTGAAGGCCCTTTGAGAACTTAAATAAAGTGAAATGCAAGCTATTATTTGGGACCAGATTGCACGCACTGTGCAGTTAACTGTACTGACTGGGTCTCTCTTTACTAAGCTGCTCCCTGCTTTGCAAACAGTAAGGGGAGGAGATAACAGAGAGGAGAGCACTTTGCAAAGTTAGATGCTCTGTGAACTGTAAGGTGTTATTTTCTGCGGGATTGTACACACGGAGGAACATCTGGAAGCTCGGAGGGTGTGGCTGCCGAGCAGTTCCTGTGTGGCTGACAGTTAGGAGTGTGGGCAAGGACTCGGAGCATGTGGCCAGGACTGGGCCAGCTCTGGCTGCCAGCACTGCTCCTTTCTGTTCTTTTATGTCGTCATGGCCCTTCTCCCTGTCACAACCCAGGGGTTCAGGAAACTACATTTTGAAGGGACCCCACTGCCAGGTTCCACCCCAGAGCTTCCGTGTTTTCAATATATGAGCATCTTGACACCCTGTCTGAAAGCTGAAAATGCGAGATGATTCTGCACTCCTGCAAATTTTTCATATTTGACAGAAACATAAATGGATGCATTCACCTATTTCAACTCAACTCCCCAAATTTGAGAGCCATACTATCAACCCAGTTGATTTTCCTGTTTAAATCACGCGCGCGTGCGCACACACACACACACACACACACACACACACACACACGACGTATTGATTACTGTTTCAAAATGAAATGTGATTAAAACTCAAGATTTCTGATTCCCAAGACTTTAAAACAAAGTCAGAGCTCCCCTCACCAGGACATTACAGCAGAATGCTAACCATACACCACTTTGGGGAAAGAAGATTAGCCTATAAATGGAAACTCCTCGTTTTGCCTCTTGCAAGTTTTCTGAAAACGGAAGGAATGTGATCTACTACAAAACAAATATTTACTTTTTAAATTTTCATTAATAATTTAGGAATTTGTATGCAGCAGCTGAAACCAGTAGCCACAAAGCTATTGTTTTAAGGATATTATGTAATAATATGATAATGAGTTTTTTATAGTCGTGGTTATAGCAACATACTTCCTATTATTACCTATCACACACCAAGCATTATTATCATTTGATTTATGTAGAATTCACCCATGGAAACATTGTAGTTCAGAATACATATGGGAAACTTCGCCAATATACTTGGATGCATTTTTTTCTAAGGATTAGAAGTTATAACTATATTTTAAAATATTTGCTTGATCAGCTCAGTTTAATATTGTGGTTAAGAGCAGAAACTCTGGGTTCTGATGGCTTGTGCTGGAAGCCACGGTCATGACCGAGGCCACAAGTTACTCACCCTGATATTCCGCCTCCCATAAATCTCAATTTTCTCATCTGTTAAAGGCACAGAGCAAGTCTGCCAGACTGAGAGGGTAGCAAAGAATTTGTCTCTGGCTTGTGTTAAAGCTTTTGAAAATAAGTTTCCTTTTTATCAATTGTTTTCCTAGACGGAGCAAATACAGTAAAGCAAAACAAGAAGCAGATGAAGAGAAACATTTGAACCAAGGTACAAAAATATTGGATTAAATATAATTTTTAGAGCATGTCTATGTTTTTGTTTTAGAAATGTCTAAGTATCATTAGACATTTAGACATTTAGAAATGTCTAAGTAGCTAATAATATACATTATATATTCCCAATACATAATAATATACATTATATATTCCCAATATCAAATTGAAATAGGTGGTTTGGGATTGTTTAAAGTAAGAGGAAAAATGGCAGCTGGAGAAATTCCTCTAAGATTTCTTTTTTCCTTATTTTCTCCTCTACCCCCCCGTAAAGACAGTGGTCTAACTGGTTAAGTTTTTCACCTGTGGGGCAAGATTTAAAAGGTAACAGTGTTTCTTCTAAGGTAAATTTTTAAAGAGAAAAGAAAAAGGCATGAACAGGAATCATTGTACCCCAAAACATGTGTATCATAGAATTTAGGATTATCAAAACATTTTCAGTGGTTCTATTTATTTTAATGTTCCAACTGGGGTCAGAGTATTAATATAAAGCATTGGCTCTAGATGCTGGAGTGAAACAGAAGACTCTTAGATGGACAGTGACGAATGACTCCAGGAACACTGGCCAGTAGGACTTTCCGAGTGTATGGCAGTGTTTCTGTCTGCACCATCCTGTGAATTCGCTGACAGCCACATGCGCTATTGAAGACTCCTTAAAATATAGCTGCTGTAAATGAGGAAATGATTTTTAAGTTTTATTGTGTTTTAACTAATTTGCAGTTCAGTGACACCATGGGGCTAATAAATACCCATTAGACAGTGCAAGGAGGTAGAAGGAAGAGTGAGACAAAGGGTAGGAAGAATGATCTTAAGATCAAGGTATTCTTGCCTGGAGCATATAAAGTGATGAAAGATATGACTGATATACCTGACTCTTTCCACTTGTTCATCTTGTTGCCTTTATAAACCCATTCTTTTTCATTTGCATGTGGTATATATTTTTTAAAAAGAAAATCATGGTTTGGGGAGGTGGTGTTTCGTTGTTCTTGTTTTTTTTTTGATGGGGACAAAAACTGACGAGCATGGAAACCCAAAGGAAGGGGCCACCCAGTGCCCTTCCACCTCTTAGCCCCAGGAGCCCCAGGAGCCCCAGCAAAGAGACAGTTCGAATGCCACAAACGTGCTCCCATTACTCACACACTGGGGACTCCCAGTGTCTCCCGTCTGCCTCCCAGCGCGCATTCACATTGAGTTTGTGAGCAGCTGGGTATGTCTGAGTATTGCTTCCTGATGTTCAAATCGTTCAGTTTGGCTACAACATTTCCTCCAGTGGAAGCTTCCAGAAGAACGTCAATATCTTTCTTTCCAAAAATAGATGACAAGTGGAGGTCCAGCAGAGCCTATGTTCAAATCAACTAGCTGATGGTATTACTAGGCTCCACTTTTGCTTAGGTTTAATCTTACTTCATTAATTGTAGTTTCAGATTTGATTGACTTTGACATTCTCATAGACAGAACCAGTTGAGAAAGAAAGGAAATTTCCTCTTATTTCCCTAAGGCAGGGTAGCTGGAGATGGTGGCTTGGATGAAAGCAATTGACCGGGCTGCAACTCTCAGCTATGATGCACTCCAGATTTTCTTATAGGGACTCCCCTTTCCTGCGCAGGATGGGCTGCTTTTCAGTCTTCCTCCCTGAAGTGTAAAGACATTCCAGGGAGTCAGTAGAGCTTCAGCCTCTTAAGTAGCTAACTCTGCTTTGTTTACTCACTAATGCAAACCAGAGCAGGAATTTAAGCATTTTGAAACGTCTGAAGTATTCTTCTCATGCTAAGCAAACTTTTCCTCTGCTAAGTATTTTTAGACCCAGACAACTTTAGTGGTTCCTGAGACGTGTGTAGCCAACCTACTGCATGTTTATCACTTAGGTGTTAGAACTTATGTGGATCCCTTTACATACGAAGATCCTAACCAAGCGGTTCGAGAATTTGCCAAAGAAATCGATGCATCCTGCATTAAGATTGAAAAAGTCATAGGAGTTGGTAAGTGTCTGGTATCTCTGTCTGATAAACCTATTTTCTTCGTGGCTATTAGATAGATGCGTGTGGATTATCTCAATGCCTGTGATGTGTTTTATGTATCTGCATATCTGTAAATATCTGTGGACAGGAAATTTCCTTCATCTCTGTGAAACACCTAGCCTTGTCCACGGCCTGTGAGAAGCACTCAACAAAAATGAGCTCTTCCTGCTTCTTCATGGTGCTTGTGGGTCTGTTTCATGGTAGTTTCACTTTCTCTTCCAAAGGTGAGTTTGGGGAAGTGTGCAGTGGCCGTCTCAAAGTGCCTGGCAAGAGAGAGACCTGCGTGGCCATCAAGACCTTGAAGGCTGGTTACACAGACAAACAGAGGAGAGACTTTCTGAGTGAAGCCAGCATCATGGGGCAGTTTGACCACCCGAATATTATCCACTTGGAAGGCGTCGTCACCAAATGTATGTGGGTCACTCCCTCTGCAAAACCGAGTTAGAAGTTACTGGCAAATTAACACACATTTTCTTTCCAGGGACATGACAGATGGAGCAGACCCCCTGATTACTAATAGGAGAAAATCAGTGCAGGACGAGTCATTAATCTTGTAGTCAGCTCTAAATGGGTCTTTGGTTTAGGCTGATACCCTATTTCCAAGGCAGCTTGTGAGATATTTGAGAGAAATTAATACTGCGGATTTTGGATAGGCCTCACCATCTTTCACATCTCTGCTAGACCAAACTGATTATCACCGGGTAGGCCTGAGCAGATGGTAAGCAAAATAAATTTTAAGTACTTTTTAGATGAAAAAACAAAAAACCTTGCCACACCTTGTGCTTGAAGCTTCAGTTCCAGATGCAGGGAGAGAATCTTGGGAATGGTTATTATGTGGGGGGATCTGCTTGTCTGCTCCGCCTGATTTATGGCGGTTGCACCTCTTTACAGTAACACCTGGTTGAACCTTCCTTTTTAGTCCATTAGCATTCGCTGAGCCTGTGAACCACGCTTCAGTTAAAATACGACACAGCTCAACAGATGCGTTTTGCAAAGCAAACCCTGAATGCATCTGTAAGCCTGGCTAAGGCAAGTCATAAAGTGGCACAGAGGCAGGCCCGCAGAAGCAGGTACTATCGAAGGGGCTCTGCTCCAAGAGCTGTAGCT
Source organism: Solenodon paradoxus (assembly GCA_004363575.1). Taxonomy (NCBI): domain Eukaryota; kingdom Metazoa; phylum Chordata; class Mammalia; order Eulipotyphla; family Solenodontidae; genus Solenodon; species Solenodon paradoxus. The sequence continues at coordinate 1,013,765 of RJWH01000175.1, read as the reverse complement.
TCTACTGCAGTTACTAAGGGTCGTGGATCTTGGAAGCCTGGGGCTTTGTCTCCCAGAAGGCCAAGGCTTCTTATTTGATTCAAGGTGTCTGTGCAAAGCATCCCCGATCAATGAATGCAGAGTGACTGTTGTAGAGGGAGAAAGCGGGTGGGGAAGCTGAGTGAACTTCGGGCATGAGATCAGGGCGGTGGGGGAATCAAATGCCAGAGTCCTCAAGTCCTCACACATTGTTGTCCATAGGTTGTTAGAATCAGCTGCTAAGATGCAGTGATGTATAAGCAGACAGACTCCCCAGTGTTTCTTCTTCAGAACTCATCAATATTAGAAGAAAAGGAATTTGAATGAAGCAATGGTATTTGAGGACCTACTCTGCCAAATCTTTAAGAATTAGAGAAAATCAAAAGGTTATTAAAATGTCTGAAAGTAAGCATGAATGCAGAGTAGACACTAATATACAGCAGCGTTTTGGAGAAGTTTTTCAAACCATTTCTAGGACCTCATCCTTAGGGGTTTGATTCAGCAGGTGAGGTGGGACCCTTGTGTTTCCATTTCTGAGGAGGCTGAGTTAGTCGAAGCCATAGTTCTTGGGACCACACCTTGAGAACCAAGGACTGGCTTACCAACTCTACTACTAGTAAATAAGGCACATGACTTGACGAGTTACTCAATCTTTCAGTTTCCTCCTCTGAAAAACAGAATTTGCCCTATATGTTATTTTGAATGACGTATTGAACGTGTTTAGCAAAAGGCTTGGTAAATAAATAAAAAAAAAAAAATCAGAAACTCTTGTTAGCAGGTGTTATTATGTCTTCAGAAGTACATCTTCCCCCATCTTAAGAATCCTTTAGAAAAGGAACCTTGGTGCCCAGGATATATAATTTTCCACCTAAGGTGAAGGCTATAATTAGCATAGAAAAGCTCCATTTGCTTTTAAAGATTAGTTTTACAGACAGGATATTTTTCTGTTGCCTGTGGCCTTCGGGGCTGCCCAGAGCCTTCCACAACTTTTAATTAAAAGATAACATTCCGTTTAAATACTTCTGCAGGTCCATTTTCTCAAAAGGAGGCTCTGTTCAGCTTGGGGTGTTTTTCCTGCCACAGACATTGATTTTCGTAGCACCTCTGCAGAAGAGAGAAGAAACAGGGGATCTTTGTATTAAAGTCCCACCGCGCCTCTAAAACCTGTAGCTATTACAGCTGTAACTGTTATAAACGACTGGGTGCATTTGCATAATGCAGTTGTCACTGAATTAAAGTGATTTAAAATTTCCACCGGAGAAGCTGCCCCCTGCCCCCATGCCGGCCCTCCCCACTGCCTCCCTTGCCTGATCTGGGAAAGGAGCCCCTCCATCCCAGAGCCCGGTCTGGGCCCATTTTATAAGCCCCTCTGTTTACGGAGACAGTTATCCTTATTTCTCTTGTAGAGCTCATAAAGATTGTGACAAGTGCATCCTTTCAATAAACAGGAGAAGGAAGGTAGAAAAATGGTGAAGATGGTGCCAACAGTCAGGCTAGGGAGGTGTGAGGGTGAAAAGGTGGAATGAAGAGTGTGAATTCATTACCAGCTGTTAGTGGAGTAAGTTTTTAAATTGACAGGGAGACCATAAATTCTCTGTGCTGCCCCCTCTTCTGGATCCTCTACCCTCTTCTCCGCGCCTCCAGAGGATCTGGTGAAATGGAAGTAGGTGTTAATGCACCGCCAAGAGAGTCGCCCCTTTCTCGTTAGTTGACAAAGTAGCTTTTGATGAAGGCAGGTTAATTAAAACTCATCTGGATGCATTTGTTCTGTCAGAAGGCTGGTCACACATGTAGCAGGGAAATGAATGAAGTGCTGAGAGCTTCCTCTCAGTGTTGATGGAGAATAGGAAGATGCAGGAATGACTGCCCTCAGCCCACGGGAAAGCGGTTTTACCCATCCTTTGGTTTATTCCAATTCCTGCTGCTTCTGCCAGCTTTCACTCACTGTTTGAAAAAGACCATTTCTGTGCCCTTGATTTTTCTAATCCAAAATGTTGGCCGCGGAAAGATTTCTCAGACACAGCACAAAGATGGTGATCAAAGAACAAAAGGGCACTTTGGCCTTCATTAGAATGAAAAACTTCTGCTTTTCCAAATCTTGGCCTCTGAAATGAAGACCACTCCCCTTTTCCCTGTTCAAGAAGAGGCTATTCTGACCCAGTCTCTGGGTAGGAAAGCTATCTGTTTAGAATAACTAAGGGGACTTCTCAGCAGTGACATACCCCAGCCCATTTCCACTAATGGAATGTTTAAGTCTAGACAGCCCTCAAGTACAGCAATAAAAGTGTGAGTATTTTTAATTGATCAAACTAATATTTTCTTTCATGAGCTCTTTAACTATTCCCTTGAAAAATATTGAGGATTTATGCCCCATCTGACCCCCTCCCCAAAATACCCTTTAAAAAGGCATTTCAGACCTTGAGTTTATAACCAGCAATTAAGAAACTAAATGGTTCTTTCCTGAGATCCTTAGAAAGAAAAGTAAAGTGGAATCAAAGGATTATTTCCTTAACTTCCCCCAAGCCCTAAAATCATTTTCATTTCCTCTCTAACAGGGAGGGGTGGTGGTGCAAGGAATGTTCTAGTGCTTGATTTAAATGGTTGTCTCAAAGGAAATAATATACTGGAACTTTCCTGGGATGGTGGGGTTGCTGCTGAGTTTGGAAGCTTCGGGAAGCAAATAGCCTATGTTTATTTTTAGACAGAAAAAGGAAAAAGAAAAAAAATAGTTCCTGACCCGAGCAAGCCAGAGAAAGGAGCTAAGATGGTGTCAGTCTGAGCTTTCTTAAATTTACGTGAGCAGTATCAACACAACAGCTGCTCCCTGCAACTTGGGTTTCCCTGAATAAGTAAAAAGAAAGTTTCTCTGTCTGTCGACTCCTTTAACGTGACCCAAGTGGCTCTTCCGGGGACAAAATAAATTAATTATCCTAAAGATTTTTTTCGCCTTGGAACAGGCCTGCCCATTTATCTTCTTCCCTTTTTACTTGAGAGAGCAATTATCCATTCATGTGCTCCCTGGATACCAGAGGCCACTTAAGTTAAAGACCTTGTCAACAAGCCACCCAAAGGGTTAACCTTCCAGATGGAATTGAAACCTACTCGTCCTTTTAATATTTCATTCCTTATTCCCCACAGCTGAGGCATAAGCTTGGCGTGTTTTAATTAAATTAGATCACACAAGACAGGTGTCTTGGCAGTAAAATGGTGCATAGCCCATTTTTATCTCATTAACTGCAGTGCTCATCAAGGGTTTGTGTTTTTCTTTCCGAAAACTCTAGGTAAACCAGTAATGATCATAACAGAGTACATGGAGAACGGCTCACTGGATGCATTCCTCAGGGTATGTGCTACTTTATATTAAACCCGGCAGTACTGGAATTTAGAAAACTCTTAACAGATTCCTCAGATCCATTCTACTTGGTTGTAGTTATGGGCTTTTTTTTTTTTTTAAATGAGTCAAAAGGAAAAAAGAGGAGAAACAGTGATGGGATTTTTAAGGTTCTTAAATAATCCATGTTCAAGGAGAATCCTCTCTGATTTATTCTTGTATCGTAGGGCGGTTTGAGTCATAGATTCATTACAGTTGGAAAATTTCCATCTATCACAGGAAGCAAATCTAGCTCCTCAAATACATCCTGCTGGTGAGTTAGTGACTGTGGTCAGAAAAGCCTAGAAACAACGTTGAGTGTCATTGCATCCCAGATATAGGTCTCAAAAAAGACCCAAATACTAAATGCCAGGTAAAAATTAATTTGGCCGAAGGCTGATGAGATTGTTCCTCACTCCTTTCTCACGCAGAAGAATGATGGCAGATTTACAGTCATCCAGCTGGTGGGCATGCTTCGTGGCATTGGCTCTGGGATGAAGTACTTATCTGACATGAGCTATGTGCACCGAGATCTGGCTGCACGGAACATTCTGGTAAATAGCAACTTGGTCTGCAAAGTGTCTGATTTTGGCATGTCCAGAGTGCTGGAGGATGATCCGGAAGCAGCTTACACCACCAGGGTAAGTTGCAGTTTCCACCTCTGGACTTCACTCTGATGAAGCTGTTTTCTACTCACTTTGATGTGGACGACCTTTGTGATTTCAATGTGTCTTCCTCCCTCCAGTCCCCTTCCTCTGCATGCATCTGTTTGTAAATCATATTTCCAAGAAAGGATTGATTTTGAAGTACTTTTTAGATATGTAACCACCTTACAAAGCACAAAGTAGTGCTCAAATTATTATTATTTTTACATTGACTATAACTTTTTCCTTTTCTTTTTGTCATTCTTCCTCCCTCCTTCCTTCTCTTCATGTCTTAAATTTTGTGTTTCATTGTTTTCCATTATTAAAAAAGGGTCTTATTTTACACAAGGCCAAGCAATGTTTCCTGTTGGTGGACTCCTGAATCTGATAATGTATACACAGGATTTCTAAAGCCTTCACACTGTGCAAGGGTTTCCATTATCTAATGTCCTTCATTGAACTACTGGTAGATAAGCTGGGGTTAAGACAGAGTTAAGGGTTATCAGCATACAGCTAATGGCTATGCTATCTTAGCTGGACAATCTGAATATAAAATACTAATGGAATAAACACAGCATCATAAAAGTTATTGGCCATTAGGGTTGACACCGTTAAGATCACAGTTGCCTTCCATTTGCCTCCTTTCATTCTCCATTTTGCATCTGGAGTCCTAAGCATTGGGTTATTTGTTTTGTTTTTTTCCTTTCATGTTTCATTTCTTTGGCTCTAGTTTTGATTCTTACTCATATCTTCTTTGAATTCCTGATCATTCATGCAGAAAAGAATACATCTCGGTAAATACTGAAAATCTATTCAGTTAAAGAGGCTTCTAGAATGATACATAGATAAAGCCTGAGCCAAGCATTTAAGGGAGGCAAAAGGCAGCACAAGTGTCTTTTTGTGTAGAGCAAGGCTGAATGCAAACGCGGGGTTTTCAGAGTGAATTGCCATTGAGTCAATGCGATTTCCAGTAAAATGTACTGTCCTGTTTAGCAACCCTAATAAAGCAAACTTTTAAATGATGTTCTTTTGAATAGCTTAAGGGTCTGAATTCAAACTGACTTAATATTCCAAGGAAATTTGGGGCTCATTTACAAACACCTAGCACATAAGCATAATCAAACAAGAAAATCTTTAAGACCCAAAAGAAGGCATTTAAAACTTTTCCTCAGTAATATTCAAATTTACCTTTTTTGCAGGTGTCGTTTCTTTCCCCCCTTTTGGAGGGGAAGGTTAAGTTAAATAATATTCAAATTCCTGCCCCCACTCCATTAGTCAATAGTGACTCTAGCAGCTGGTATTATTTGGCCTCCTTAAGAACCTACTTAGTGAATTATCTTCTAGCTAAGTTGGACATGTTTCTCATAAGAGTAGAATGACAGTGTGATGAATAGAATTTTCATTCTTAACTTTTAGAAGCAATATTGAGTACTGCCTTTGTGCTGCTGGGTGAGAGAATCCAACAAGAAATCAAAATGAATATCAGCTGCACCTCCATTGATCTACCCCGGATAACATATTTTGTAAAACCTGAGATTCCCTTTCTTCTAAGATATTGCCTAAAGCAGAGTTCAAGCACTGTGTCAATTTAAAAAATAATAATAATAATTGAACAGATTACTTATTCACTTCCCTGTGACTAAAGAAAACATCTGAGAAGGACTCTCTCAACCTGGAAGACTTTAGTTAAAATAAACAAATCTTATTATTGTTTGGAGAAATGTCTCAGGAATGTTGTTTTCCTGCTTGGCAAATAGTAACAGCATTGAGAAACTACAATGGCATATCAGTCATGTGCTTAGAGAATAACTTACATCTTGAATGTTCCTAGGGTGGCAAGATTCCCATCCGGTGGACGGCACCAGAAGCAATTGCCTATCGTAAATTCACATCAGCAAGTGATGTGTGGAGCTACGGAATCGTCATGTGGGAAGTGATGTCATATGGAGAGAGACCATATTGGGATATGTCCAATCAAGATGTGAGTTCTGGAAATGTATTTCTTTGCATTGAGATTCAGGAAATTTTGAGTTACATTTTGATAGACAGGGCCAGGGCATTGAGTTTAAAATGATACATTAAACTCAAGATTCTTAGTGCAAATGTGTCCAGTAATCTAGGATAATGGATCTCAGGATGGCTTCAGTGATACAGAATGGGAAATAGAATAGAGACTAGATAGACAGATGCATATCGTATAGATTAATGAGATAGAAAAGTATTTATAATATTTGTATATGTACATGCATATTTAAGAGGAAGGGAGGAAGATGATAGAGACGGAAGAAGCATTTCTTATTGATTTAGTTGGTCCCTCCGGCCTTGAGTGAGCAACCGGGGTCCTTGGTCTCCAGGTGGACTATTCCCCAAGTACAGGCTTAACATCTGAGCCACCAAGGAGCAGTTAGAATAGTATTTTTTGCTGGTTCAACTTTTAAATCCATACTAAAAGTTAAATTTCGAATTTTAAGAAAATGCAAGGATATATGAAAAACAGCAATTTCTTATGTGATAAAATTTACATGTAAGGTTTGTTGGAAGAAAAGTAGTGAATATTTTAAAGCTGGCGTCATTGTAATTAGACCTTGACCCTCAAGGGTTTTCAAATAAAGCTTCACTAAATGACCCTTTGTAAATTATGCACAGCCCTTTAAATGTACCATCTGGTCTCCTTCGTAAGGGAGTATCCACAATGCCTGCAATTTCAGAAAAGCTTTCAATAATGACACTAATAAGATTCCAGACTAATAAAATTTAATTACAAACATCTCCAGTAAGAAAGGGGGAAAAACAACAACAAAACAACCCTAGACCGGAGGGTCTTTCTAGAACATATATTAGCTAATCTTAGAAAGGTTTTAGTGCTAGAAGGGTTGGAAATCAGATTAAAGATTCTTCCTGTAGACTTTGATCACCTGCTTCCTCATTCTGCAGTGGACATCAAGCTGTAAAGCCTGGACAGTAAGTGAGAAGCAGGTGTCCTCAGAATTTAGATGCTGGTTGTCTTATCAAAAAAATAACAATAATTTTCAGTGCAATGGAGAAACAAATCCATCCATTTCCTACTGGGGCAAAAGTAATCCCTAACCAGATTAAGAGGAAAAGTTGTGTGGACATTGTGTTATCTGTCAATTAAAAAGGTAGTTTCATTACAGTTGGGAAGAAAGACAGCAGCTAGCAGAGCTGATAGATCACTGCAGACTTGAAAGTCCATAGAAGTGAGCGGTATGTCATCTATGATTTGATGGAATTAGGCTCTGTAAACACCTTCAAGTAGCTTCTTGGAGCAACATTTGTTTGGGGGTTCAATACTTTCAGAAGTTTAGATGGCCTAAGACAAACACACTAAATGAGCAAGTAGTGTGGGTATTTACTTGTTTATGTGTTTAAACATGCCTTTATTTGGGCTGAGACTTAGGGCCAAATGCTCTGAAAGGCAGATTATCTAAAGACATCAGTTTTCCTGCCCTACTATCTTCAGAGTCAGTTTTGACAGTTTCTAGATTGTATGAAGACAATTCTTGCAAAAAGCATCTGAAGCTATTACTCTCCCACAAATAATACTGATCTATCATTCATGTCTATTTATCTCTGTGTTGGGGTCTGTGGAGAACAGGTATCAATAGGACATATACCGAGAGAATTGCTTTCAGGAGTAGCATCTACTGGGCATATGTTGAAGTTTAAGTAACTGTTGTCAAAACTTGACCATTTTCTACTGAAGGTCAACTGGGCAGTCACTAGACACACTACATTAAGATGGCTGCAGTTACTGGTTATTTCAATGGTAGCTGTCGTGTGTGTATGTGCGCATGTGCGTGTGCATGCATTTGTGTATGATTTTTAAAGTATTGATACACAAAAAAATAAAACTTTTTAAAACCCTCCACAAACACCTCCTCAATCTCATTGGAGACCCACAAACAAAGCTTTTAAGAAGCCAAAAAGTTGTGAAATAATTCCCACTCTTTAATTTGACCTGAGTCATACAATATTGCATTACTGGGATTCACATCCTGAAGAAGAGGGGTTTAGAGAAAAGCCAATAAAAACAATACTGTAATACCTGTGAAGATAGATTGGAAAAAATAGAATTAGATGGAGAACTATTGAAAGATTTATTATGGATGTTTTATTCGGCAGGGACCCCTCTTTGCCCAATAAGACAATCAATTATCTAATTGCTACCACTAGAACCTCTTTGTTTAGGGTCCTTTTTAAAATGTAAATACCCTAAGTGAAGTTAAAAAAATTTTTTTGTTAATTTTTTTTAATTCACTTGTACCTTTTATAGGATCACTAGACAGCCAAGTGAGACAAGAAGATGTAAAATTGATATATTGGTATATTTTGGTCTTCCCAAAGTCAAAATGGTTGGACCTCTGGAGGGACTGAAGAGAGGCTGTCTTCTGTAGACGGACTCTGAACATGAGGATACAGGCAACCATTAACTCCTTTCTCAGGAAAGTCTTTAACATTAGGTTAGAGTCTCTTTTGCTAAGAGACTTTAGCTGGTGCTGTCTGGTAGAATGTGATAGGTCACCGCTATGTGATTTTGCGGGGAGGCCAGGCTAGGATCATGCTGCTCATCTGATTGGGTTCTAACTGCTTCAGAACATTACTGTTTCTTCACTTGAGAGTTTCAGGTTGGCATGACCTGGCATGACACCTCTTAGCAACAGCTGGCTTCCCTCTTCTGTTGCCAGCAATATTCAGGTCCAACTCTGGCTTCCCTGAAGGCGTTAGAACTGTTTCTGTGCTCAAGCTGGCCGGTCACCTAATGTACAGGGAACACGCTGATTGGGAAGGTGAACCTCTAACATTACTTGCTGACAGCTTCACACAAATTATGTTTTCTTCTGTAGGTGATTAAAGCCATCGAGGAAGGCTATCGGCTACCGCCTCCAATGGACTGCCCCATCGCACTCCACCAGCTGATGCTAGACTGTTGGCAGAAGGAGAGAAGCGACAGACCTAAATTTGGGCAGATTGTCAACATGTTGGACAAACTCATTCGCAATCCCAACAGCTTGAAGAGAACGGGAACTGAGAGCTCCAGGTCAGCCATGCTTACTTAATCATGATGTATGAAAGAACGCCTGAGAGATGGCAGACAAGTGTGATTCACTGTAACTCTGCCTTTTAGTCAGAGGCCACCTCACAGGCTTCTTTCTTAATTAGTGGAATATATATGATAGTTCTATTTGCCATTTTGAAGAGTCTAGTCTCTACCAGGTCTCAAATAGTAGTCAGGAGGTAACAATATTGTTTTTGAAACTGCAACAAGGAAATAACTAAAGTGCTTACTTTATGATGCTGGATCTGAAAGTTTAGGAAAGGGGATGTAATATACTTTTGGAAGATGTTCTGAGTACTAGCAGCTATCCTCTGAAAAGGGAAAGGAATGGTGCATCAGTAAGAAATCAGGACAGGTCTTTAGAAACTGCAGGTTTAAGTTGACTTACAAAATGTTAAAGTAGCAAGAAATTCATTAGGTTTTGGTTTTTAAAGTTTCTCTTCCTGAATCTTTCAAGACTAGAAGGAAATAGGGTCAAACTGAAAACATTTGGAGATACAAAAAATGCAGAAGAATTTTAGAAACTACAATCATAGGACCTCTTATCAGAGCGGTAGTTCTTTCACTAGAAAGTGCAAAATGAAGAAATGGGTTAGTTCAGAAAAAAGATACAATGTGGCAGCCCTAAAATGTCCATAGGAGGTTTTGTATAGAGACTGGGCCTTACTGGTAGGAGTTTTTATTTAAGAAGAACAACACAATAGAGCAGGTGAGTTAGACCAGCATGGAGCGAGGTATCTGCTCCTCTCCAGATCCACACTTACCAGAGACTTCTCTTCATCCTAATTCTGTATTAAAAAGAGAAGGGTGTGTTCTTCCCACAATATTTAAGCATTTCCAATCTTGAATAAGTCTGATATTCTCCTCCAATCTTTCTCCTAAAAATGTAGCCAATGATGGTAATAACACATGAAAAAGAATTTGGAGTAAGCAGCAGAAATGCCCTCTACTCTCGGCTAGGCTTTCACATCTTTGGTGTGGCCATTCTACAAGGAGCTTATTGATTCAGCTCTTCTGAAATGACATTGCTTGGATTCACCTTCCACTTGGTACCTAGGTGACCTTAAAAAGAAATCCCCCTCATCTCTGGGCTATTTTTTTGTTCTTCTGTTCTCCATGAGGGTGAAAACAGATGACAGAAAGGTGTCCTTTCCAGCTGGAACTGGCTGCTTCTGTTCCCAAGTCAACCTCCTCCAGCTGCGGGTCTCCATCTCCCGATCTGCGTATTTTGTCTGTGGGTCCAAAGGCCAACTCTTTAGCGCTTAGTGTTTCTCCTGCTCTAGCATAAACTGTTCAGCTACTAATATTGCATAATGTATGTTTTACACCAAACTGCAGAACAAATTGAATGATTGGATACACTTTTCTCTCAATTCTCAATTTTTCTCGCTCATGGTACTTAATAGCTTCGAAGCTTATTACTGCTTGCTGATCACGGATGTAATATAACATGGTACGCGACTTGGCACAAAATTAGGGAAATGTCACGGCGTTCTATGAAGAACACAAAGACCTCCAGAATAACCTTGAAATTGATCCTTAAGTTATTTCTATGCAGGGAGGATGTTTGCATCTTAAGAACATTTTGACCTTGTCAGGTGCCTAGAACCTACAAGTTGCCCTATAGAATTTGGCTTAAAGTTAGAAGTAAATGCAAGCTATTGGTCTTTATCGAATAATGAACATCATTGGTAAACATCCAACACTAAGCTAATGTCTAAAATTCTATGTGGTGATTGACTTCAGATTGGAGAAAGAGATAAATCTTAGTTTTGATTACTATCTCAGTCTTCAGAATTTTACTCAGAGAATTGGATTTATTTGACATAATAGACATAAAAGAAAGGTATATGTGTATATATGTATATACGTATAAAGGAAGTAAGGCAAGTTTCAATAACTTAGGTAAAAAGGAAAATGAAAGAATGGAATTGGATTAATTCTTCTGTGTATCAAGGCTTTATGCTGACTAAATTTTGTTTTTATAGGGAAATTGATTTGGGGCGTTAGCAATGGAATAGTGATCATATCATTTTGATTTAAATGTTGGTGTTCAAGTAATATAGTCTCAGGATGAAAACGCAGGTCAGCATGTTACAATCAACTACGTTCTGCAATTTCTGGGAAAAGAGACGTTCAAGAAAATGTAACTGATATAGCAGGGCTGCTCGAATGGTATTACAGTAAAGGTGGTATAAAATGCCCTGTGCAGGTCTAGTCTGCGATTATTAAGTAGTTTGATGATGAAGAGAGTTCTCTGAAAACTTTCCATAAATAGGTGATTTATTGTATATCAATATCATAAGGAATGACAGAATTCCTGCCTTGAACTAGAGCTGTTCCTAACAATGACCTAATATGAAACACCTGGCCTGAGAAATGTGTACACTAATAAATAAGTTAATAAGAAGTGCTTAAATTTGCTGAAACGATTATTTAGGGGCCCCAGCAAGGGAATAGGAGAAGCACATTCCACAGTCCAGACAGTGATCAAAGTGGCCATTCTTCCTGCCAGTCTTGGCACACGTGCTGGTCAGCCGTGGGTTGATTAAAGAGTGGATTAACTCCCCGCTGTCCCACGTTTGTTTGAATGCAATGAGCCTGCAACCTGAATGCCTGCAAACCTGGCTTGGAAGCACGCTGGACTTGATCTCTTGCTGTGTTCTCTGCTTCCATCAGGTCTGGCAGGTTGCAAGCTCACAGTCTTCCTTACTTCTACTTCACTAGGGTCTCCATAGTTGCTGAACTAAAGTCTTCGATATGTGTTCCAGGCAGAGACTGGACTCTTTCCGCTAAAACTAAACAGTTTCCAGCCACAAGGTCTCCCTCACACTTTATCCCAGTCTAAGATGTTCAAAAGACCTGCTACAATCGTAATGCACTAAGGGGTCCAAATAAAAGCAAATACAGGAAATGGAATTAACAAATAGGGTGATTATACACAGGTGGTCTATAGACACAGGAAAAATGCTCTAGATCACTCATCACCAGAGAAATGCAAATAAAACTACAATGAGTTATCACCTCATAGTGGGGAGGATGACCTAGATCAGAGACTAGAAACAGCAAGTATTAGAGGGGCGTGGAGGAAAAAGAGCCCTCCTGTTGGTGGGAATGTAGATTAGTAGACCCTCTCTGGAAAACAGTGTGCATAAGAGTGCTCATAAAAATAAAGCTAGATCTACCACTTGACCTCAAATTCCCACTCTTGGTCATATACCCAGAGAGTACAAAATATCTAACCAGGAAAAATGTTCGCGCCCTATGTTCATAGCAGCACAGTTCACAGTAACCTGAGACATGGAAACAAACTAGATGCCCATCAGCAAGTGATTGGATAAAGAAGCCATGGTTTATATGAATGCAATTGTCCCCTTCACAACCTGGATGGAGTTGGAAGGTAGCATGTTCAGGATAGTTTCCCTCATATGCGGAATATAAAGAGACAAAGCAAACAGACAAACTCCAGGACAATCACAGGATGCAGCTCCCACTGCCCCGGGTGGTGGGAGTGGGGGGAAGGAAGAAGGGAGACGGTGATGGTAAAGGACACTGGAATTCTCATGGTGGCAAATACACAGAGACTGAGGTGTGATTCCAATCCCCTAAAACGCATACAGCAATCTAAAAAATTAAATTAAAAAAAAAATCATACACACACATTGGGTGATTGATCCATGCATTAGCAACTTTATGAAATGAGGGACAAAAAGCATCACATGATCACATGGTGATATTTGATGATGGTTATTCCTTCTAGAACCCTCCCTTTGCCTGCCTTAGACTATGACGTCTGAGTCTTCTATCTCCACTGATAGTGTTGTCTGCCTCTGCTTTCTCGTTTTGTTTTCAGACCTAACACGGCCTTGTTGGATCCAAGCTCCCCTGAATTCTCCGCCGTGGTCTCGGTGGGTGACTGGCTCCAGGCCATTAAAATGGACCGATATAAGGACAACTTCACGGCTGCCGGTTACACCACACTAGAGGCTGTAGTGCACATGAACCAGGAGTAAGTACTCAGCGATGTAACACAAAAGGGTAAATCTAGATTTAATAGTATTTTCCTTCTTTTTTGTTTTGTTTTGTTTTTGTTTTTGTGCTTTGAGCTGCATACTCATCCAACTCATTTAAAAAAAAAAAAAAAACAATCTGGAATGCTTTTCATTTTGATTGAGTATAATTTTACACAGCCTCTAGAAAGCACCTACATTGTTGCATTAAGTGGCTTAATTAAACATTTTAATACACCTGCCTTGTGCTGTATTGATTGTGGCTGATTCAAATGTGTGTCTGCATGAAGCCTGGGAAAGAGATTCGCAACCTTCATGACTTGTTCCCTCTTTTGTTCGCCCCCCCTCCATGCAGTGACCTGGCGAGAATTGGCATCGCAGCTGTCACACACCAGAATAAGATTTTGAGCAGTGTGCAGGCAATGAGAACGCAAATGCAGCAGATACACGGCAGAATGGTTCCTGTCTGAGCCAGTACTGAATAAACTCAAAACTCTTGAAATTAGTTTACCTCATCCATGCACTTTAATTGAAGAACTGCACTTTTTTTACTTCGTCTTCGCCCTCTGAAATTAAAGAACAATACAATATCTGCAGCGTTGCGTGGTGTACAGATTACAGAAACTGTGGGGCTTACGGAAATGACCACGGTCATTTGAAATGGACCTGGAACAAATTGTTTCTCCGAAGTACTTCCATCCATCGCCGGTTTGTAAAATACATGTCCCTCTATCAATAGGACTCTTCCTCCGATTTTTGATGCCATTATTTGCTACCAGACACTGGGCTTCTCTGAGACATCCTTGCTCCTCTCTCCTTTTGGAATTACAACCCTTTTGTTTGTGATATAAATTACAGTCACTTGTTTTTACCGGAATGAAGACCATGCCCAGGACCATTTTTTGAAGGATTCACTTGTAGCTTTTAAGGCTTGGTTCATACCATGGGAAAAAACCTAGTTGAAAACCAACAGACTCACCAAGGTTGTTCCTTCAGTGCTCAGGCCAGCTGGTGGGTTATGATGACCTAACGGGGTTGGAAAGAAAAGAAAAGTGGATTTTAGTAATAATTAATAATAATAATAATAATACCCAAGCACCATGCACCCTAACTGGACAAATGAGGTCTGTGCCATATGAAGTCTTAGTTGGAGACTCTACAAACTTATCAGATCTACTTTATGGATAGTGAACTGTGACAATCTTGACTAGGAACTTTCACCTGAGTCCTTCCTTTGAAGAAACAACCCCAAATCTACAAGGTAAGTCAAAAAACTAGCCATGAATCTTTCTCCACTTAAAACTTTTTGAAAAAGAAAAAAATTGATTCCTTGAAATGGTGAGCAGTAAATATTACTTCCTGTCTATCAGGTAGTTCATGTATTTAAAGATTTCAGTCCTCTCTTGACAATGGAGGAGTGAACCAAAACCAATATGGTGCCCTGCTGTTCTAGGAAGAAGTAATATCAGAACTATATGAAATCAGACCTGGGGAAGCTAGACTAAACCCCTCCTGTTGGCTTTTTCCTCACACGTTTCTTCTTGCTCTTCGGTGCCATTCATTCATGCCACATATGTATTAAACGTCTTCTGTTTTCTAGGGAGTAAACTCTTACCTTGTTTCCCCTTCCTTTTGATGCCCTGGGGGTGGGGGTGGAGTTCCATTAATTTTATTTTCAATCCTGCTTCTACAGTCTGTATCAGAGTCAGCCAGAGTTTTCCTAGATGTCAGTGATGAGACTTTAAGCCCCACCGTGACTTCCTCATTATAAAAAAATGACCTGCTTTTTATCCATATGGCCATTAACCTTAGTTACTTTTTTATTTTAATCCCGGAATTCTCTTCTTGAAATAAGTGAATTAAATGACTTTATTCATTCCTAGATGAAAACAGCCTAACTTTTTTGACTGGACAAATTTTAACTTTCTAAACTTCACATTTTATCACTTTTAAACAAGAGCTTGGCTGATTTTAATGACCTTTATTCCCCTCTTGGTTTTATCCTGAAAGCTATTTTTTATAGAGCAAGGAATGTTAAATCTGGTGCTGTCAAGTCGTGACAGTTTAGTAAAAACCTTTTTGCAACATTAGTTGTAAAAGCTTTTCTGTTCAGAAGGATTGTGAAATTTGTTTTTCAACTACGCCAACAGTTTTTGTTTTATCACTACTTTTGCTGAAGTCTTGGAATTCTGGATATTCATATTAAAATTTGACAAATACAGGTTGCTTTTTGGCTTAATTTTTTTTATACATAATTTTTTTCTTCAGCAAAGCCATGGAATATTTTATTTTTAATCTCTACAGTCAAAATAGGATAGCATTAACTAGCAATAGAATGTTACGTTGCTTATATTGAAAAATTAAAAGTTTTGCTTTCTTACAGTTAACCATTTAAAACAAGACATTTTCTGAAATATTTTCAATTTGAATATATTGATTATATGCAAAGCAGAATGCTTCAAAAGAGAAAGAGTATGCCTCTTCTAAGTTAACGCATTAAGTGTAATGCTGGACTCATTTTGTTATGCTCAGCAGGTAACTCTATAAATAAAATAATCACAAATGAAAGAAAGGTGGAACATGAAATCTTATTTCATTCAAGAGTTGGTTGCCTTCTGAATCTTAATTTTAACATCTGTTTGAGATAAGAATCCAGTCTAAAGGGGAAAGGTTGTACAAAGGACTTTCCCATGTGTCTAAAACAATATCCAGTAGCAGGAAAAGGCTTAGCACCACTGCCTCCTTTACGTGCATATTTTAGAGGCGAAATGAGAAGACAATAGAAATGTTGCATTGTTTCCTAGGGTGTGGAGCCAGGCTCTGGCGTCCGTCCACTCAGCTCTGGATATTAAAGCCAACCAAGATGTTGACACTGGGAAATTCTCTCCACGTTTCTTTATAGCTCAGTTCCTCTTCCTGTAAATTATAGATAATGATAGTTGAATAATACCACCTTTCCTCACTCATGGTATTGTTGTAAGTGTATATGACATATTCTTACATGCTGAGCTTCCCAGAAGAAAGGTGTACTCTTCCCCAAGTCTTATTCACTCCTCTTTCACTTGTCTACCCAAATATTTCATTGCAACATGCCAGGTGGGTTGAGCTGAAGTTCAGTGGTAGGGAACTAGGCAGATGAAGCTTCTTCGTTTAAGTGGATGTCTGAGGGGAAATGTGTGTCTCTACCAAATGTGGTGGGCTTATCAAATTACCAGTGCGGTATTTAGCCTGAAAATTCATGAAACTGTTATTTTATCGTTGGAAAGAATGAAGTGGACAAGTAATACCCCATCACAAGGAGAGGAACTGGCGAGTAGACACTTTGATGTCTTCATGACTGACTCAAGGGAACAATGCTTTGTTTATTTAATCACAATGAAAGTCACATATTTCACTCATGATCTCACATGGGCCACATGCTCTGTCTGGTCTCTGTTCAAGCAGTCCCCTGAGATAAAGAAATTGCCTGAATTCAAAGGAGAAGAGAAGGTTTATTTTTCTCCACTCTTATTCCAGCATCAACTGGATATAAGCTTTCACATTCCCACACTTCTCACTTCAAACATCCAACGGTCTTCACGGATACACTGTGCTCATAAATTGTCCACTTAATATTACAAATGTATTTATTTAATATGTATGTTTATATCCAGGCATTTCATGAAGAGGAAATGTATTTTTTGAAACTACTCTTTCTCCCCTAAGAATAGAATTTCTAGTAGCAAAAAAAAAAAAAATCACCTTCAAAAAGTTTGCGTTTCCATATGATGTTGGTTTTGTCTGTCTTCACTTACCAACATATTCACGTTCTCTGACTATACAGAGATACATGCCTGTTGATGAAATCTCCACACATCCAGGTTTCAAAACTAGATTTGATAGCTACTGATTTCCAGAGACAGCATAATGGGGAAGATATACCTGATCCATTTTCTTTCTTTTTTCCATCCTTGTCTAAGTAAATAGGGTTGCGATGTGGCTTTTTGAAGATACTGCTGGTTATGTGCTTACCCAAATTATCCTTCTAATTATTTAAAAGGTAATTTCTATCTGAATTTTTAAGAAAAGTTTGTTTCTTTTCAAAGAGATAAAGTGCTTCCCATAAGTTTCAATGGTCACTCAAATAAGTTAAATTTTATTTCTCTTCCTTACAATTCATAATCACACACACATACACAAAACAATTGGTTTGATAAAATAAGCAAAACGGGAAAGGTGCATTTTGGTCTTAATCACTGCTCTATACCTCGCATCAACTGCCACACACTCCACTGTGATAGGAGATAGATATATTTAGTCCAAGGATCAATCATCCTAGTCAATTGTCACAAATGAAAGACTAGAAACTGCTTCTTTTGGCTTGAGTTGATTTTTGGATGATTGAAAGGCCAGTGATCGCCACAGCGATTCCGTTGCTTTGTGTCAGCCTCGTTTGATTGCTCAGCTAATGAGTGGGCTTTGATTAGTTCTTGGGGTGCTGCAAGAAGCTCGAACCCTAAGTCTTCCCTCACTGGTGTGCCAAGCCCATCACCATGTCCATGGTCCCAGGCTTCCCTCTCCGCCTGCTGCCTGCAGGTTGTATGGCTCTTTTTACTAATTAAATTCTCTCATTCATTAGGAGTATCTTTCTTTTTAAGAAAACCATCTACTGCTTTTTCTTAGTTTGCTTTCTTTTTCCATCATCATAGTTGACTCTCGGCAGATTGTGATGTCTCCAGATTTATTCCCAAGGTACATCATCTCCTTTGGGAAGACTGCATGCTAGTGTGTGAGGCTTTTTCAGTAGCTCATTTTGCCTTTGGCATTCTTCCACCCATGCTTAACCCTTCAAAGACAGTCCACAGAATGGTAAACAAAGTTGTAGACTCAGATGGTGCTATTCTAATCCCAACTTTGCTACTTCAGAATGTGTGACCGTCAGCAGGTTGCTTAACCTCTCTGTAGTATCCACAACACATACTAAGGATGTGATAGTACCTTCCTCAGAGCAATTATAGTAAGTCGTTAATTCATTCTCGTTATTACACTTGTCATTTTCAGAGGAGGAAAGGAAGAACTGGTGATCTCCCTTTCAAACTGCGTCTTGCTGACTCTACCAACTTCTATTCTCTCTTGCAGTATTGCTGGAGAACTGGCTGCTTCTCCTGGTTGATGTTTTGTCTAACGCCTTGTGCTCTTCTCTACAGGAAGTAGAGTCTACTGTCTTGGCCTCATAGTCCTTGCTGTTGATGCTAAAGCCCACCGAAGAAAAGAGGACACAGCTTCCTCAGTGTTTCTTCTGCTTCTGCTATGCCAGTTCTGGAGCAAAGACACTAAAGAAACAGCACCCACACCGGAAAAGAGTCAACCTGTGACTTTCTAATCCCCTTTCGCAGTGAAGTAAGCAGCAGAGAAACTCCAGCTCCACCTTCTGCTCTCCAGTTGCACTGAGGAATGTACAGTCTCGACACCAGCTCTGCAGAGCCCTTGTTCCTGAACTCCTTGTGATTTTATTTATACGTGTTTCCATAGCTCATTGCTGTACGTCACTGCTGCATGGGGTGGCAGCAAGTGGCCAAAGGCTGCAGGTTTCACTATGGACGCCAGTTCTGGTGCCACTGCACAAAACAAAGCCAGTTCCCGTGAGCTGCCTATGATATGCATTGCTGAAGTAACATTTACCCAGGGTGTGCCATTGCAGTGATATAAATATATTTTTTTCCTAGACTAAATAAGAGCTGACTATCTCTTTTGATGTGTGTATATAGGTGTGAGTGCGTGTGTACGCGTGTGTGTGTGTGCGTGTGTGCGTGTAGAGCCTCATGCTTAGAACTGCCTGTGAATGTTGTGGAATGCTCCACCTGAGAGTTTGGGTTTTCCACCAGTTCCAAGATGAAGAGCCACATGAGACAGCGGGCCCGGAGTGTGCTCATCCCCTTAGAAGGACAACCCAGAAATGTTAAATGTCCTGTATCTACACGTGTATTTTGTCGGTGCCACGCTAACCTTAATATGTAAGTCGACAGCTTTGGACAGAGGCATTTTCACCTTAGCGGTGGAGTAATTTTAGAATATAAATCCATTCAGGTGACAACCTATCATCGAAATCACGAATTCTGATTGAACTTCTCATCTGAATCACCAGTTCCTTGATGGAGAGAGAGAGAAGGGGATGGAATTTGTCTGGTAACCCCAAGTGGAATACAAGTAACCTTTGTTTTCCTGCATAAATGGACTTGTTGAATGCGAACAAATATATGCAATTCATATACTTTCAAAGATGAACCTAGACGTGTGTGTCAGCTTTGAGATGATGTGTCCTGGATTAATACTTTGTCTCCCAATGTCACAGAAAAATACATGCCAGTGACTCTTGAGGTTAGCGAAGTTGGGATCAAATGACCTCAAGCAATTTCAGGTTCCCAATTTACGTGGAAAGTTCTACTGTGCAGCTAGCTCCTTTGGCCCTCAAAAGTGCATCAGCCTTCTCGAATTCTGAGGTCCGGATGTGTGATGATTCAGTTTTGATATGATATGTATACCAAACTCCAGCCAACATACTGCCATTTTTTCATAATCTGAGTGGCTGCCTTGCTTATTCTAAGGTATGGTTGCAGACAAGGTGGCCCCTTATATAAGCTATAACATCAAATCAGGGAAAAAATGGGGAAATAAATAATCCTAAACCCTATGTTGTAGAGAAATTGACCAGTAAATATTTATTACATTCTGACAGGGTGTATACCATTGTGTTCTCATAACTATGCCAGAGTGACGAAGTTAATTCACCCCTTTTGGGGGACTTTGATATATTTTTAAAGGGATGTGCCTATGCATTGATGCCTGAAAAATGTGTATAGAGAAATGAAGTTGAATCTCTGAGCAGGTTATCTTTGTCCAGAGGTCAGGGCAGCAGGCCAACATCAGGGACTGTGTCTATCCTCCTGAGGGAATGCTGACCTTTAGATCTTCATTAGGAAGCGTGAAGATGTTCCCCCTGCCCCAAATCAACTAGCTTCACTTGTGTCTGCTGGCCCCAAATTATTTTTAACAATCTTATGAATGAAATGTTCTGGTGTGTTTTAAAAATTTATTTCAAAGACAGGTTGTGCTCACAACACTGCTAGTGTGTGTGCGTTGAGACTTCTTGTATTCAATCTGTGAAGGATATGTGTATTAATCCATACACGCTGATAGCCTCAAGATTTGTCTGAAGACACTTAAATTCTGACCAGTAAAGGAAACTTCTAGAAGCAATATTGTCACTTATTTAACATTCTCCAAACAACATCGAACATTGATATACACACTGAAGAGTGCATTTATTTTTTGTATCACTCCAAGTATGTTGGAATATGCAAGGACTGTGGTTTAAATTAGAATGTATAAGGCATATTATAATTTAGTTCATACTGAAAAAGAAATTAACAAAACATTGCTTGGTTCCTCCATGATCCGAAATTTGAATGATCTCTAGAGTTAGATATAGATTTTCTATTTTGTTTTCATTTGTCAAGGTATTTTTCTTCCCTTCATGAACTTTAGGTACACATAACTTATGTCATTTATTTATGGTCTTTTATACCTAGTTTGTAAAATTGTAAAATAGCAAACTAAATGCAAAAAGTTTGCATTCGAAAATAATAAAGTAGTTGCTGTATATGAACCTGGAATCCAGTTGTTTCTTTTCCCTCATTTCTGCCATATGTACGGTGTTTTCTAAATTAATTAATTGCAGGTTGTCTTTCGGTTAAAACACGAAATCTTAACTTCTAGCCGAGAGTATGTAATTAGAGGATAAAAAGCATTGACTTCTGAATGGTCTTTGCCCTTGAGAACAGCATGTTAGCAAATCTGACTTAGATTATCCAGTATTTCCATTGTAATGAAGACTGAACTATAGTTGAAATTCAGGCTCTACCACTTACTGATTGTGAAATCTAGGGCAAGCTTCCTAACTTCTCAGTGTTCATGTCCTTATTTGTTGAATGGGCATGACAGTACCAAGAGCTTTGGTAAAGATGGACTATATTAAAGCATTCACACGGTGTCCAGCATCTAGCCAGCACTCAAATAGTAGCTAGTCTCAGGAGCCTTTTTCATGATAAAACAGTCTTCTCTGCCATTCCCCATTCTGTATCCTCTCTAACGTCTTTGCCACTGATGCAAGTGAGCAGATACCCATCCTTATTTACCATGGACTTTGTATCTGAGGTGCATTGGCGTTCCAAGGTTGTCCCTGAAACATGGTGCAAATGTTCATGGTTGTATGTGTATGTGTTTTGATTGGGGGAACTTTATATATTTTATGAAATTCTAAAATTATGGAGCTACAAAATCATTAAAAGCCACATCATTAAGGATGAATGCTCTCACTATACTATTTCATCAACTAACCTGTCAATTGACTAAACCCCTATTAATTGAAAATCAGCCTGAAGATTTATAGTGTATTACAGGCCTAAGAGCAGCTGGCTGCAGAGTGAATGTTATCAGAAACATTTTTAAATGGGTCTAGAAATAAAAAGAATCTCTTATGTGTGGCAATTTTGTTATCATTTCTTAATTACACATCTCTCTAGACACAGCTATATTGATTTATAGAGTAATTGACAACATATCTGTGATATGAAAGAGACTAGACTTGGCATTTTCTTCACTGTGTATTTAGAAAGAGAGATCGTCAGCTCTATCAGTCGGGATTCCCGAAAGAAACTGAACCAGTTGGGATTTGTAATGAGAAATTGGCTCACATCATTATGGAGACTGAGAAGTCCCATGATCTTCAAGTTGGAGACCCCAGGAAAGCCAGTGGCATGATTCCATCCAAGTTCAAAGGACATAAGCCTTAGTTGGAGGATGAGAGATGATGAGATAACTATCCCAGCTCAACAGTTAGGCAGGGAAAAGGGAAGGAATTCATCTTTCTGTCACCTATTGTTCTTTTAAGGGTTTCAACATAGTGGAAAATGCTTACCGACATTTTCTGAGCCCAGTGACTCAAATGCTAATTTCTCCTGGAAACACCCTCATAGGCACACAGAGAAATAGTTTGTATTATTTGTATACCCTGTGACCAGATAGAGCAACATAAAGTTAACCATCACATCAGCTAGTCAAGTTTTGCCCCCACATTTTCTAAAATGCGCTGTAGAGTGGTGTCCACATGATTAACACATAGTCTTCATATTTTTGAGGTTGATTTCATTGCTGTGTATTATGGGATTTTGTAGAATGTGCAGGAATCATGGCTCACTTCTTTAATAAATGAGTCCATATTCTTATTGTTTAGCCACTAAAGATTTGTTTCTAGTTCACATCACGGTAAGATGAAGCTATAGATGATTTGGATTTGGTAGCATTCCAAGCAGTGACTCAGGGATTCAACTCCTTTTCTTGTGAAGCGGCCACATGTTCAGCATGTGGCATCCAGGCCAATGCCCCGCCCCACTTATTCTACCTCCCTTATCTCCTTGGCCAGAACCCAACCACATGGGCCTAGTCTTAACTATCTGGGGGCTGGAAATGTAAGCTTGTGTAAGAAGAGGAACTCAAACTCTTGAACAGCCTCTCCCACAAATGTGGATCTTTGTTGACTTACAATGGCATGAAGTCCCGATAAAGCCTTCATAAGGTGATAGTATCATAAGTCAAACCATGAGAAGTCGGGCTGCCTGTCTAAAGAAGCAGTATACCCCTCGGGGAAGTCAGGGAAAACTTTCTGGAGAACTGCATGTACCTACAACCTTTGATCTCCCACACACATGCCCAATGGTTATTTCCCAGAGACGCAGAGAGGCACAAGTGATATTCAGACTTGCTGTAACATTTGGATTCTCATTCTTGTCTTTGGTAGCATAGACAACGGGTTGCATTCTCTAGTCACAACCTTCTGTGAATATATAAAATGCCAACGGTTTAGATTTAAAATTGTCTTAGCAATTCAGTCTCTGTGGGATGAAGGCGGGAGATGGGAGCGTAGAATGAAGCTAATCCCAAGAAAGAACTGACATCTTAGTCTTTCCTCTGAATAAAGATAGAACTAGAATAAGCAAAGCACACCACCATAGTCCCTTGACATCTAGCGAAGGGGCGAGAATTTCAAGTCTTTTACGACGTATCCTAAGAATTGAAGCCAAAGAAAACCCAAGCTTAGGTTTCATTCCTTATTAAAACATTTTTCAACACTTAGCTACGTGCCATAAATGCATCAATCTTTCATTTGATTACTCACAACAGCCTATGACAGAAATAATCTTGTGCCCATTTTGTGGATAAAAACACTAAGGCATAAATTGGTTGGACAACTAGACCAAGACTATTCCTGCTACTAAGGGTTGGACTTTGGGATTTAAACATAAGCAGTTGGACTCCATAAGTGTACAGACAACTTCTCTGCCACCCTGATAAATCACTCATGAACTCATGTAGCTCCACCCTATTGAATAAACAATTTATGAGGCGGGTAGGTTCCAGTTTGATGATAAATGCTATATGCCATTGTTAGCAGGTACTCACGCCAGTGTATTTTTCCCTAAATATTGCTTGCCTGCTCCATTTCTAGAAGGCTAATTTGTGACCAATTTGTCATGCTGATTATTTTTGGTAAGCTCTAGTGAAAAATAAAACTATAACGTCACGATATGCATCCTACACACCACACTGTGTTTTGTAAGAGTTAATTTCCAAGGTCTACTTTTCATTAAATACAGTCCTATCACTAAGGTCCTAACATCTGATATGTAGTAGGGGAGGAAGTAGTGATTTTCTTTAATCATCATCTTTACATTCCAAACATAAAAGTCATGGGCATCACTTCTCAAATACCATTCTTTACTATGATGATGGCCTGTGACAGACAGGCTAGTCATTAACCAAATCGAAATAAAAGATGGGTCTGAAGACAAGAGGAAAATTAACTGAAGTAGAGGCTGAGCATGACGTGATTTTTAAAAATGCACGGACTTAATGTGAATGCTGTCTTGGCTACTCACTACCTATGTGGCTTTGGACAAATCACTCGACCCCCTGAAACTCAGTTTACTCATCTTTAAACTGGAAGTAGGCGTTCCCTAGTTCGTGGGGGTCTATTGAGAAATCAGTGTAACAATTCTTTCAAAAGAAGGAGCCACAGTCATGGATGTTTACAGGGGCCTGTTGGTCATACGAATAAGTGGTGCTTTCCAAAGTAACATAGTACAGAGTGGATAAGCATTCAGATTAAAACATCACGTTGCTTAGGTGATGATGAATGTATTTAAGAGATGGGAGATTGGGGTGGGTGTGCGTTCTGAGTGGATGTGCGTTCTAGGGCCTTAAAGTAAATTGGACAGTAAAGGCTCTAAGAAACACTGCAGTAAATAAAGCAGTTTTGCAAATTTAACTTAGCATTTTCCAAATATATTTGAAAATGAAACCCTTATAACATTTCCAAGGCATGAAAGTTCTCTGAGATACATTTTGGACATCTTGGGGGTTTCAGAGGAAAACACTGAAGGAGAGAGAAGGGAACAGATGCTCCTCCTATTTATAATTTTTAGCTCCAGTTCCTTGACCCCTAGGCCAGAATGCCTCTACCTCCACACCCACCAAGGCATAGTCCAGGGATGCCTCTGGGTTTGCAGAAGAATGGAGATTTGCCTTTTGTTCACTGGAGATCTAGTGGCTGCACAACTGGCTGAGGAAGGAGCACGTAAGGTGGGCAATTAGGGCTGGTGAGACTGCTGTTAGAAAGTATGGAAGTCAAGTCCTGATTTCAGAGGGTTTAAATCAGGACTTGAACGGCATGGGCCTAGTTATGATCTGGGCTAAGATGTCTGAATTTTTCTAGTCATAGCAAAGAACCAAATAGATTTTGACAATGAAAAAATGCACGACACACTTAAATCCACAACCTAATTAGGACTTGTGGCTATATTGTGGTCTTTGGTCTCAGTTATTTTACCCTTTCCCTTTGGAGGAAATGCCTTGAGTCATGCATTGCTCCCAGTTGAATGGGTAATAGACCTCTGACATATCTTGTTTCTGGCAATCGCTCTGGACATAATTCTTTGTTTACAGCACGACTGTAGAAAACTTGATGAATACTTAGAAGAAAATAGAATTAGGACCTACGGACCCAGTTAAAATCAACTTAGTAAAACAGAGACATTGCTTTGTGTAGAGCTGGAAAAGATAGCCATGAGAGAAAGTGGCTTTAACAGACGCCCAGTGAAACTATATATTATAGACATAATATGTAAGAGGCAATTATGGCCTTGTAATCTGCAGAGTATCACTACCTAGCAATCAGATTGACATATTCTAATGAGACCCATGTTGTTTGTAATCAGACTGGCATTGCTTATTCAGATCTCTATTCCATAAGATGCACTTTTAAATGGCTCAGATTGCACCAGATGCTATAAGAAATAGCGTTCCATTTTATTCCATTACCAGCATTTTTCCCTCTTCCAATTAACATAATTTAAAATCAGCCAGAGGCAAATGTGAGGGGCTGAAAAGTTGCAAAGAAGTTCAAGAAACACTTGATAGAAAAAGGCAATAAGACACACAGGCACAGCAATTTTTTTTCTATGGGCAAGAGAGCGTTGCAATTAAGAGTCCTTATTCTTGAAATTGCTTAGAATTTATTTCTATGTCTTATTGAAATATTAGACTCTCTCAGAGGGTTAATCGCCCTGGAGGCTCTTCTTGCTTATGCATTATCTTGTAGATGACATAATAGAATCACCACCTCATTTACTATTCAGTTAAGGTTTAATTGAGTTCATCTTTCTTACCTCCTCAAAATGGCCAAGGACTGAGAGAATCAAAACAAATTCTCATTTGTGAAATGAGAAGATCCTTGTAAATTCACAATTTATATGTTGGGTCCTGACTGTTGATGAAATATCTGAAGTTAAAAACCTGAGCTGACATAATACACCTTTTTCCTGATGTAAGGGATCATGATGCTAGAAACAGTGCCTACTTTTTTGATAAGGCTTGGCCTCTGATGTGGGCAGTCTAATTGATCAATGATCTGCCTCCCCTCTGCACCATCCTCATGGTAAGTTATAAACTCTGAAGACTATGTCTTGGGCTATTGCTGGTAGTTCACCCAATATTCACTTTCCTGCAGTTCTCTTCTTAATAGCACCTAAGAGATTTTAATTGAGGGCTTGTGTTCTCTCTTTAAGTCATTTGAGTGGGATGGACCCATCCCCAGCTACCACAGATGACAATGGACAGAACTGGAGTAAGCCCGTGACACAGTGACTGCTTCCAAAGAGGTTCCATCAGCGTGAAACTCAAGACTTCTTTTCCATAGTGTGGAAAGCAATCCTTCTTGAATCTTACCCCATCTCCCACTTAAACAAAGGCACCTTTTCCTCTGATGGTCATTTTGGGATCATGAGAAAAGCAATCCAGGATGGAGGTGACCTACAAAGGTAGAAAGAATCTCAAAAAAACAGAGTTGGACCCAATGGTGTGCTGGAACCAGCTTTTCTAACCAGCTCACTGAGAGTACATCATTAAATTTTCTGGAATCTTCTGAACTGGTTAACACCATTTGGTAACTTGAAATCGGTCACAGTGGGAATATTTACACCCCAGAAATCTGTAAGTACTAAAAATCAGAGCTGCTGCTTCTTTTTATTCTTTCCCTTTTCTTCCTCTTCTTTCTCCTTCCTCTGCCTCCTCCCTCTGCCTTCAGAGCTACTGGTTGAACTGTTATTAGATTACCATTGGCTGTAATTCTGACTGAACCATGCTGAAAGCCTGGCTTACTCCTGCCTTTTCATATCAGAAACTCAGACATTTCCTTGATTGTTTAGGTCTGTTTGACCCATATTTTTGATGCCTGTTCACCAAAACCCATATCCACCAGGTCCTGCAAAGTTCTTTGTGATAATGAGAACTAACATTCATGAAGTCTTTACCAAAAACCAAGAACTGGGCTGTCTGAATTCACTGTAACTCAAATAAACTATCCACTTCTACAAAAATGATCAAGGTAATTGTTATTTTTAATTCATACACGAAGAAACTAAACTTTGGAGTACAACTTATCTGAAGCTCAAAGAGACCTACTCATTAGTTTCCAGATGAATCAAATCTTCCAGCTTTTAGCGCCTTCTTTCAACTGTTTCCTCTTTTTGTAGACTGTGTTCCCCTACTTAACGCCGAGGACCCAGCCTTCAGAGTCAGGAGTCTGCTTCATAGAGACCTTTCTTCATCCTCTTCTTTTGAATCAGATGACTCCTCATTTCACCTCACCTCAGGCCTACTTTGGGTAGCCTGCTCGAAGCGATGGAGAGTACTAACTGATTTTCTTGTTGACTCACCCCAATTAGACTCTTAAGATAGACAGAATATAAGAAATCTTAGAAAAAAATTTTTCTGGTTGTCTGTATCTTCATATCCAGGACCATAGCTACCACATGGAGCTGCTCATCCAATGCTGCTTGAACTGCTTGAATGAATGAATACATCCTTGTGAATGGCCTTTATTGTGTTGAAAGTCAAGGAGGGAAGAACTACTCTGTCATTACCCTTCTGCATATTTTTATACTAAAGATATGAATCAGCATAAAGCTATCAAAATCTTTTTTCTTTTTCTCATTTTCAGTTTATGATCATCATGTTTTGTCTGAACAGGCCTTGGGAGGATGGAAGAAATGTGTGGAAAGATGTTAAAAAGATCCTTGGATTTTGTATTTAATGGATTAGACATGAATTCTAGTTCCGCCATTTATTGCCTGGGACATCTTAAACAAATTACATGTTTCCTCATGTCTAAAATGGGATGATTTAAGGTATCCGTCTAAAAATTAATAATTGACAAATGACCAGGTACATACCAACAGACATTATAGAAATGGCAACTCTTTCTGCATGCATTACAACTTCAGTCATATATTGTTGTTTATTTTTTGGGGGCCAATCACCTAAGATTTAATATGTGACTTCAATTTACTTTGTATTGCACAAACTATTAGAACATCCTACTAATAATCCTAATGGTAATAATAAATAATAAATGTCACAAATACTACTATTCGGTGTGGAGGGTTGGATGCTAAACGTTTTTTAAAGGTAAAAGCCTACAGTTTGTGGGTTTGCAAAAAAAATTTTTTTAAGATCAGGCAATGATTTGTCTTTGTATCTCTCCGTGTAATTGTTACAAATTAAATTGTACTTGTGTGCATTTGTGTGTGTGTACATGTGTGCATGTGTGTGTGTGTGTGACTGAACCTTGCTCACAGATCAGAATGAGAGAATACACCATGTTAGAGTCTTCCTATTCTATAATTTGTGTTTTTATTTATCATCTTGGAAGAAATAATTTGAAAAATATAAACAAACAAAAAAGAACAAAAACCTGGGCTGGTCTTAGCAAATGGAACTGAGCAACTCCAACAAATTTGTATTTTCATGAGAACCAGTAATATCACACCTTAAGTAAGATTTTTACATGTGGTGTTACTTAAGATTGAACAAGCCAGACTTTGAAAAGATTAACTTGGAGAAACTAATCATGATGGAAAGAGGAAGATCTAGGACTGGATGTGAGTTGTCTCCCTTGGACTGGTTTCTTCCATGTGACTCCAGGTAGAGAGTGAAGTTGCCTTGGACTCATGACATAGGAGTGTTTGGAGATTTTCATTGGTGGGAATGAATGGGCCCCTACACAGGGAAGCAGACTGGGAGACAGGTGGGGGCTGACCTAGCAAGGAGACCCAAGGTAACATGTGGGCATGTGGGGTGGTAGAAAGTGTGCATTACTCCTTCTGCCCCTAACCCTGAGTTAAACTGGTGTAAACCACCTCTTCCCTTATCCTTTCCAAGTTGCGTGTGGAGAACTGGGTTAAACAGTAGACGTATGATAACATGAGGGAGGAGACAGTGATAGCCTGCCTGTGGTGAAAAAATAGCCACCACAAAGAAGGGTGTTATCATGAGATTGTCAGCAGCACAGGGAAGACCCCAGGGCGTGGGGTGGGGGACCGGAAATACCCCGGGGGAAGAAGCTGACAGATCTGTTCTGGATGGCAAGGGAGGCCGGATGTTGGAAACACTCAGAACAGTCTGAGAGGCTATTTGTCAGGAGTTGGTTGGAAAGAGTTCACATCATAATAGTCAGAATGTGAAAAGAAAATGTAACATTATTTTGTAACCACAGGCAGATTTGGTCAGTGACTTATGAGTTATATATAGATTTCTTATCTTATTTCATCCTCACAACAAGTAGGGTACAAGCTAGAGCCGTAAAATGGGGAATTAAATAGATGAAGCACAGGTTCAAGTTTTAGATTCTTGTAAAATAACTGTGCTGAGATTTGCACATATAAATCTGCCACCGAAGACGATGTTCCTCCTATAATACTATCATGTCTCTTGAAGGAGTGAGTTAGACCTGCAGAGGAATGTGGTTCTCTGGCTCAATTCCTGCAGCCTTTCCACACAACAGACCCGTGAAAACACTGCTTTCCATTTGTTGCAGGAGGTTGCTGGGGCTAAGTCGCCTACCATTACTGCTATCTCTTTAAATGTCTTCTTGATGGAGGACGGGGCTGCAGGGCAAATTTGTGTTTTCATGAGAACCAGTAACATTTCACATCTTAAGTAAGACTTTTAATTCTCTAGTTGATGGCCTGAAATTGATTTTCTCCCAGCTGTAGACCAACGTGATTGAAAATCTACTTCGAGTAATAGGTCCTCACCGCTTGATGCTGAAAAAGAATGGTGAGCAGCTTAGAAGACACTAGATTGAGCTTGAACTCTGCCAGAAAGAGCTTTGCGAGTATGAATATATTACTCATGAGGCTTTCTTCTAAAATCAGGAGTTGAACTTCCTAATCTGTAATCTCTTTCAGCTCTAAAATTCAACCTGTACTTTTAAGTTTCTTGGTTCTTAGGAATGAGTTTCTGGGTGTGAGAGGGTTTATACACCAAAAATACACAATCACAGGAAAGAAGGCAGCACTGACATGCCCTGGCACTGGCGTAGTAATTGTTGCAATGTTTAAGTACTCCCCAGCTAGTTGGTACATGGCTTCTGTCTTGAAGTCCCTTGCAGTAGCCCGCCACCACTGCTGTCTTTGTTATCCTCCTATGAGTCCCACAGTCACTGTGCCAAGGTATTTCAGAGTTTTGTTTTGCTTTTAAGAGGAAGGAAGCAAGTATGAATGAAGGCAAGTGGGCAGGCAGGGAGGAGGAAGAAATATTTATTTTACGTAGTTCATCTTTCTTGCTCCCCTCTACCAGGGTTGTGAGTTAGGGTTTGCAAAGACAGTGCTGGCCGGTCACAGACTTAACCCCTGAGTCACCAGGGCGGACTGGGTTTATTCTTGTTTGAAAGGTTTAAAAATATTTTCGCATATCTCAAGTAACAGTAATTCTAAATAGAGATTTGGGTCATAAATTAAAAAAAAAAAAAAAAAAAGGATGCTGGTGAGAGAGAGAGTGAGAGAGAGAGAGAAAGAGGGAGAGAGAAATGACTCCCATTAAATATCAGTAAGGTTGACTGGAAAACTAATCACATGCTAGACATAAGTAGTCTCCTGAGTCATTCCGCATCTTCTCTCAACTCTTTCTCACTCTTTCTATTTTTTTCGTTCTTTTTCATGCAAGAGTTAAAGGGAAGAAATGTCTAACTTTGCATGTTTTCTAAATCATTTACTTAGGATTGTCAATAGAACAGCACTTTGGCTGCTTACATTTCCTTTCAGTAAGAAATTAGATTTCCAGTACTTTGAGAATAGAAACACATAAAAAGAAGGGAAAAAAATTCTTTTGCCCATTAAATGAACTCAAAGTGCTTCTTTTATTCATTCCTCTATTCAAAAATGAACAAAATGTTCTGTGGTGTTTTGGATGCTGAAGAGAATGAGATGCTCACAATGCGAAGTCTTTTACTGATCTGAAGCCAGTGCTCCTTGCAAAAGGTAATCTAATAATCCTCTATTTCATTTAAGGACTAGAGGATCTTGTACATTTCTAGACATTTTCAATGATTTGCCCAATGACCCTTCAAGCCCTTCTGATCCAAGCATTGTTATTACTCTTGCTTGATGGGAATTTAGGAGGATCGACGTTGAGAGGGATCTTGGATGCTAATACATGCCCTGCTGGTGTGTGGTTTTCTTTCTTAAAAGTCAACCACAGGGCCCATAAAAGTTCCTCCAAAATATAAGTACACTGCTCTGAGTTTTTGTTCCTCTGATTGACACAAATAACTTTCCCACTGCTCTGGAAGTTCCTTGAGGATCTATTGCTATTCTTGACAGAGTTTTGTTGTTGACTGCTTCGAAACCCACTTACCTTCCTTATCTGATTGAAGATGTCGCTGAGGTGCTTTTTTAATTAGTTTGTGAAGTGGGTGGAGTCAGACAAAGTCAATTTCATCTTCCTAAAATCCAATCAATGCTAGTTGACTGAATTACTTCAGTTTATTTAGCTGATTGACCCTGGACTTCCTTATAAGTTGTTTTCTCTTATTTTCAATTTTGATGATTAAAACATGATTTAATTACAGAAGTCACTTGCATGTTGCTTAACATGCTGGCATGAAATTCTACTCCATTTTCCACCTCGTGTATAACTCTTAAGGCAGACAATGAAGTTCTGCTGAATTCAATGTTTTGTTGTTCTAAACCATAAAATGAGACAACTCACTTTCCTCTTTTGACTTTTCATTTTATTCACTGTGTAGACAAGTAGACAAGTATTTTTAGGAAGAAAAGATTGCCCAAATCTTTGTAAAAATATTTACAGTGAACTAACTTTTGTTACAATTTACTTAAAGGCTTTTATGATGCAGTGTTTTGCAAATCCTTTCACTGGTTAATCTTATTGAAGTAATGAATAGAAAAAATGGTGGCTCCCAATTATTTGGAGAAGAATTATTGTGACTGCCTGCCTGGGCATCAAGCTGAAATGCTTACAAAACCATTTCACATCCCAAACAAAACCAACCAAATTTTGTTTCTGTCAAAATAATAGAGACAAATGGTTCCAAAGCAGAAATGCTGCTAGTAAACATTTTCATCAGAATCAAGTACTATGGCTATTAAAATTCATCCAAATTAAATGTTTTGTTCTGAAATGAATGCCTTCTTTGTAAAATATTTGCCAGCAAAGACACCACTAACCCTGTGGGGTGAGTTCACTTATGTGAAAGACCTAAAAATCCTGAGAACCTCATTAAATGGAGAGAACCTTAGTTAGCTTCCCTTTACAAGGAAATGTCAAGCCTGCATTTTTTCTAGGTAGCACTGAAAATTTGTTCTGAAGTTTTATTTCCAGATGCTGTTTTTAAGAAATTCTATAAACTGACTCATGAAGAACATAGGGAGGTCAGTGTTGGTCACATGTATCAGGATATTTGATGTGAGCTCCAAACTGGATTCAGGTCTTGATTTTTGATTGGTTTGGTTTTGAAGTGTCTGAAGGGGACACTAGGGATGAAAAAAATTACTGGAATAGCTGAATTTATGGCTGTCATCCTGGCTCAAAGGGATGGATTTTTAAGATCAGATAAGAAGCTCTAAGTTGACTGTTGCCATATAAACACTGCATATAACCCATTTTAAACTGCCATGCACATTTCAATCTTCCATGTGTGTCATATAATAAAACACAAACATCCCAGGGGCAAAAACAAGTAAGAAGGCCAAGATCAGAATCAAAGAATAAGAAAGTATATTTCACCCACTATGAGGCCAATACAAATCACAGGGATAAGGCCAACACCCATGGATGGGGACCCATTTTCCCATCATGAGGGAGGAGGAAGTGAGTCAGTATTTCCCGAACAATAATAAAATCTAAAACAAAGCCAGAAAGTAAAGCACATGTGTTCATAAAATATTTATGAGTGTTAGAATCCACATAGTGCCATAGATAATGATATAGCTTTGACACCCTCAGGGTTTCTAATAGTCACCAGAGGAGAGTTGTTGACCATGGTGGAATCACGTATGGTTAGAATTTTCTTGCCTATCATTAGCAGTCAGGTGCCTTAGTAAGATGTTGAAGACAAGAGGCAGGGGTAAATGTACTTGTTGCTAAGTGTACTCCAGATGCTACTACCCCTGGAGAATCTAAAAAATATCTGGAAGAGACATTCAGGGTTTCTCAACTCCTGAACAAGTAGGAGAATTGGTACAGACTCATTTGCCTTTGGTCATTGGTGTTACAGAAACAAAGTAGGAAATTGCATCCATTGTCTAGATCATTATAAAATAAAGTTCCAAATAAGTCTTATATCCATATTGTGAAGATGAAAGAACTTGTTTAGTCTGCAAATAAATATCTATATATTTCTAGTTGAACTAGAAAACTTACTTTTAGACCTGTAATGTAGTGGATATGTGTATCCAGTGGTAGCTTCAGTTAATAAATATCTGAACAAACAATCCACAATCAGACAAACATGGGAACAATTTGAAGGCATACAAAGTAGTTTTGTCATTTTGTCCTAAAAAGCCAGAAAAATTCTACTCATGGTCAGAAATCCTGATCTTATCTGCTCTTCCATCTGTCACCTTTTCCCTACTTAACACATAATGTTCACGTTGTTACATCACAGTGGCTACAAGTATGACCATGGGATTTGTGTGAAGCAGATTTCTTACCAAACCCATTTCTTCTTCCTGAAAACACAGCTAGATTGCATTTTGCAAGTCCTTGCAAGGAAGCGTGACCATGTGACTACAGAAATGTCATTAACCTGCAACTTAGGGCCCTGGGCCACAGAGAGGGATCAGAAATGTTGCAAGGGCTCTCCTGAAACTGACCAATATGGTGCTGATGATCTTAATGTGTTCTATACAGATGGTGATTTGCAATGGGGCACACCGTAAACCTATACAAGGTTATGATGCAATATTCTTCCAATGAAATTAATAACAATATAAAATAATCTGAAAACCTTTTAAAATAAAGGGAATGCAAATTGGTGCAACCGCTATGGAAAACAGTTTAGAGATGACTCAAAAAGTTGAAGATGGAAATCCCACATGATCCCGCCATCCCACTTCTGGATGTTTACCCAGAAGACACAAAAACACTCATCCACAGAGATTTAGGCAGCCCTATGTTTATTGCAGCCTTATTCACAATCGCTAAAAAATGGAAGCTATCTAAGTGCCCAACCTCAGATGAATGTATAAAGAAGATGTGGTCCATATATACAATGAATACTACACAGCCCTTAGAAGAGACGCAATCCTGTCATTTGAATCAATATGGATGGAACTAGAGAAGATCATGACCTCACTCATAGGTGGAATGTAAATAGACAAAACAAAAGAATAGACAAAACGAAATCAACCCTTGGACACTTGCAATAGAACTGAGGTTAACAGCAGGCTATGGGAAAGGGAGAGGGAAAAAGTGGTGGTGGAGTCCACTGGCCCATGATGAAGAACACCTAATGATTTGGTGGAGGGGAGGGTGTGTTGACATATATCTCACGGATGAGAAAACTGCATTTATGGGAACCTATACATATGAGTTTATTTTAATTTGTAAAACAAAGTTACTGCAATAAAATACCAAAAC
Source organism: Solenodon paradoxus (assembly GCA_004363575.1). NCBI lineage: Eukaryota > Metazoa > Chordata > Mammalia > Eulipotyphla > Solenodontidae > Solenodon > Solenodon paradoxus. Next base: position 979,115 of record RJWH01000175.1, on the reverse strand, counting down.
AAGTTGAAAAAAGACTGATCCATATAAACCTCCCATGTTTGATTCTTCATATTCTTTCTCCTTCCAGGGCCTGATGCAGACAAACACATTAACTTAGGAAGCCACACATTAAAGATGGAGGACATGGAAGGATACTGGGATTTGAGGTGCCGTGTGAAGGTGCATCCATTGATCGGGACCTGACAGAACCAAGAATCTTCTCATGTTTGAGAGTGCTTGACCATGGCTACTTATTTGTTCTCTATGCATGTCAAGTTCCTCATCTGTTAGATGGTGTAGTCATTCTAAAATTCTTTTACACTCTTCCCTTTAAAAGGTGGACTATAATTTTCCTCATTTTGGGTATACACTGGACATAGTGACTAATTTTCCAGTAGAATATGGTGGAAGTGATGATGTGTGACTTCGAAGACTAGATCCTAAAAGATATTGTGGATTCTTGCTTACTCTCACTCTTTGAATCCTTTACTCCAGGGGAAGTCAGCCAGCTGCTCTGTTCTGAAGATCCTTAAGTGTTCCCCTGGAACAATCCACTCCTGGTTACCACTTGACAAGGAAGGGAAAATTGAGTCAAGAGTCCACATTTTACATTTAACTGAATTTATACTGAGCTGTACTTTCATTGTCCCTCCTCTTAGTTTCAAAAAGCTGTCATTTTCCTGAAAGTCTTCCATTATATGTAAGCAAGAGTGAGTGGATTCAACTTTGGGGATGGCTTCTGGAAAGCACATGGTGCTTCTTCCAGTTCTTCATCTCTAGCAGAAAAAGGCCTTGGGAAGCTGAGCACAGGAGTGGAATCCATGAACCCAGACATACTCATTCTCACTCAAGGACTCGGCAGGTCTGGCAGGCACTCCGTTGTGCTCTGCGTGTTTCCTAGTCTGTAAGACCTCTCCAGAGTGTCCTGTGCAATCAATACTTAATGGTTGCAAAGCATGCAACTCAGTGCTACAGGCACAGAAGAGCAACAGTAAAGGGTCTCCCCTTGATGCTCAACTCCAGCACTTGTTGGAAATATGACCCCACTCAGGTTCCAGCCTGGCCAGGCTGAGAAATGAGCTGAAATTCCCCAGCGCCCAGCACTAACCTTGACCTTTTGGTTACCTCCTTTCCCCTTCCTCATCCAGCCAAGAGGAAAATAGATCTGATTAAATGAGATCATATTGGTATGGCTTAATTTCATGCATTTCAATCTTTCATTTAGCCATTAAACATTTATTGTATACCTGCTTTGTTCAGGCTCTATACTTGATCTGGTTGCAAAGGTAGAGGGGGTCCAGCTGGAGTCCACGCCGTGTAGATGGATCTGTGCCCACATAGCTGAGCATGTGGGAGAACCAGTATGACGGGCTTCTCTGGAGTCTTGCACTAGCGTCTGCAAAATCTTGGGAATGGAAGAGGGCAGGGAGCAGGACAAGCTTGGCTTGGAAGCAAGGGTGCCTCTCCTCTGGATTTTAGTAATATCATATCTCTTGTATAATATATTTCAGTTATATATGTGTGTGTATACATATATATATTCAATATATATTCAGTAGCATGGATTTCTGTGTGTAGTCTGTAATGTCATGTGTTTAGGCAGTCATATCTAAAAGATCATTCTTTGTAAGGTATCCTGGTCCCGGAAGCACTACTTTTCATAATGAACTTAACATTTTTATTACCTGGAGCCAGTCGCTTTTTAATACTCTCCAGCTCAGCAAAATTATTTTCTCTAATAATCAAGCAATCATCACAATAAACATGACTTTCTGTATTCATCCTGTAAAAACAATTTTAAAAGAAATTTCAGTTTTATAATAGTCTTGAAAGTCCATAAAATTGCTTACTGAATGAATTAAAATTTGAACCTAGCAAACAAAACTCACCATTTGTACTCATTTCATTGTTTTTAAATTTTAAATACAACACAAGTGATCTTATAAAATGAGTGAGTTAACACGACTCCAGTTCTCTCTCTTCACCTTTACACCTGCCATCCTGTCATTATTTTAAACCTACTTGCTTAAATGCAGGAATAATTATTATTTGAAGGATTGAAACTGCAAACCGCACCCACAATGAGCTGGACTGACTCCAAACAATTCCTTACTCTGCAAATGAAATTAGGTAGCTGACTCTGTGTGTTTGGAGACTGACTGTATAGTTGGAAGTCCTCCAGATTAGCTTTCATGTAGAATACAGCATTTATTAAAACATAAGTACCAAAATGTGCTCATTTAAAGCCTACTTGTTCCTGCCAATGTTGTTATGTTATTATTGTTATTAAAACTCAACTGCTGTGGCTAGATCGACGGAACTTAGATCAAGTGAAGATGGTTTTCAGGAAGAAGTTTGTCATTGTTAGAATTGCTACTGCATCGCATCACGATAATCAAAAGCAGAGAGACTTTAGTGGGTTTTACTATTTTCCGTTCTCTCCCAAACAACGCACCTCTCTTACCTCTCAAGATAGACTGTTTTCCTTTTCCCACTGTTCGTACACCACAAATCCTTTGGGAAATCCTAGGACAAAGCAAAAGACAATTCAGGAGAGGAGAATCCTAGACTCCTTCCCTGCTCGTTCAGGGATCACTGCTCAGCGTTGCTACTTCGAGTGTCTCAGTGGTGCCTGGGAGGAACGCCTGTGGAGGCTGGGGAGGTGGAACCCAGAGAAACGGGCAGCTGTGCCCACAGACCTTAGCGGGGACATGCTGCTGGAGATTCCCGGAAACGCTTTGCCGAGTAGGAACCAGCACGAGGGGTGCAGCAAGGCCAGGTCTCCTGGAGATGCCCAAAGTGGGCGAGACAGAAGTTTCTGTCCTTTAGAGAGGACAGAGAAAGCACAAAATCAGAAAAACCAGCCACGTCCTGGTGGCCTAGCGGGTTAAACCAAGTGCAGTCCTTTACATCTCGAGGTCCCCACTTCAAGATCCTGGGCCCTGCAAACGATCTGTCTGAACAAGTAAAGTGCTGTTTCCTCTTTCTCTTCTTTCTTCCTACCTGTCTGCCTCCTCGCCTTCACTCCCGCCTACATGTTTCCTTTAAAAGATCAAATAAACACTGCGATATGGCAAAAAATGCTTTACTGTATTATGATGTATAATCGGATAAACAGAATGCTGAGCAAATGTATGCAGGATGTCTGGGACAGTTTCCTGGGGAAAATGACACCTGAAATGAGTCTTGAAAGAAGAATTTAATGACCTCCTGTATTCGTTCTGTTGGGGCTCTGGGCTAGGTATGTGGGGCTTGGGGAGCTCACAAAGATCCCCTTAAATTAAGCAACTTCATAACACTCAAGACTTCCTGAGCATTCTCGATGAGCCAGGTAGGGTGCTCTGTGACTTGTGTTTATTATCCTCAGTGCAGTGCTGTGGAGGGAAGGGCCATTCTCTTGATTTTAGCATCAGGGACACTGGGTATTTCAGCAGTCCCAGTAACTTGTCAAAGATCATAAACCACTAAACGATAGAAACAGGGTTTGAATATGAACACTTAGACTTAAGAGTCTAGGAGGTGATCTCTGAATTGTCTCCAAAAAAGGAACACAGAATTCTGGGCATTTGGATCACCTCCGCCTCAAGCCCATAGTTCCCCTCCCCCCCAAGGATGGGCATGCTCTCTGGGGCACGTCTGCAGGTATTCAGCTGAGCCGGGCTGGGCCGACAGAAGGACTATTACCAGCAACCACCCTCATGGGTAAGAGGCTTTGGTTTGAATTCCGTCTCTGCTACTTTTTGGTCATAGGCTCTTGGGTTAGTTTTTTATTCCTTGTGAGGTCCGATACCTCATCCATAGCATGGGGCTAAGTCCTTGGTGTCAGAATTGTTCTGTTCACTAAACTCCAGCAGGTGATTGAGCACCTGGCACACAGTAGAGGCCTCTTCAACGTGCCACCCTGACCGATATGCCAGAGCGCTGAGACCGTGTCACAACAGACTGCAGAAGAAAACTGAGCTGGCATTGAATTTCGTTCTTCCGCCGTGACATATTTTGAATCCTAAGTAAAATACCCAAGGATTGCTGTTTATTTTAAACAACAAACACCTGTCATTGCTCAAATTAGAAACACTTGCAGAACCACGCTGCAAAATATTTATAAATTCACAAATGTGTTTTAATTGCTGCTAAGTAAAACGAATTCAGCTGTAGTTTTTCACTTTATGAAAAAGATGCCTTCTCTCCTTTCTCCCCATCCTAATTATCACTGTTGAATATTGGATTTGTGCAGCCAGTTGGGTGGTATTCATGATAGAGTGGAGCTAGGGCTTGGAAGGGAAGGAAGATGAAGGTGATAGAAGGAGATGGTGTGATGTGGGGGAAGCATTTAAGATTCAGACGAAAATGAAGCTGAGGTGGTCTATGTCTATTTTGCCTTACAGCTCCTACCGGCAGTGGAAAATTCATTACCTAATTGGTGAGCTGTGTTTTCCTTTACAGTTGAAAATGTGAGTCTGAAGGTATCCTTGCATTTATGTATCATATTTTTTGTTTCTTCCTAGCGTCCAGGGGAAAATATTAGCAGTTTTATCAAAAAGAATAAATAATGCAGTTCTACTTCCACTTTTTAAAAAATTCTCTGTCTGACCCAATTTCCTTCTTGACTTTTAAAGTTTTGAGTGTTCCCTCTATCTAATTTAGTATAACTTCTTGGGGGAAGAATTATAAGCCCAGAACACTCAGGTCAAATTCAACCTACAAATATGTTTTGCTTAGTGCTTAAAAACGTTCAAGTATTTTTTTAGATGGGGAGATTTGACATGAAATCTGGATTTTTGCTCTCTCTTGACAAAAGTAGAAGATAAGTTAACTGTCCCCAGTGTACCCTATGGTAATGGTTTTCAGAGTGCAGTTGCTGTCTCAGCAGAATCAGCATCTCCTAGGAACTTGCTGGGAATGAAAATTTAAGGGCCCCTCTGGACTTCCCAGGTTGGACACTCTGGGGTAGACCAGCAACAAATAGGTTCCTCACCGTCCCGTCATTCTAATACAAATGAGTGGAATCTCTGACCTACTAAGGCAACAATCTGCAGGAGTTCCTTGGAAGCTGGCATCTTCCCACTGGTCTTTGATTTTCCAATTTTCCATGGATTCTGTTGTGGACATGGTAAAGGTATACATATTCAGCTGCCATGACCTTTTTGTTTTTTGGTTGTTTTTTTTAAAGGAAAGGTGCAGGCAGGAAGAGAGAAGATGAAGCAGCATTTTATTTATTTTTATTTAGTTCATATTGGTTTTAACCTGGCCCTGGGATGTGAACCCAGATCCTTGGGGTGTATGTGGCTGGCACTCTCCACTGGAGGCAGCAGAACTAACCTCTACTCCACCAGGGCACACCACCCTTGATGCTCTTAGGGACTATTTCCTAACCAGTCCCCCGGGCTGGTCAGCTTTGTGGTCTGTTACCTGTACAACATGTGACGCCAGTCTCAGAAGAGACCTGAGACTATTCATGGTCTGCTTTCTGTCTTGGAATTCTCACTACTTTTTCTTCGATTTTTTTTTTTTTTAACGTGTGATGGGAAGATGGCACTTATGTGGGCACAGAGGCAATGTCCAGGCAGTGGCAGGCAAGGTCTCAGCAGCTGGGCAGAGAGGGCTAGTGGGCACACCATCCAGCACACGTGTGTGTCTGAAGTTGTCCAGGGGAGGGTGGAATGAATGAACAGGCATTCTGGTTATAGACACAGGACTGAGTCATGTGGAAAAGCGTGTCAGTAAATGGCTACAAAATCACTGGGTATGGATGGACATGGCAATAAAGCTTATCAAGACGCTACTAGAATTTTTCAGAGTGCTTAGAAACTTCAGGTTTGAAAATCGCTGCAAAGCAAATACCTACAGGCTTGGACATAGAAATTAAATGTGAAGATGATCACATTCGACGAAAGAATACTACTTTTGCATGAAGTTTTGAGTAGCCAACTGATAATGACGAGTTCGAAGATGATGCTTCCTTGCAGGTGCAGGTAGAAATGGTGCATAAATAAGCACTTGCCTTATGTACAAACCATGATGTCTCTTCTAGTTCCTGTATGACCGGCTATTTGCATAAAAATCAGAGAAAGCATTAAGATGCCTTTGTAGAAAGGTACACAGCATTCAATTCAGACCTGCACAAAACCGATTTTTAGGAAGAGCTTAATCCTTTTTGAAAAAAAAAAATGCTTCTCAAAAATCATGAGCTGGAAATGTACTAAATTTTTATTTCAAAATAACATAAAAAATGTATTCCAATATTGTCACAGACTGGAACATTCTCCTAACAGCCACAATAACAGTTGCATCAGCACAGAGCTTATTCCTTTTTAAATTTTTATTAATTTTTTGAATTTTTTACCTCCGGCCCTAGGTCTTAGACTCCAGTCCCTGGGCTTTACGAGGTCTGCATCTTAGTTGACTTAGCTGCTTGAGCCCCAAGGGTGCACCATAGAGCTCATTCTTAAAAAGGATCAAACATATTTGCTATTTTTTCATTTCCCAAGAGCTTTGCATTAGCGTGATTGAAAATGAGGTTGCTAAAAGTCCAGGTTTTTTTTAATCTAATAAATAAATAGGCAGAAGAAACTTCTGATCAGTTAAGACTTCCAATTAGTATCTTTACTTATAAAGTATTTACTTAAGTATTATTATTCACTGCATAGAATCTGACACCAATTTTTATGTGATTAGTCATTTTTCTATTATTCATGTATTACTTCTACCCCTATTACAGTTCATAGCAACATTTTTAAATATAAAAACTTCATATTTTCTATCTTAAATAGCATTCTTTCCAATTTTTTTTGAACACTTTGCATTTTCTTTTTTCATGGGTCCCACACATTATGCAGCTGGTCCTCCCTGTGACACCTGCATGAGCCATCCGTGGGAGCAGAAATAAACAAGAAGCATGACAGTCAGAAGACTCAGTTTCAAAGCTCAACTCTGGGACATTCCATGCGATTATTGGTGTTTTCAATGTACTGAAAGCAAAAATGATGTTAGAACTGACACAAAGTAAAGAGAATAAGGAGATATGATAAATAGAAATAATGGAGAAATGCTGACTGGATTGTGGATGCAGAGAAAATGATCAAGGAAATTTGGGACACAAAGAGGAAACTTATATATGAACTTAAACTTGTTGTCGGATGCTGTCACAGAATCGACATTTAATTGCATGTGAGCATGGTATCGTGGTTATCTAGGAGAATGTCCTGTTCTTAAGGAACACATTAAGCTTATAGGAGTGAGGTCAGTTATGATGCTTCTTAAATGACTAAACAAGAGAGGATGGGAGGACAGCATGAGAGCAAGCAAATGCGACCGAATACGAACAGTTGATCAAGCTAGCTAAGATGCGTACAGGTATTCATTGTATTTAATTTTCCCTCTGAAAGTTTACAGTTTTTTAAATAAAAATGTTTGGAGAAAATAGACAAATGGCTGAGCACAAGGGGGTTTTCTGGGAAGCTGGTGATGTATTTTTAGACATGGTGGTTGTGGCAAGGATGTCTTCAATTTCTAATAATGCAAATCAGTGAAGGTTCATACACACCCCCCCATATATATATATATAAATTTTACATGACATATAAATACATTATATATAATTATTATGCATAAAATTATATATGACAATACACTGTCGATACTATATACAGCCACATATAAGATATAGGTGCTATTTATCAAACTGTTTTAAAATGGTGCTTTATAGAGAAGCAAGAAATCCCCAAAGGCGGTGCCCTGTTATACTGCTATGTGGACATATGCTGTGCTCAACGTTTTGTAGGATGTGTGGGTTTTGCCAATTAATCAGACAATCACTTTTCTTTTGTTTGTTTCGCATATCAGATTTCAAATTTCACATTCATAATTGAAATTCAATATGGAAGAGGAGCAAGAGAAACATGAGGAAATTTAACGAGAGACAACACTCACAGGCGTGGGTCTGGGTGCTGTGCCGCTTGAAGCTGATAGACTTTTAAGGAAAATAATACAACATTAGGATGGAAAGTAAATATTGATTTGGGAGGGATGGGAGAAGTGAGGGATCGGAGACTTGAGGATCTTTGTCTTCAAGAGAAATCTGTCTCTGGTGTTTATTATTCATTGTTTTCTGTTAGGGTAAAGAAAAGCTCAAATGATTCTTGTTTTGATCTTCCTATTTCAATCCTTGCTCTATTGCTATATTGTTCTTGCTTCTCCTGGACACCTCCAATGACAGTTCTCTATTTGTTTAATGACTAAAGGACCAAGTCTTCTTTGTTCGGTTCTAAACAGCAGCTAGAAGAGAAGGACTTGATCTATCGAATAGTATGATGGAAAAGACAGGATTACAGTAGAATCTCTGTCTTCCCTCCTAGGCTGACATAAAACATGACACACCCCTCTATTATCACCAAACTCAGAGTCTAGAGGTACCATGTGACAACTCACAAGTGATTACATTAAGCTTTGTTCAGTCTTCCCAACGACCTTCTGAGATGGCAAGTATGATTCTTGTTTTATAGCTGCAAACATTTCCCAATTTCAACCAGAGAGTAGTATCTGAGCCAGAATCAAGAGTTTTGCACTCTTAAGAGCTGCCCTCTCACCATGATGCCAGCCAACTGGAGCAGCTTATTTCACAAGACGGGGCGCACACACGATTGCTCTCTTCAGGGCCGGGATCCAGTGTCTGTGTTTCATGCCTTGAATAAAAGAGATGAAATATAAAACAGCTGAGTTGTAGAGAATATCTAGAAAGAAAGCTCAACCTGGCTGCACGACTTAGGCTCTGGCTTCTAACAAAGAGCCGTCTTTGCGACATAGCTTCTGCAAACTCTCTAGAATGCCAACCAGGAAAACAAATCAAAAAAGAATAGTGTATTTCACGAATAGAAAACTGCATCTGGCTGCTGTCCATCTGCTTTTTTCACCTTCATTTTCATACTTAAGTCACTAAATTAATGCAATTTCCTAGTTCCTTTTCCTAATTAAATTATTTTTCTCTTCTATCAGCCAAGGGAGCTTACTAAGATAGTTTAGGGATGTAAATAATGTTTTTAAACAGCTCCTTTTGTTCCATTTTACAGTGATTTTTATGAAACTGGTGCTGCAAAAGCAATCAGTTTCTCTCTTTCTCTCTCTTGAAGGAATTGACCAACGTAAATAAATAAACCTCAAAATTTCACTTCTAAATGAACATGTGCAGGGTCAGATGTTTTGCTGTAAAAAAAAAAATCATATGGAAAACTTACGCCCTCTTCTTGCTTTGTCTAACTTTCAAATCAGCGTCAACCAGCCTGTCTTCATTTGGTATCAATCTCCAGAAATGTGAGTGGCAAAGTTTAAATAGGTTTCAGGACCAGCTCAAAAGGGACAATCACTGGTGGATAAAAAACAGTTCATCTTGGATGGCAGCTTCTGACGGCACTCGGTCAAATCAGGTGACCCTGGCATGGCCGGTGACCATGGTTCTCATTAGACCTTTCTTTCTGGCAAGAAAGGTCTTAGTGACACTGTCCACAGGCCAGTTTTCAGCTGTACACAAAACAGATATGTTTTCCTGATAGATCTGGCAAACAAGTCTTGTCTTTCATTAGAAAGGCAAGTTTACTAATGTTGAAACAAGCTGAACGAGTGTTTACTTCCACTTGGGATTGAATTCCTCAGCCTGGCTGAGGTGCTCTGGACGGAAGTATGGAATGAATCACTCCTGGTGGCTAGTTCGGACCTGATGTTTTTCTGGAGAACAAACTTCTCTCTAATAACTGAAACCAGAGAGCAATTAGTAAGTCCCTCCATTTTTGCTAAAGTGTTTTTCTAATCCTAGAATGGTTGGCTGATATTCAGTCAACAATTAAAAATAATTGTATAATATTAGAAATAGACATTGTATGTATTCTCTCTCCCATTTGCTCCTTTTGGGGGGATTCAGACCCCAGGTTTCTTGAGAAGAGAGACTGAATTCTTTTGGTTAAGCCACATTTAGGATGAGCAGAGCAGATGTCTCTTAAAGGGAATTCTTCCTTGTGCTTCCTGGAGGATAAGTCAATTCAACTTTTCTTGGGAAACCAGGTGAGACACTCTGCTCTCTGATATGCAGCCATGATGTGTCATTACCAGCTTTGCAGTCACTCAAGAACTCTTTGGAGAAGAAGGGAGTGGATAGTTCCTCCTAGGAGAGAAAACTCCCTTGAGGATTGATTTTAGTTTCCCCTTAGGTTTCCAAAAGGCCTGCTGGAGTTGCCCAGGAGAGAGTTAGAACCAGTGATTCAGCAGTCATTCATCATAGTCAAGAGTAAAACAACTCTACACAACACTGCGTGACCATTTTCCACAACTCTATTTCAGCCCAGTGGTAGTCCACGATTAGACACAATCTACTTTAAATTTAGTGACACTTGGACTTTCCATGAGCCTCTATCTCCTTCTTTACCAAATTCGGTCTTTCTCCAACTCATAATCGTTCAATGTAACAACAGGCAGAAAACAGACGTCAAGCTGAAATGATAGCTCACCACAGTGACCACCACCCACCAAGAGTAACGATGAGCAGTGATGGAGGCTAAACGCTGAGAACAAGAAGCAGATGTGAGAAGCAGGGAGGACGGAAGCTCGCAAATAAACAGGGACTAATTAACCTGACGTGATTGAGAGTAGGCCACCTGGCTATTGTCGAGGTTATGAAATGGAGGCTGAGGGGAGGTCAACGGCAGAATTCAACAACGTCAAAGGGCTGGGCCCTGGGCTTCTTTTAGGGAACCATCTTGGGGTTGTTGACCTGTGTTTGGAAATTCCACAGCGTGTCGGTGGAAAGATGGCGCCATGAAACTGCTTGTAGTGGCCCTGACATGTAAATAATGACACGGAAACGTGCAAATCATTACAGGTGATGGATGACAACAGTAGACGACTACTTGTGGAAGGAACACAGTCAGTATCTCCCTCCCACTCTAATTTTATAGAAATAGAAAGTGAGATTCAAGAAGGGCTTTGTCTACTGTCAGTATGACGTGAGTGGCAGGCTCAGAACCCATGTCTCCCCAATGCTTCTTTTCGAATCCCATCATCCAGACCTGCCAGAACTTGACACAAATGAAAATAGCAAATGTCTACATACAAAGCTTCAAACACAAAACCTATAGATATTGTGAAAATCTACCAAACCTTGCTTTCCCCGGGGTTACATTCAATCTCTCTATTTTTTTTAATAAACCATATGCAGATAAATGAACATAATGAGACACATGGTATAAGGAAGAGGGAAATGCATGGGGTTGATACAATTCTTTGCAACTCTTCTAAAATTTCAAACTTAGATGCTGAACATGGAAACAAAATGAAAAATGCTATGATTTCTGAAAGGAGTTTCCTGTTTGTTGTTGTAGCCATAACAGTGGAAATAATAGAGCTGATCTGATAGGAGCTTTTAAAAAAGTGGTTAATTAAAAACATACACTGTAGTAAGAAAATTAGATACGATTACCAGGGTGGGTTATTCAGGTCAATTTGGTGCCATTAAGTTATCTTATATGGAAGCATGCATGAGACATCTGCTCTAGATAGAGAACTGAACTGCTCAGATGTCTATAATGCATTGCTTACTATAGTATCTCATTCTCTCATACTATTTTATTTAAAAAGAAAGTAATGCCTACCATTGATCTCCAGAATATAACCTGATATTTTTAAAAGACCATGCTAACACGTTTCTTATCAGATGTTAATACATTGATTGAGTTTCTTGGTTTTTAATCAATAAGATGGACAGATTCATTCAGAAAATGTAAAATGGAGTTATCGATTGATGGAGTCATTCAATAGGTGAGGGTTAGGACTGCCAAATAACACTTAGCAAGCAGCATTAACATTGTATGACTTTCCGGTAGCTTTATTTAGTAAATTGTTTACCAACGTATGCAATTAAGCAGGAGCTACTGAAGATAAGATGATTCAGTGATTTGTCTCCAAATACTGCTTTCTTCTGTGTTGCTGCTAGCTACCTGGAGATAGAAACTGAAGATGAATGAAAATTGACAAAGGCAGTCAGTCAGATGACTCACGAATGGAAAATGTCCCTCTGAAATATAATAGAAGGTACATTTGCATGTGTATTGACAAACTAACATTAGAAACTTTTATACACATATCATATAATGCATATGACTCTATGACAGCTATGTCTCCGCAAGCTGAGTGTTTTATAGCTATTTTAAATTTCAACATCAGTTTGTTAGTGATTTTCTTTCAAAAACAAGCCCCAAACAACAATCCTTTTCTGTTAACACCTCATTTTTACTTATTCCTTTAGCAAAGGAAAAAATAGAGCAGGAAAAAAAGTACTCCCTTAAATAAAATGGTGAAACCCAATTCAAATTTGTCAGCGCCCATTAAATAATGACTTCATGCCAAGCCCTTTGCTAAATTCTCAAATGCAGAAGGAATCTGGGGCTAGTCATTTTCAGGACATTATATAGTTCTAGATGTACTGACCCTGAGAATGTCCAGATTCTAACAGCTTCCTCTTTTTAAATCCATCAAGAAGTAGCCCTGAGAAAAGTCCTGAGTCCTTTCTGAGGGTTTGGGGGGCCTGCTATGGTACTGGGGGCATCATCCTGTGCCTCCCCTGCAGGGACGATTGGTTGACGGACTTTGCTGACACGTGTCTCACTGAACTGCAGGAAGTAATGCCCTGTGGAAGCAGTCTCACTGAAAATTTTATTGAGGAAAGTTTTTAAGCCACTACTCTTCACCGTCTTAGTGGTGTGTGTGTGTGTGTGTGTGTGTGTGTGTGTGTGTGTGTGTGTGTGTGTGTGTGAATGTGAAAGAAGGGAATGGAGGAGTTTAGGATGGACTGGGCAGAAAAGACAAAGCAAGGTCAACATTAAGATTTTAGGCCAAGATTACTAATTCAAGAGCTTCCCAACTGGTTTCCTTTGTTTTGTTTTGCCCAAAGTTATCCTAGCCTGTCAAGTTATCTCTCTACAACACTTTGAAAAAAAAGTATGTTGCAATCTTAAAACCTTCTTTATCAATAAATTGCAAACCCTTTCTTTACCACACTGGTCATGTTCTGATGGTATCATTTTCCTATTCTCACCTTCACACTTCTACATAGCTCATGCTTCCTTTGGATGTCCATTGGTGGGCTACCTCAAATTCCACTTTAAAAGAATGGATAATCCAGGCCCTCGGTTCAGAGCAAAGCTTTGTTATTTTCTGTCTGGGCTCTCAGCACCCCCAGCTCTTCACTCTTGTCCTCTCCACCCTCTCTCCCTGGACAATTTTCAGAATGAATTCTTGCAATGAAATGCCCAATTATACCCTTTCATCTTTGCTATTGTTAATTAGCCCAATACAGTTTCAACCCAAAACTTAATATTCAAAGATGGGTTTGACTGGCTGTTTAGCTGCTTGTACAGCCCGATTGCTGTGTAGACTGGGGGCATAGAAGGAGGATCATTGCATTTGTTAGGAATCTTCTTTAGATGGTAAAGCTGGGTTTGTGTAAGGCACATTACCTGGCTGGTATGATCCTGTTCTGCTGCTTAGAAAAATACACACACACACACACACACACACACACACACTTGAATCAACATGGCGGATCCCTGGCAAACAGGGCTGTGTCTCCGAAGTGTGTGGTTCACTTCCTGTTAGCAAACTGTTCGTGAGTGCGGCCTAACTGATGGGCTTATTTCCTCTGAAACAGGAATCACACCTACAGTCATCATGAAAGCACCAAGAATGAGGAATAAGACAGATCTTGAAGGAGTGACTGTAGTCTTTTCTAGGGCACAGATTCCCTAGCACGGAGAACAGAATAGAAACTTAGAAGATAGGCTGTTTTTGGTAAGAATATGAAAGAGAAACCAAGAAGGAGAAGTATTTTTAAGGAGGATGTTGAGGTACTGCGATGTTTCTGCTAGAGGGACTTTAAAACAAAACTGAAAATACCAGCTGCTGGTGAGGCTGTGAGGCAACCGAGTCAGACGAGGGGGGAATGAAAAATGGTAGGACAACTTTGGGAAAGAGTTTGTAGTTTCTTTTAAAGGGAAAGACGCACTTTCCATACGATTTGACATCTCATTCTAAGGTTTTGCCCAGATGAAATGAAAGCTTGTATTCATACCCAAACCTGAATGTACAGCTCATCACCCCAAACTGGACCAAAATCAAATGTCTTTCAATGGGTGAATAAACAACCTCTGGTGCCTCAGTCTAATGGAAAACTAGTCAGCGATAAAAAAGGTTGAGCTAGTAACACATCGAGCGGCTTGCCTGGATCTCAAAGATATGATGCTGCATGAAAGAAGGTAGTTTCCAGCGATGAGGTGCGTGATTCTTTTTACACGAAGGCCTCAAAAACACAAAACTGTAGTGATCAGAATTTTACTAGGAAGTAAAGGTAGGGGGAAGAGTGACAATAAAGGAATAGAATGAGGGAATTGGAGGATGTGCTGGCACCTTTCCTGTCCTGATAATTATAGTGTTTACATTACTCTATACATATGTGTTAAAATTCATAGAACTGCACAGCATAGAACCTACGTTAGTTAAAAATCTCATTTCAAAAAAGAGGTAAGGGATGGGCAGAAAAGAATACCTAACACTTTCTTTTAATGGAAGTACAGTTTTCCAAAGAAACCAGTAGCAAAGGGATTGCTTTCTTAAGCACAAAGAAATCACAGAGACTGTTGAATACTTACTGAATACCCTGCTAGGAATTTATCATTTGATTTTTAAGTTTGAGCAAAACTAATTTTCTGATATGTAAATGGAAAACTGCATGAGGAATGTATGTTTATATGATGACAGAAACCACAGAGATCCACATTTTTCCTTGCATATTCATGACTTGAAAAAGAAGCATTATATTATATGTGTGCCTATAAAAAATAGTTCCTGTGAGAACTGAAAGTTTAAATCCTCATATTATTTTTGGAAGTGACATTTGCTAATGAAAAACCATCACTTCTTTAAGAGGCACACTTCTTACCTTATATGACTTTGAGGGTGGTTGCCCTGGACAGAGAGGCAAGTTTGTTTATTTGATTGCTTGTTTTTTCATCTCTCTTTGACTTTAGCTATTCATGCCTTTCATTCGTGAGAATTTACACCCTTAATTCACAGTCAGGAGACACAGCTGTGTTGCTTACATGGTGAGATACAACTTTATGTAATTATGCATTGCAAATATCTTTTCAGTCCACATAACAGGGTACATAATAAGGTAGTGCCTCTATCATTTCTCTACAGAGCCATCCTTTACATCGCATGTTTGGGTGTGGATTTACAATTAGACAAAAATGCTACCAGATCTTTATTTTAAATTATCATTTTTTAGAGAGAAGAAAGGAGAGGAGGAAGAAGCATTTGTTGGGAGGAAGAAAGGAAGGAAGAAAGAAAGGGAGGGAAATGGGGAGAGAGAGGGGGAGGGAGGGAGGAAGGAAGGGAAGGAGGGAGGAAGACAGGAAAGAAGGATTTTGATTTCTTTCTTTATTTTTGGTTCTTTCCCTAGCTCCAGATCGCATGAACCCATGTTCTTGAGCTTTTCATGGTCCACAACCCAGAGACTGGCTCAGCACCTGAGCCACCAGGGCACAGCTATTTTAAATTCTTAATACCAGTATGTATTTACCTCAGTATATATTTCCCCCTTTGTAATTTTATTTCTTCACATAGAGGAGAACATGCTTGCAGAAATAATTTGATCTGTTGTTTGTTTAGCTATCTGATGTCTTGTCCAAAGACATATCACAGTTCTAGTGTCTGTACCCCCCACTTCTAAGAGCTAGTCTCTTCTCTACTCATAGGGTGACCTCTAAAGAGAGTGTTCACTGCTGTTAAACAGAACAAAACAAAGCAAATGGAAGATACTCATGGCAGGAGAGAAGGGCCTGGGTCAGGAATGCACACACCAGCACCTGAATGCCTGCCTGCTTTTATAAATAAAGGTTTATTGGAACGTAGGTACACCCATTTGTATATCATCACTGTGCTTCATGGTACAATGGCGAGTGATGACAGAGACTGGATGGCACACAAAGCCCCAAATAGTTACTTATCTGTCTTTTGACAAAGCATGCTGAGCCCTGGGCAGGACATCTATCCCCAGCAGTGCTTCATCCTTGTTATGACAGATTTCATCTGAAACGTTTAAAAAGCTCATTGTATTTAAATACACGCTCTGTTCATTCATTTTTAAAACTCCTCTGGAGGGTGTTAAATGGAATTTGAAATCAAGCAATGGACAAATTCAAGTCTGCTTACAAAGCCTGAATGTGGAAAGGCTAGGCCTGGGCCTACACAATGAAATCCACATGTAACTTTCATAGACTGTTAAACATCAAAGCTGCCTGCCATGTCTAACCTTGCTAAAGGGATAGGAGAAAGCAGAGCCAGAAGAATGAGCATTTAAGTAATGAGAGAGTGTGCTAGGCAACACTTAACCTGGAAGGTGTGTGATGTATGCATGTATGTATGTGTGTATGTGTGCATGGGTGAATGGATGTATGGATGCATGCATATGTATGTTTTTGCATCCTAAGTCCTAGAATATTAGGAAAAAAAGCAACCAAAACTTCTATTTCTGAGGCATACATTGGAGACTATTCGCAAAAGGAATTTGGGGCATTCAAAGTTGTCACTCAGAAGAGTTAAATCTTTAAGATTTCCTTTGATGCGTGGATTTGTATAATAGCCAACAGGGAAAAAAAAAACACAATACAAATGGAACCAGTTTACTAACTCTTCTCTACTTGGGATTCGAAAGGGTTATGTTGACTTTAAAACCCGTTTTTCATTGACTCTAAAACCTCACCTGATTGATGTCAGGAAATGCCATCTGTTTAAATCTCCCATCCCCCTAGCATTTCTGAGATTTTCTGAATTTGTTTATAAAGTCCACTCATCAATCCTGGGCATGGCTGCCCACCCAGTTGCACTACCCAGTGCCAATACCCACGGCCCAAACCTGGATGACGCTATGAACTTGTCTTGTTGGGGCAAAACTGATCTATCCCCATTTTGCTGTTATCCCTGCTGTATGTGTGGTTTGTGAGATGCAAGACTGTTGATTACAGGAGGGCAGCTGCCCATGCGTCCTCCTGCATCCTAATGTGCAGGTGGCTAGGGAGACCGTGCTAGTCTCGGATCCCAGATCCCTTGCTCCCTGTACCAGGAGCAGTCCTTGTTTCTCTCTCTATGATCCTTTGGTCCTGACCTTGTGTCTGGCTAATACCAGGGCTTCTTCTTAGTGAGGTCACTCCAAGGGCCCCTCCTACCTTTCCCATAATCTGGTCTCGGTCAGGGCGATCCCCAGAAATCAGGGACGCAGATAAAATAGAATCATCTGGGCATTCTAAAATTACCAACTCTTACCATATTTCCCAACAGTCCTAGGTCAGACTTAGGTACCTGTTAGTGAGAAAATGTAACAGTAAATCCACCACTGCACTCTAAATATATCTTTACCTTATTAGCAATTTTCTACACAAGCATGCTTGCTGGAAAACAGCATGTTGTTAATTCTATAACATGTACTTTATACTTCAGTCTCTAGTTAGATGTAAAGCTATGTCCCCAGGGGTCTCTCCTGACCTTAGATTGACCATTTTGGAGAAGTCTATTTAGCAATATTCCCACCAACACGAGTACCTAAACTTGAATTTGCAAGCCAAATATATATATCAACAAATACCTAAATGTTTAAAAATACTCACCTATAGTCTTCAGATTTTATCCAAGTAATGGATGTCATCTAGACACTGCGTAAGCGATTCACTGACACAGAAAAATTGCTTTTAATATTAAAAACTGAGAGTAGCACCTTTTTGATATCCCGTTATTGAAAAGTTGTGGAGACCTGAAGCTAAGTCTAAAGCTGAAATACAGGCTGCCTCCTTACCCAGTGCCATGGTTTTCTCTTTTCTCTGGTTCCATGGTGGGGGTAGGTGTGGGGTACAGAGCTCTGAGGTTGTCTCTTAAGCATAGAGACCTTGAGGGCGAATAGGGAAATTTGCAAATTACTTGTCAAAGAGAGATACAGATTTCAGCAGAATGACTCATGATCAACTCTGGGTCACAGTCCTGAGACCTTTTCTCCAGTGGAATATCTACCTATACACAGCACAGAAGTTAAAACAAAACTTCAGGCAGCTGCAGTGCCTGGAGTTAAACAGCTAAGAAACTGGCAAAATTTGAATAAAACTTACCTCCCCGGTTTATCTTATCTTTATTGAATTGTTTTGGTAGACAAAGCATTGTTCAGTTGTGTTGAAAAGAATACACTTATATTAAAAAAACTAATAATATCCATCATAAATATTTACATGTATAGCATTTATGTTCCCTACTGGTCACCTCCCAAGAACAGCAATACCACTGTCAGAGCCTGTTAAAGTATTTCACTCTTCATTGTTTTTTGATGCCTTTTTCTCTCCTGGCTACGCCAGCATCCCCCTCTTTTTCCTTTTTCTTTTTCTCTGGCTCCTTCCATCTGCTACTTCCTTTGCCTCATTTGTCACCCTTGTATAGTTTTGAGCCTGAAACTAGGTCATGAGGCTGTCAAGATGTCAACTTCAAATTTAGTTCTCAATTCCCTGTCTTTAAACCACTTTATACTTTGGGGATGATTTGCTCTTCTTTGTGGTTAGATGGAGCAATTTGAATCCCCTTTCTATTGCACAGGCACCTTCCTTATAGAGACCTGCTTAGATGGCTTCTTACAAGGCATTGTGCATTGGTATTCACACATTAAAGGATCTGGGTTGGCTTAAAAACCTGCAGGTTTCTATAAATTAAAAAGAGAGAGAGAGAGAGAGAGAGAGAGAGAGAGAGAGAGAGAGAGAGAGAGAGAGAAAATCACCTTACAAAAGGAACATGAAGTTAATTTTTGTCACCACATTTATGAAAACTTTCTGCTAACCAAATACAGCCTACTTCTTACAAATGCAATTATGGTTATGCCTCATTGAGGGAAAATATTTTTAAATATTAAAAATAAAATTAACCACAGAAAACTCAAATATCTTCCCCTAGGAACAAATAGTAAAATCTGGTGTTCATTAAAATACTTGAATGTTAATGGGAGAGAAAAATGTAAGCCCTGTGTCTCCATTTCTTTGGACCAAGACAGTGTGGTTTCTCAGTTTTCTCAGTGCCTGGCCAACTTCGGATCTGGTGAGACTCTTTGGAGACAGGAAATGTGAGGTTGGATGGAGCGTACAAGTGGGTGAAATGGTTTAGGACTTCCTTGCACTGAGCATCTCCTAATTATCCCATGGGGAGTACCATCAGCCACTCTTTTTTGTGTGTCTCTATTGCCAGAGTGCTCACTGCCATTGATGTAGGAAAATGAGTCTACCAAAAGCAAAAACAAAACAAACAAAAAAGCCCAACAAGAGAAAATTGTGGAGATTTTAGAAGATCTGTGGCTTTCACAATATAAAAAAAATAAAATATTGTGAGAATCAAGAGCATCAGAAAAGGAGTGTCCCCCCTCAACTTCCCTCTTGCCCACCCCTCCAGTCTTGCCTTCTTGCTCTCACCTCCAGTCACAGCCTTAGCTAGAACAGGGGAGTCCAACGATATCTCTCTGGACTTGTCAGTTAATCACACTACTTAAATTTCACCAAATAAGAATCATTTTTGTTAGAGTTCCCTCCCCTTACACAAATAACTTCTGAAAAATCAAAGATTCTGCTATTAATACTTCAGAATCAATGAATTAAATCAGAAACCTCATCATTCCTAGATAGGACCAGCTGTGCAAAGGACATAAGACCATTTCAGTGGAGAGAGAGGATTTGTTGGAGAGATCTCTGGGTGGAAGGGCAGAAAGGAGTTCTATGGGGGTAATAGAATCTGAGGTGAGATGGCTTGCTGTTTCTGGGCATCTAGATATATCTGAAGTAGAGCAATAAGGCAGGTGGGAGACTGTCAAGGTCAATACAGGATTATTTGAAATGTTTGCCTTTGGCCATGAAAGTGACAGAGCTCCCAGCCTGATGGCCTCCAGGAAAAGAGCTGGAAGAGTTTTAAGAAAATCAGTCAACAGCCAATTTCTGACTTGCCAATTAGGTGAGAGGCAGTGATAACTTCATTGTGTGTTCATAAATATTTGTTGCCAGTTCTTTTTTAAACAGATTATCCCTTTGTCACATTCAAATGCATGTACTAAGTAAATGGTAGCTACTGTTGTTAGAGGCATAATTCTTTTGGATCATAAATGACCTCTTATTGATGTGTATACAATTTAATTAAGTGATTTTTGAGTAGGTAAGACGAAGAGCACACACAAGCTCAAGAATTAATTGGGAGATAACATATACATAAATAAAATGATTACTCTTTTATTAGAGAAATACTGAAATATAGGATATATGTCTGAATACAGAAAATTTTCCATAAATGCCACCATCCTATCCTATAATGTTTTATATTCTCTCTCTCTCTCCCTTTCTATAAAATATAGTAGAGATAATTCTTTGCCAATACATGGAGCCACATACTATTTTTAATGACAGAAATACGTTTCCTTATGTGAATTCAGATTTTGACACCTGTAATTTGATATGTTCTTAGACTATTTACAGTTTGAAAATGACTCTTATAGGAGCACCCTGGCCTCTAAGCCATTAAGTTCACCAGGGACAATCCGCCTGTACCTCAAGTTTCCTGAGAGCCAGAGTGAGGGGCAGGCTGCAGAAGGGAACACCCAAGATGAACACTAACAAAAAAAATGAATTAAATGTTTTTCCTCCTCTCTTCTTGCCTGCCTACCCGCTCGCCTTCATCCCTGCCTGTACCTTTCCTTTAAGAAAAAATACTGTTATAAACAATGCTACAATAAATCTCTGGATTTCTATATTTTTTTCTGGAACACACACAGAGGGAAAAGACTTTCTAAACTTTATATAAAGGCAAAATCATAAATTTCTCTACAAAGAATCATATACTAAAAAGAGAATGAAACAAACTCAGTATGAGGATTTTAAAAGATAAATGACAAACGGAGAACCGTTTAAAACAAAAGCAGTTATGTATATATTCTCAGCATACAAAGTACGTTCATGAATCCACAATGTGACTATCCTAACAGAAATTTGAGGAAAGCCTATACAGATAGGTAATAAAAAAAAAGTCAAGTGGCTAGTTAATAATAAGACTTATTTTTTGCCAAAGATAAAACTTACTATTTAGATAACTTTAGGCTCAGTTAGTTCTTGGGAAATGGATGATTTAACATATTTTGTCTTGTTTTCTTTCTATAGCATTCCCTGATTTTTGCACCCTTGACTTTAAATATCGTATATATTCTAACTATTCCCAATCACATATATATTTTTCTCTAGACTTCGGATTTATACAGACATCTATCTACTTAAAATTTCTACTTCATTATCTGACAAATCTCTGAAAATTTGCATGTCTAGAAGAACTTTTAATTTTCTTCTCAATCCTGAATCCTCTCCCAGTCTTTATTATTCCAGGGACCCAAATCTCAGAGAGAATTATTCTTGATAACTTTCTTCTTCCTTGGCACACAGTATCACCAAGGCCTATCAGCACCATCTCCAAACAGCCTCTCAGCCCAGCCTCTTCATTCTGTTCCATCAAGATGGTCCTAGTCTAATTACCATTCACTCTTTCTGGAAGGAAAACAGGAGCTTCCTCACTGGTCCCTCCTATGACATCTGCCCTCGTCCATTGATTTTCCACTCAGCAGTCAGAAGATTCTTCAAATGTAAATAGAACTTGCTTCTTCCAACCTTGAAACTCTTCAATGTGTTTTCATTACTCTTCTGTGAAATTCAAGCATTTGGTACCTGGAAGAGCCCACAGTAGACAGACAAAATGTGTACTGAATAAATGATGACCCAGGCCCTCCAGGGTGTAGCTGCTACCCACTGCTGCAAACTTACTTTGGGGGTAGTCCTTTGCCCTCTGTTCTCCTTTTCTAGCTTCCCTCAGTGTCCTCAAATGTGTCCCGTTCTTGCTTGAGTTAGAAACTTCGCACCCAGATATCCCTTTTCCTGGAATGTCCTTGTCCCTCACTCATGCAGCTGCCTTTTCATCATTAAAGATGGGAAAAAACTAAGTGTCAGTACATGGGTGTCCTTCCCTCTATCAGACCTTGCCTGAACATCTTCTCTAGAGCAGATTCTCACTGTGGATGTCTCTCACATGACCTTGCATTGTTTTCCTCCTCGTTACTTCTTAGAGTTTGCCTGTCTATATCAAATTGTCAAATAATTTGATCATGAGACTGCTTATGGAGTGGCAACAGTATCTGGCTTATGATTATATTCTTCATGCTTTCCAAAGACAAGTCTAGAAATTATAAGGTTAGAAAGAAGGAGGGATGAAATCACACTAGCTAAGAATTAGCACATTTTGCAACTTTTCTTCACTCTGCCTTGAAAGAAATAAAACACAAAGGTACTGGTGAACCATGTAGGGATTTGAAGAGTGCCTATCACTTGGTAAACGGCAGTTAATATTTGCCAGTATACCGTCTCTTATTGGATCCCCCTCATCACCTCACACAGAAGTCACTACTTCCATTGGATGTGAGAAAACTAGGGCTCACAGAGGTTAAGTGTGAATCCGGACCAACAGCCAAGTCTCTCTGACCCAAAAACTACCTGTCTGTTTCTAGGCAGCAGTGCTCTGGTCATCACAGCATTTGTAGAGGATCCCCCATCCTTGTGGGCATGACCTCCACAATGCCAAATTCAGGCAGGATCTTCTCCTCCTTTCTGGAGCTACCAAAAATAGGCTTAGATAATCCTCAGGGAAAGAGGAGCTAAAAAATAAAGTCATTCCCCGTTTCTCTCCTGATATTGTCCAGAACTAGAATGACCTCTGTCCTGGTGTGCCAGCATCATCTCAGTTTTCTCCAGTTGTAGAGGCATAATTATGAACAGAAGTACCCCTGTGTGGGCACTAAATCACATAGTCAGTCTGTCTACACTGTCCCTATGACTGATGACTGATTTGCTAGCTCCCCTCCCCTCTTCCTCCTCACTTATCTTCAGTCTAACTCATTGACTCTTACAGATGGTGGCCAACTCTGGCCAGTTCCCAAGTCTGAGGAGCCCTGCTAGCCCACCTTTGAGGTAGGTCAGAGCCCAGCTATGGTCAGAAAGAATGGTGAGACACCAGGGCCTGGGCTCAGGTTCTAGTGCCTTCTCTACTCCACACATAGTTGGCATTGGACCTTTTCTCTCACAGAGAGGAGGGCTCATGACATTTTCCGACAGCCACTTCACTCCTGAACACCCCTCCTCAGGGTTCTTCCACAGTTGACTAGCCTTGAAGATGCTTCAGAAGCTTCAGGGAGACCAAATCCGCTCCCCATCTCCTTGCCCAAGGAGGCAGCTCTGTGTCTTCAACTGGGCTTATTTATTTCCTTCCATCAGGACCTTCCAAAGAGAGCCTGTGTCCTTGCACTGCCTCTGCTTCCTGTGTTCCGGGCTCAAGCCTCTGCTCAGTGTGTGGCTTGGAAATGATAACGAGCTGCTGGTTTTCCCTCCCTGTTGGTAGAATCCTAACAGAGTGACAGATATGTCTCTTGATTCGTCATCTTAGCAAGAAGAATGCCACGTGTTCTGGTGATCCAACGTCATCTCGCCTTCCTCCTAGCTCCAGCATTACCATCAACAGAGAGCTGCTGGGCAGCCTGGATTTATTTTTTTGACTGCATTCAGTCAGGCAGCTAACATGAAGAGAATGTCAGTTCACTGCAGCTCAACGAGAATTTCTTTCTCCTCAAGGCAATGACACAAACGTTCCCCAGGGGGGGCAGCCCCTCAGGGACTTGATTGATTGTATTTTTCCATAAATGAGCTTTTAGGGAAGGGTCAGCCTCCAGTGTGAGAGAGTCGCTGGACTGGTGATGGGATTGGAGATTGTCGCCCCTTGCTCCCTACCCAGGCAGGCCTGGATTGATTGCATTATTTAGAGTAAGCAAAACTCAGAACAAGGGAAGTGCTTGACTTTCAGGCTTTTCCTTGAAAAAGGACTGTTGAAGATAATTTCATTGTAAGGAGGGGGAGTTACAAGCAAATATTCAGTGTGTAGTCTGTTCTAGAGAGATTCATTTTTGCTTGTTGTTCCCTCCAGTTGGAATCATTCACCATGCTGGCCATGTGCACCGGGTGAGTGCTCCTTTGTGGGTGGGAGGCTGGTCACGTGGAGAAGAGGGGGTCTTTGGAACCCAAGGCAGCGGGGATTTTTAACTGGCCCTTAGTGGAAACTGTAAGTTTCGAGGCAGTCCACAGAGAAACCTGGAAAATAATTCTGGAATGTCTGATATTTTACTGTTCTGATCATTCCAGGCCTTTGCTGTTGTTTCTTTAATTTCTTGCCAGTGGAATGATCTCCGAAGTCTTAGGTTAACTGAAATATAAAGGGAGTCCAGACCTTCATAATCCAATGATAATTTGAGAGGGAGAAACAGTTCCAATATGGATGCACGGTATTTTCACTGGAAGCAATGTTTAATATTTAGGGATATTCACAGGGAAAAAAAATAGATTTCTGAAGGAACTCTTGCAAACGTAGTTGAGCTAATAATCAAGGGAACTGACTCGAAGAGGAAAGCTTTGTTACCTGTACTAGAAAAAAAGTTTGTTTTTTCCTTAGTAGGTAGGAAAAACTCGTGCTTTCATCTGTATTTCTTACACAGAACCCTGTACTTTGGAAACTGCTGACCACCAAATGTGTGGAGGCTTTCCCCACCCACAAGCAAATCTCTGACACCCCTGGGGGTATCCTGCAATTTAATTTAGTTCTAATTCTACCTGCAGATGCATCAGATAACACAGATTAAGGGCTCAGTCCCAGTTTAGATGTGGTTCTGAGTGGCAGGGTCCCAGGTTATCCACAACTTCTGTCTGACCTTGTTACAAATTGAAGATTCCATGACACCCTCCGAAGTTCAATTAACTTGCTTGAGCTGTCCATACAACCTCAGGGACACGTGCTTACCAGTTTTTTTGAGGACATGAAAGATATAGATGAACAGCTTGATGATCAGAAGGACAGCACCAGGTCTGGACCGTCCGAGCACAGGAGCCTCTGTCTCTGTGGAGCTGGGGCACGTTATTCTCAACATAGATGTGATCACAGACTTGGAATCTTCATCATGTAGGCATGATGGATCATTAGCTCCATTTTCAGCCTCTCAGGGAATGACAGGATAGAACTGAACGATTTCAAGCTACTCATCTTGGCTTGGTTTCCAGTCCTCACCTAGGACCCCACTCAGAGTCACTTCATAGAATAAGACACTGCTATCACCCAGGGAATCACAAAGGCTTCAGGAGCCCTGTGTCAGGAACTGGAGTCAAAGGCCAAATATGTCATGAAATGCTC
The DNA here is from genome assembly GCA_004363575.1 of Solenodon paradoxus. Lineage (NCBI taxonomy): Eukaryota > Metazoa > Chordata > Mammalia > Eulipotyphla > Solenodontidae > Solenodon > Solenodon paradoxus. The sequence goes on along the minus strand of RJWH01000175.1, from coordinate 953,777 downwards.
TTACTGCTCTTATCACCCAGCAAGTGATGAGGGCTTCAGGAGCTCTGGGCCTGGACCTGGGGGCAGAGATCACAGATACTATTACCTCACAGAACCTTTCCCTCAGCCCCTCACCCGAGAAAGCCCTTGTGGCAGAGAAAGACAGTTCCTTGGAGCCTGGTTACTTCATGGTCCCACAGCATCAAGGAGGAGATGGTAGGTGGGGTCAGCTTCAGTGGGGCCAGATGAGGAAGTGAAGGAGTGGATGATGCAAGACCATGTTCGCCATCTTGATTTCCCACTACCATTCTGCAGCTTCAGAGTTCCTCCATGAAATACCTCTAGAGGTGAGATGGTGCATGGATTGAAGAGTGTCCCTGAAACACTGCCCTAGCCCCGCTCTTTGTTCTTCACTGAGGGCCAGCTCCCAATGGACAATCTAATACATGTAAAATTCTCAGATAAAGGTACCCCAAACTTCTTTTGAGGCTCTTCCCTTAGAAACACTATGGTGGTTTTTCTTGGCTGAAATTCAAAGAAACCTCCAAAGTGAATGAGGAAGCACTTTAAATCACTTTGCAATTCACATGTTGTCTCTGCTGATTGTATAAGTTTAGTGTATTATTTTTAGAATGTTTGCTTAAACGTTTTCAGGGTTGGCTGGGCAGGAGCTCTGTATCTTTTATTAGAACTCGTCCATGTTTTCTTTCACTGGGGTCCACTGGCAGGAGATTAAAAATAGTCCTCCAAGCCCCATCCTCCACCAGAAGAATTGTTTATTTTCCAGGGAAAGAGAGAAAACAGAAACTCCTTCTTGACTCTTCTCCCAAGATTCCTTCTGGAACAGAATGAATGAATCCTTTGCTCCAGAAATAAAAGTTATCGGCTTTGAAATTGGGGTTCATGAGCAGTTGGCGCCTTCCTTCTATTTCTGTGAAGGTCACAGGGGTGTCCTGATGCTCTCAGACTTTAGCAGCTTCACATCACCCTGTGTGAGGGGGTTGGAATCGGCCGCAGGGATCTGGCACTCTAATCCGCTTCCTACTACCTGCCCTGGCTTTCCAGTACTATCTCCCATTGCTTCAGAACATTCAGTCCCTGACTGATCTCTTCAGGGTCCCTCCCTGGTGTTTGCCTGTCCCTACTTCTACTAAAGTTCCCAACTCTTCTGGGAAAGCAGATGCATCCTACTCATCTTTCCAGCAATGGCACGAAGTTGTCCTCTTGGAGAAGCCTCCACTGACTGTCCCAGATAAGATGAAAATTCCAGGCTCCTCAACAACTCACACTCCACACCCGCGTGTTCTTGTTGACATTTAACAAATTACAGAGCCTGAGGTGCTATCTTTCTGCATATGCAGGTTTTTTATTGGCTTAAGATCCAAAAAATGTCTGGGACTATGATGTGGATTTTAGTCTCTTTATCCACTAGCAATTGACCAAGAGGAAAGATTTCACTGGTGTGGGGAGGATGATGTGATTCTTGCTCTATTTCTGTGGGCTGAGCTGAGCACTCTCATCTCCCCTCCTGGGAGCATCCCAGACAGAGGCAGAGCTCTCCAGGGTGGTTGTAACGTAGTGTTTGATACACAGTCCTCCTCCCCCAAATGCTTGCAAGGAGAGGAGGTGGGCATTGTGAGAAGAAAGGTCACCTCTGTAGTTTTTAAAAAGGAAAGCCACTGTTGGTACAATGTCTATTGAGTCACAAGGCCCTTGAACCCACTAGGTGCTAAGAAATCCTGCAGTAAAGAAAGCTCTTTCATTTGGTCGCACTTACCATTTATCAAATTTGTTTTATCGTCTCACTCTCTTTTTTTAAATCTGAAAGTAATTGCATTCAGCATCTAGAAACAGATGTGTTAGCCAGCTAGGACTGCTGCCACAAAATACCATAGACCCGGTGGCTGAAAGAATATTTCTTTCTCATAATTTTGGAGGCTGGTCATGGGAGACCATAGTGATAGCACTTTCTAGTGAAGCCTTCACCATGTAGGCATGATGGAGCGCTAGCTCCCTTTGCAGCCACTCAGAGAACAGAGGGTCAGGACTGAACAATTCCAAGCTTCTCATCCTGCCTTGGCCTCTGGTCCTCATCTAGGAACCCATTCAGAGTCACCCGATAGAGCAAAAGACACACCTGTCACCCAGGAAATCACAAAGGCTTCAGGAGCCTGGTGTCAGAGCTCCTGAAAGTCTCATTTCTTGGGTGCACCGTGGGCCTTTCATGGGTCCTGCTCCATGAGGACCTTCCTCCTGCCTGTGGATGCTTCTCTTGATGTTCTCAAAGGTCTTTGCATGGAGAGAGAAAGGAGGCAGTAGATGGGAGAGAGGGAGAGGAGAGAGAGAGCCTGATCTCTCTTCAAGTAAGGACAGTAATCCCACTGCTATGACCACATTTAAATCTAATTTCCTCCCAATGGTCCCTCTTCCCTATACCTTCACATTTGGCATTAGGGCTTGAGTATAGGAATGTGGGGGCTGTCGTAAACATTTAGTCCATAACGAAGATTCTGCTGAACAGAATTTGAGAGTGACTCCTTCCTGTCTGTCTTCCCACCTTCTCTCCAAATCACACTGCCCATGTTTGTTTGTTTGTTTGTTTGTTGTTGTTTTGCTTTGTTTTGTTTTATGTCTGTGAGGATCCAGTCTACAACAATATCTCTAGACTTGGGTTCTCAGATGTGGTTCTATTTGCATTCTTTGACTTTTTTTTTAAAACTTTTAAAGGATTTTATTGTAGTCACTTTGTTTTACACATTAAAATAAACTCGCATGTGTAGTTCCCCACATGTGCCATGTCCCTATGCCTCAGAAATATGTCAACACACTCTGCCCTCCACCAAATCAGGTGTTCTTCACCATTGTCCAGTGGATCTATGAACTGTTTCGGATGTGTGACTTTGGCATGAAGACATGTCCCCACCCTTTTCCTCCTGCTTTTGTTCTCTGCTGGGGTCTCTCATAGGTTTGTCCCCAAACGGAAATCAGAGGGTTGAGGATTTGAGTTTGCCTTCTTGGGGCAATATGTTAGAACAGAGAAGTGTAAAGCATGACTTTGGGGGTGAAACTATATTTGTCCCTTTAAGGACACTTTTGGCTTATGATTTTATGTTTCTATTCATTCACATATCCTTTATGTACCACCTCTCATGCTGGATGCAGCACAGTGTAAATAATGCTTCAGTCACTACAGATCTTCCTCAGTGGTGTTAGAGCCTGCAAGCTCCATCATAACTTGAAGATACCATTACGTAAAAAAATGCCTTTAAGGCGCTCCCTTGTGACTCAGGGGGCTGGGATGTAGCCTGGGGAGGGTTCAAGCCTCAAGACTGATTGAAGAGCAAAAATGAACAGAATAATGAGGATGTTTCTTCTTCCTCCCCTCCTTCCCTTCTTCCCTTCCTCCTCCTCTTTCTCCCTTCCTTCCTCTTGAAAAAATGCACTTTCCACACCTAAGCTACAGAATATCAGAGCTTAGTCTAGCCAGTCGTAAATGTACTCAGAACACTTATTTAGCCTACAATTGTGCAAATTCAGCTAGCATCTAAAAAGCCCATTTTATAATAAAGCATTGAAGATCTCAGACAAAGATGGGCAGTTTGTAGACATAACGGGATAGGAAGACATATTTAAAACATGTCTTCTACCCCATGTGCTGGAGAGGATCAATGTGTGACTATGTGGCTAACTCTGAGCTACAGTTCCTGTCTCTGGCCAGCATTAAGGGGGTGTATTTTATCACCTATGGCTGTGCAGGGAAAGATCAAAATTCAAAATGTGAAGTATGGTTTCTACAGAATTCATGTTACTTTAGAATCTTTGTAAAGACAAAAAAAAAAATAACTGGAACCATGGTAAGCAGAGTTGGGTACAGACATAGTAGTTGACTATTGATTCAGAGGGGCCTGCAGCTATTCATTTGCCTTTGTTGTGCAAAATATCACTTCTAAATGTACACATTAAATGAAAAACAATAACCACCGCCAGAAAAACAGGTTTAATTTCAAGCCACATTCTCAGTCTTTTTATCAGTGTTAATATGCAGCTTGTGTGTGAATACTGACAGGAAGGATGTGGAATCCATCTCTATTTTTCATGTTTCTTTTACTTCTTTGGTACCAGAGAAATGTCTCAGGGATTCTGTCAGAAAGGATTTGGTGCCAGTGAGGCCCAGTGGAAGAATGAAAATGCTACCCCGTGGTGTTCAATCTCCATCCCTGTTTGCCTATGGGATGAAGCACAAATCTACTCAGCTTCTTCCCTCTCCTCTGAACTGTTCTGTGGTTATTAAACAAATTATGGAGCTTGTCCACATCCTCTCTAATACTTTGAAAACGGCACACTATAAGGCTTAATGAAGGTGGCATGCTTCAGAATGGCTTAGAACTGAAAATATGACTACATCAAAAGTCTTCAGAAGGCAAGATTTTAATGGCTGAATAATATGCTGGAACAGAGGAGTAATTTCTTCTCAAATGCTAGGATGAATTATTTATGCTTTGACAACATTATGTGTCTCTAAAGCAGCTTTTAGTTATTCGCCACTTCTGGGTTACAGCTGATCCTCCTGCCCATTCTTGTAATTACATTAACCTCTTGACTTTACATGACAAGCTTTTCCTGTGCGCGGCGATCAATAGCCTATAATGACACCTCTTTAATAGAGCCATAGTTACACTTCAGTCCAGATACAATTAACTTTTGTCCCCCTTTTTCTTTTTGGTGGGGCATAAAATACAATTTCTTATTTGAACATCTGAAACAAAGGAAATCACGCTGAAGGGAAAACATACGTTCAGATCTGTGGATCAGATGGGAAGAAGTGACTGAAAGGATAAATAGTCCAGTTGAAACTTTATTCGTGCTAACACATGGCATAAGAAACCCTAGAAAAAGCAGAGGATTTCAAAGCCCTAAACGTGTCTGGAGGCCTTCGCATCTCCACTTTGATAAACTGTTTTACATTTGGTAGGATTAAAAGCACTGAGGCCCACCTGCGTTCCTACTCTAGCTTTGTCAATTAATTACAGTGTGTGCATGTAAATAGAGAAGGCATAACGTTAAATGTTAAAACACCTTCGAGGTCAGCTGGTTAAATCCTCCCCTTGTACAAAGAGAAATTGAAAGGGGTCTATAACCGTGGTTTAGCGGGACAACAGATTACGTTCAGTCATATTAGTAACTTTAAATCAAGCATGGTGTGAGTGTTTTCATCATGGAATTGACAAATATTTTAAATCAGTGCTTTCCTTTTCCCAAAGAATAGGCACACATTTACCTGTGTCTACACGATATATGCATATGCATGTATGTATACACACATAGACACAGTATACACATGTAAGCACACACATATACACATAACACATATGCATACATGTGTATGTGTATGTAAATAGCATACATATGCTACGCCCATATGCATCATGTACTGTATCATGCTATATCATGCAGGCACTTTATTTGAAATTCTCATAAAAAATACTCTCATGAAACTTTATTTTTGGGATTGCATTCTAATTTTATGTGCTTTATAATATTTTAACACACACAAACACACATGCACACACCCACAGTGAATATCTACATGAGCTTGCAGGGACTTGTATACAGGATTAGACTTCGGATTGCTCAGAAAACTGAGCCTAGAGATCACTGAGAAACTTGAAGGAAAGCTCAGGAGAACCGCTTCCACAAAGACAGTGACGATGGTCAGGCTGCAATCAGATACATTTGAAATACCAAGGATTTGGTAGGTGAGCTGAATTAATTTTTCTTCTAGTTCTATAAAGCTATAAAAGAATAAAGTCTGTGACTCTAATCTGTACTATACTATCAGAGGCATATATCTTAGAAATCATAAAATAAAATTCCCCATTACTAAGAGCAATAATTTAGAACCCATCCAATGATCCCTATAGACAATGCGTCTGGTTTAAGACCACCTTAAGAAATAACTGGTATCTATTTAAATCCTGTCAGACTACTCTAATTTTCTTTTACGACAATGTCAGACTTACTATATTGGGAGAAAGTGATCTACGTAATATGGATGCTTAATGCCTATACATATTACCTGATCAACAAATTTAATATGAAAAAAATATCTTGAGTGGGTGTAGAATCAGCAGAAGGGTATTTAGGTGTAGTTACCACCAACAGAAACTAAGAATAGAGAATTTACAATGTCCTAGGACTCAACAACCCTCAGCTCTAGTGGAGGAATGGGGCACATTAACATGTACTAGGGTGTTTATTGTAAATTCAAATATCTGGATCCCATTCCTTGACCCATTCACTAAACTTTCTGGGATTCTTATACAAACACAAAGTTGGAAATTACTATTGGGCTGTATTTTCCCAATGAGGAAAGTTCAAGAAGTAAGGAAATTTCAACATGGGCTGAGATCAAACTAGAAAATATTTTGCTTTTTGGTAAAGGTAAGAAGACATGAGGGTCATCAACTGCAGCTCGTCCAAGATGTGAGAGATACCCACTTCTCACATTCTTGCCCCTCTATGACCTTCTCTGAAGCTTACCAGGGTCTCTCTCCAGTTAGCATGGGCACTCAGATTTTCAGACAGGATTTCAGTCAATGTAAAGTGATGGGAGAAGCTATGGGCTTAAAGATAGGAAATGAACATGGCAACCCCCCATTTTTGTGTGTGGACTGGATGAGTTATTGACTTCTTATAAACATCAGTTGACTCATTGATAATAACCATAATCATGTTGGTTTTTTATATATCATAGAGTTATTTTGCAAACTAGGGGAGACAAAGAGAATGTAAAAAGTTAATGTGACTTGGTTAAGTTAAGGTCATGTCAAGGTTTTCATGACTTAGCTCTGGGATTGTGTCATTTACTCTGAAATGGATATTTGGAATCTGTTTCGTGGTCAAGGATCTAAAGGTCAAATAAGACATGCAAGACTTGGGAGGTAAAAAAAAGGCATGCAGAAAGAATTCGTGATGTTAGTTTTAGACACACATACAACTATAGATAATGATTTGTGAAGACTTATAGTAAGCACTTTACATAAATAATCTGGGTTTCTTTTTTTTTTAAGGAAAGATGTAGGCAGGAATCAAAGCAAGTAGTCAGGCAGGCAGGAAGAGAGAGGAAGAAAAAAGCATTTTATTTTCATTTTTATTTTTATTTAGTTGTCCACATTGGTTGTTTCCCCCCAGACCTGAGACTGGAACACAGGAGTATATGGGTTGCATTCCTTTGGAGGTAATTGACCTGGCCGCCACTCCACCAGGGCGCACTTCATTTGCTTCTTAAAACAATCTGTTGTGTATATACGACTATAATCACTATTCTCCAGATAGGGAGACTGAATGATTGATTTAATGATTTGCTCAAAGTCACACGGCTTGTAAATGGGAGCCTGATTCGATCCAGAGCCTTAACCATCAAAAGTGGCAACAGACCTAGATGAACTAGTAGGAGCTATAAAGTCAAACATTTTGATTAGTGGGACCAGACAGCCTTGAAGGTGGGGAAAGAAGGAGAGTATGCAATACACCGACTCATGCAGTTTCCTGAAATACACAGAAGCCATAATGGGGGTGGGGTGGGGGGGGTTGTTGATATCCAGTAACTCCAAATAAACACAATTTCCTTTTCCTTGAGGGTTTGTAAGAACTAGAGTGAATGAAAATAATGATTATAGAGTCTGCTTCTCATTGTGGAGTGGGGTGGCAGGGTGGAGAACAGGGTTGAAAGTGTTGGCTACTTTATTGACCAGAGTTGTTTTAACTCTCATCTGTTTTAAAAGTGAGAAGGGAGATGTGATAGATCACTTTCTTCAGTCTTTCTAATTCATCTAAGTTTCTCTTAGTTCAGTTCATGGAGAAATAGTTTTTGTGAGGACACAGTATCTAATCAAGTAGTAAAAGTTTACACTCTGCATTAAACTCTAGGGATAGTCTTCTTTTTTTTCCTTTTCTTTTTATGGGTGGTCTGCAGAAGCCAACAGAAGGACAATCTCCAGACCCATCAGAATGTAGCACATACATTATAACACAAAGCATTTTGTCTTTCTAATGGATTCAAGTCACGTGGAAATAAAACCTGAACCCTTTCATGCAGGCGGAGCTGAAGGGTCTGATGTCAGTCTACAAAACAGCACTTTGCCAAAAGGATCCAGATTCATTTGATTCTGATACAAATTCTCCTGAAACATCTGGATTTATTTCCAGATGAAAAACTCGTGGGTTAATAAAATTACCAACTGCGAATACTTGCCAAAATATTGAGATACTTTCGTTAGTGAGTCCGTAGTTAGGGATGCATGTGATAGGGCTTGAATTACCATTCTGATCTTATCCTTCTAAACAAATTAATATTTTCAAGCTCTGCAGGCAGATATCTGTATTCGAATAATTTTCACCCAAAAGGGTGAGTAGGGTAAATAAATTTCAAAGCACCTTTCTTATCTTCACAATTATGTGCTCTCTGTCCTGTAGAGGTTATTTCTACCCTCCCCAGCCCATATATATTCTAATATACCTGGTCATCATTATCGTATGAATCAAAAGAAAATTGTTTTGGATAGATACAGTCAGAGATGTCTAGTTTTATCTTCATTCTCTACCTTAGTTTCAGTTGTGAGCCCTGTGAAGCAATTTCACTCTGCTCAGGAAAGGCAAATATTTCCTTCCTGAAGGCTGAATCACTAGGAAAATAATAAATACTTCTCTGGCAATCTTGTTTAATGTTACAATTCCTTTGTCAATGGGAACATGTGACCCCTGTAACCCTTCTTCCCATTCTAAAAGTACAGCCTCAAACCCAAATAAATAAATTCTCCCATCAAAGAGACCAGAAACAAAATGCTTTTTGAAAAACGGATGGTAGCGCCTTAAGACTTACTGTAGCAAATAACTTTAATTCAAGGAACCCAGAAATTCCTTACTCTGATCTCTAATAAGAAAGAAGAAAGGGAGGTGCAGATAATGACAGATGACCTGGAGATGAGGGAAGGCTGATGGTCACACAACCCTGCCTACTGTAAGAAAGAGGCTTGTGTCTCCTGGAAACCAGAGCAGACCGTGTTCCTGGGGTGGGAAGAGTGGGCCTCTGTCACATTAAGAGGTTTACCATGTGTTTGATGCAAAAAGCATAAACTGTATATTGATTATTGGATGACTCCTCACAGTTTCAGGGTTGAAGGTCTCTTCTTTTAGGATGAAGATAATACCAGCATATAAAACAATACCTGAAAGAATCCAGGAATGGAATGGCCTGTTATTCTGGGAACAGAAGATGGAGCGCTGGGTTGTAGTCAAAGTTTGGTAGTCTTAACATAAATGCCAAGATAATTTGTGATTTTCAGTACAGTGTAGATCTAGAGATATTTAGTCTTATATAAAGGAGAAAGCACTGGCCAGAGAATCAAGAGACCTGCGTTCTGCATCCCATGGGGGTAGTTTCCCCAAATGAAAATTGTTATGTTTGGATTCAGAGGGCCCACATTCATTTCTCTTAGTCTTCATTCCATTCATTTTCTTTAAAGTTTTTTTTGGCCAGTGGTATTCTCCCTCCCCACCCCACCTGTTGCCCTTTTTGGGGTACTTTTCATGTTTTTTGTTCTTTTGTTGTGTTGTGCTTTTTGTATTAGTTAGGTTGACTGGAAGAATATCTTTTAGAGGAAATTTCTAGTGGTAATATGTATTCACTTGTTACACTCTGTTAGGCCATTTCCAGCATGTGAGAGACAGAACGGTGCATGAGTTTTCCCCTCCCTAGTTGGATACGCTAAACCTCTTCGTGACAGATTTTCCAGAACAACAAAAAAATTGATATGATTTGTTATTTACCGGACTACCGAGTTTGCTGCACTAAACAATTAATTCCAGCTGATTTTAAAGGTCCAAGTAGTTCTTCAATTCCCAGTCTGGTATTCAGATAACAGGAAAACACCTTCCTTCATTGTTCTGTTTTGGTCTAAAGTATTTAGAGATCTTCAGACAAAAAATAATGCAAGCCTCCATATACTCCATCTTTTCCTCCCTTACCTCAGATCAAAGCAGCTCATCCTTCCATTACTGTTCTCTGCATTTCTCTCTTCTTTGCAGGGACACATCTTACACACTCTGAAAATTGAAGTTTAGTTTTTTCATATCTTTAAAATGCTAAATGCTCTTTGGAAGGCTTCATATGATGGCAAGTCATCTTTCTTTAGAGACATGGGTCATAATTTTCTATTCAGACAGCTGTCTCAAAAGACCTTGCTATTACATACCTTGTAAGTAGAAGAAATAATATTTCTATGAAAATGAATGACCAAAGCCACTTCAGAAGGCAGCAAACTTCAAACATCTTGGTAATTTGTAGACCCTTCTGACATCCCAGGTACATAATGGATTTACAAAGCTATTGAAGATTAAGTAAATTGACTAGGAAGTCACCACTCTATTTAAGCAATATTCCTTTCAGATTTTTGTTTTTGGAAAATATATTTGCTGATAAATATTCCCCAAGAAGCCACTGTGGTTTTCATGTCTGTTCTGGGTAGCTTATTCAAAAGATGCATCTGATAAAATCCATAGAGTTAAAGCCAAAGGTAGCCCTTGTGGGTCATAGATTCCTATTAGACAATAGTAGCATCAATAGCGAACACCCAGACCTAAAGGAAAACAGAATGAAAATCCCCAAGGGCATAAGATAATCTGAGGTGTTTGCTGGAATAATATTCTGGAAAGGGTATTTTCTACTTGTGTTATAGGCATTGGGAAAATGTCTGTGGCATCTCTAAAAGTGAATCATTTGAGGCTTCTGTTCCTGTGATGGGACCATTTTATTGAGGACCGTCACCCACATTGAATTTATGGGCACTAACAGAGAGCTGGAGACAGTAAATTCTGAGGCCCGCTTATTAGACCCCAAGAGCATTTGACAATGCACATAATTAATGATCATTTGCTAAAAGTAGTTTTGGAGATTTTATTCAAACAAAGTAAAAAAGAAACACATTGAGTATTAGTCCACTTATATATTATGGGACATTATATCCATTGTGTGCCCATAAATCATTTAGCTGTGAATACTTAAGAAGAGCAAGAAAGTGATACCCCATGTACACTCTGAGATAATATTGTCTTAGTATTTGATTTCAAGCCTGGTGTCCTTAATGGGCAGATTCGTCCTCCATATCCAATGTCCAGTAGGATCTAGGACACTCAGAAATGTAACAAGAGGATGTTAGACTAGGATCAACTAGAGTTCAAGAGTGTGAAATTGGTGATGAAATAAGACTTTTACTGGCCTTGTCAGAAAATTCTATTTGTAGCTTTTATAGTATTGGTTTCAAGTGATTGGATTTGTTGCCCCAGAGTGTGTGTGTGTGTGTGTGTGTGTGTGTGTGTGTGTGTGTGTTGTGTGCGTGTGATTTTTTGGGGGAAAGTATTAAACATATTTGGCCTGGTTTTATGGCCTTTTTATTGGGTCAAAGAAATAGTGGAGAGCAGTGACTATTTCTGTGAGAGCTAGAGGAATAAAGCTGACAATTAAAACAAATAGAAGATTTATTCTTTTTGAAGAGCTACGAAAAGCCCTTGCAATTCGAGTTAAAGCAGAGCTAAATCTTTGTCTCCTTACACAGGGTAAAGTAGAAAATCTGAAACGAAGCAGAAGACAACAGAAAGAAATATTGCCTGGGAAACTAAGACACCCATGCAGGCTTGGTGGAGAGGTGGAAGAGGCCAGGAAAGGGCTGGAAGTGACTGTCATGGAGAAGTTGTGTGATTTGGAACAAACCACTTAAACTTTCTGGCCTCCAGGTACAATTCTAAAAAATGAAGGAAAATCAATCATTAGGATCACTAGGGACTTCCTCATTGCAAATATTTATGATTTCAAATTGAAATTTTCAGGAAATGCATTGCACACAAAAAAAATGTGGATTTTTTTGTGTCCAAATGATTCATGTATCACTGTTTTACATATCTGGTGTAGTGGGCACACATGCTATGTCTGACTACCACTGTGTGTCATTCCCAGATCGAGGTCCTAGGTGCACTTACTGCCCACCTGGGAAGGGAAAAAAGTCAAAAAAACATTATTTAAAGCCATACAAACACACTGTGGGAGATCTTTATAAAAAAAAGAAACCTTAAAAAAATAAGCTAATTACAGATTTTCAATTTGGAATGATAAAGGCAAAAGACTTCAAATATTTGTTCAGATGACATTGATAAATAAATTATCTTTGGGGACTGGAGTTGCTATTTCTTACTAGCTTCTGTATGCTGATAGTGGGGAATTTGAACTCAGGACTGCTAACTCAAATGTGCATTGTATCCAGCACAAGTTCTTTTATTTATGGTGATTTAGACTACTAGCCCAAATGAAAGTTGAGTCTTACCAAATTTTCATTCAAATATAATAACAAATAGGTCACCTCATCACATTTCATATAAATTATTTGGAAAGAATCAACAAATATATGTAGTGTGTGCTTATACATATATATGTGTGGACATATATGCATATATGTGCATATATACATATATATGTGCATATATATGCATATATACATATATATATTCAATATGTGCCACAGCTCTTCCCTAGATCTTTAGCCTCTCGTCACAGTGTTAATAAGAGTGAATTGCAGGGTCAAACAGTTAAAATTTATTCCTGAAATTTAAGACATCTTTGGTCGAGAAAACTTTTCACTTTTTGTGACTGCCCAAGTCCATATTCAATGGGTTGTAGAAGACAATGCAAACTATATAGCAGATCAACACACATCCATGATTATGTGATCTTGAATCTACTAACTTCTGAAATGAAAACACTCATTATTGAATGTGGATAAAAAGATTCACTTCCCTAGAGAAGGGCACCTTTGCAATGAATATTCTCCCAATGTATGTTATTCACATTCAGCCAAGTTGAAGAAAAGAAAAATCAGCCAATCACACATTGTGTTTTGAGTTGCAAAGAACTCTTTGGGGTGGCAGTGGCACCAGGGTAAGCTGGCACTTACCCTCATCACAAGTTGACAGATGAACCAACAACTGAGCCTTTTCTTCTCCGGGCCAGCACTAACTTTCTAGCCCCAGACTGTGACTGCATGCAAGCCAAAGGGGGAAAAAAGCACAATGTGTTTTAAATAATGCAGCTCAAGCCATTTTGGAAAGTCAGAGATTTATAAGAGAAGGCAGCCAGGAAATTTCTCTGCTGGTGTGGTTGGAAAAAAGCCATCTTCTAATCTTTGTTAGTCTGTTTCCATCTCTTAGACACCAAGGAGACACTAAGAGGTGGTAACCTGGTGTATAACTAGAGCAAGGGAAGACATCAACATCAGTCAAATCTGGGCGGTGGGTATATTGAGTGTTTGAGAATTTTTATAATTAAAAAATTGAGTATGTACTTGGAACTAAGTTATAGGAATTTAGGAACTGAACCTAGGGCTTCAGATCCTTATCTCCTTATTTTTCTAGCTATGGCAGCCTTGGACCAGTTATTTCACTTCTCAGTGCTTCAGTGTCCTGATTCACATTATATGAATAATAATAGCCACCATATGGGATGACCTGAGGATCCCATAGAGTGTATAGAGTGCCTGACAAATGACTTGTGCCTTGATGGGTAACAGTTGACACCCAATTTTAAAACAAAGTTCAGCTGAGAGAAGCAATTGCCAGGGAACATTTTATTTGAAGTTATGCACTGCATTTGTTCTTCTAGATCTTTATAGTTACTCTGGATTAAGTCAGATCACCAGAGATCTGTAAGTCTGCACCATATCATTTATACTGGGGGCTTGTCAAAGTGTTTACACTCCATTGTTCTTGGGAAACATGCCATAGACTTTCAATGGGAAACACTGTTCAAATAGCCCTATAAAACTTCTGTGTGCTCCTTGTAAGTGTGCTGAGGGGATGTGGTTCACTGCAGGACACCAGACCCTTCCATGCCCTACCACCCTCCATCCCCCACAGGAGACATTCCTGTTTGATCTTAACTTCTCAATTGTTTCTTCTGAGTGACTTCTTTGTTTGTCTTTTAAAACACTGTGAATTGTTTAAATGTTTGGGTTTGCCTCTTGGAGCTGGTAGCTAGGAACTTTAAAGCCAAATTAGGGATCTACCCAGAGCAGCCTGAATGTGTCCTTACATGCGAAGCTGTGCAGTCAGTTTATTCAAAACACCTTTTATATCTGTACCCTTGTTTTCCTGATCTTTCCCCCCCACCACATATTTTGCATTTGTGTCATGTTACTGTATTTTAGTTACTTTTATAAATCATCTTAACTTCTTTGGTAAAACAAATAACCAGGTCACATACGTCAATCAATCGATAGTATACAGAATTGTTATATTCATAATAGTGAAATAAATATGAGCTACAGAAAAAGAGAAGGTTGAGTACAATAATTGATTTTGAAGAAGATGACTAATAGCATAATAAGACTGAATAATCTTAACTGGCTGAAAATAATTGAATATCCTATACACTGGGTTCATTAAAAAGAATAAAAAATAATTTATGGAGTACATGATATGGGCCATACAATGCTACGGGCTGTAGTAAGAAGATTATGGTGACAATTTCAGAGGGGACAGAATATTTGCTTTTGAAACTGAAAGTTTGGAGTAGACAAGGGAGAGGATAATGGCTATGAAAAATGAGAACAGAGATTTGTTGGGTTGTTATGTGGTCTTGTGAGGAAAAGGGAACAATGAAAACACAATGGAAAGGAGACACAAATCATGTTGTGCACGAGAGGGAAATGGTACTGAGCAGTTTGGACAATGAATAAACTGTGTCTGTGGTATGATGGGAGGGCTTGACTGAGAACGGTAGTCTCTAAGCTACAGTTTTGGGGAGGGAGACGGGAGCTAGCTGAAGGGTTGAAACTTTGCTAAGAGTAGAAACCTGGAAATTCCAAAGTTGAAACTCTCTCCTGGACATATTAGAAGTAAAAACCGCTTAGTTAGAGGAAAGATGAAAGACCCTGGAGTCAGTGGGATCTAGTTATTCTCTGCAATTTCTACTATTTCCAGGGTAACTGGGAATTTATTCCCAAGACCCTAAAGAGCTTTTGTCATGCAAAATCAATGATGGTTGTTCTATGGTATTCCTCAGTCTTAAGTTGCTTTCTCAAACATCTCTTTGCACCATCCTATTTTAGAGTGAAATAGAGTTCTAAATATATCTTGTAGGATTCGTTTGTATTCAAGGTTTTAGTTCATCTCTGGGAGCCCTTCAGCAAACCTAGGATAATTTGGGAGAACACTTGGCCTCAGAAAAGCATTACAGGCAAAAGCTGGAAAAAGTTGTCATGCTTTATATAGAGTACTGTTATTTATAAAACTCTTTCACTGTTAAAAGTAGCATGGCTTTCTCTATTGGGTCAAGATATAACTATAGTCTTCTATATGTTTTCATTTACTTACTTCTCTGCTTACTTGAACTCTACATAAAATCTAGTTCTTTTCTTTTTAATGGAGTCCACCAACTCAAAATTCTCCAAGAATTGAAAGAGATTTGGTACTTCTTAGTATGAAGTAGAGTAGGAGGTAGGGAAGGAAAAGGAAGGTAAAGAAGAAGAAGACGAGGAGGGGAAGAGGGAATGAGAGTTGGATCTGTCTATCACTGTTGCTTCTTGAAACACCAAAGTGCTTCCTTGGAAGACCGGTCATGAACACCCTAACATAAGAACTTCTTACTGCTTTTTAGAAATCCATCCTTGTTTTCCATGTACTTTCCCAAGACACAGTAGTGACCTGCTTTGTGTACATGGTTGTAGCTCCTTGCCTCCTGTTTCATCGCTAAACTATTGTGCTCCTATTATCACCTCTATCCGGCCTGAAGTTCTCCCTCTTCCCTGATGCAGACTCCTGAAAAGACTCTGGACTCTGCAGACTCTGGAAAGCACTATCAACTGCTAGAATAGTCTTCTCAAATCCCTAATATTGATGGGTTGTTACTCAGATTTTACAGTAAATTACCGTTTTTAGTTTTTGACCAAAGAAACCAAAAACCACATATAAGTGAGGAATGCTATAGTTATTGTTTAGGTCACCCTTTAAGATTGGCTGGGGGAAAGGCAGGGCTTGGTCAGACCAGAATAAGTTCAGGCTGCTTGCTAGGGCAACACAGAAGTGTGTTGGGAGGGGAGCAGGGAAGGGTGGAGAGAGAGGAGCAAGGCAGAAGTTCCTGGGTCTGTGCCAAAGTAGGCTCTGCAGTCTTTATTATGTTCAAAGTAATCACATCTTAAACAGAAAAGAGCAAGATTCAAATGAATCAAACTGTTCAAGAAGCTAGGGGGGACAAAAGAAACGATGCCCAGTGATATAATAAGGTATAGATGGGTTTGAAGGCTGAGTTAAAACCAAGTGAATACTAAGTACATTATTCCTCTCAGCTGCTTGGTGATTCTCTTGAAACTGAGAGCATGGTCTTAAAGGGACAAAACTAAATGCGAGTCTAATTATGACTCAGGTTGAATTTCTCTTCTCTATCCTTTTTATTTTCCAAGATGCCAGGGAAGCATCATTAACTTTCCAAATATGAGAACTGCCAAAAAGTTAAGAGTAGATTAGAAAGGCGTGACTAGACCACAAAGATGAGTGATCAAAGAAATTCAACGTTAAATGGTCTTCAGAGGAATTTCAAACAGTTGCTGAGGCAAATGTCAAAGGGTGCCCTACATTATGGAAGAAAATTTATCCAATTGACAATTACTTATTGAGTATCTAGTTTATATCAAGCACTGTGCTCGACATGCTATGCAATGTAGCATAGAGCAGATAAAAGAATTAATAGAACTTAAATTTCAAGCAGAAGTTCATACATTGAATAAAACTATTAAGTTCTAATAAATGTTATAGAAGACTAGGCTGTTCTGAGAGCATACTAAGGATATAAATTAAATTGTAATGATCCTATAAGGTGTTATAAGTCAAAATTTGACTAATGAAAGAGAGACAGGAAGAGAGAGAAAGAGAGGGAGAGAGAGAGAGAGAGAGAGAGAGAGAGAGAGAGAGAGAGAGAGAGAGAGAGAGAGAGAGAGAGAGAAAGTTAAGGAAGAACATTCTAAGCAAAGGAAACAAACTAGCTAAAGACCCTGGGCCAGAAAAGTTCTTAGTGTATTTGAGGCAATAAATGAATTCCTCTGGTTGGAGGTCATGAACAATAGCATGTGATACAGTTTAGGGAGACTGGAGTCAGATAATATGAGCTTTGAAGGCCATTTTTAGTATCTTTAAGAATGGAGTAAAACAATTTTACTTGTATTTTATAAAGATAATTATCTACTGAATGGAAAAATGCAAGAGGAGAAGTCACTAGACAATTATGAGACTATAATGATGGATAAGAATATGGTGGCTTAAAGGAGGCTGAATGCAGTAGAGATGGAAAAAACTGGATTGAATTAAACTATATCTTGGATATAGAATTGACACATTCCATCAGGATTGCTATATTTAGAAGATAGGAAGAAAAGGAAGACATAACAAAGGAGATAGAGAAATACCAACCATAGGTCAGATAAGAAAACTAAAGATTAGTGTTATAATATCATAAGAGAAATGTTTCAAGAATCAGAAATGATCAGAAAGTTGGATGATATTTAAAAACATCTATGGGATCTGTCAAATTGTAGGTTTTTGTGATTTTAGTAAGAGCAGGTTTGTTGAGAGTTAGTGGCAAAGGATAGCTTTCTGACCAGAGTAATTGAAACAGCAAGGAAGAAAGTGAAAATAGGAGATGCGATCAAAGCTTCTGCTAAGTTTGACTTCCTTTTATAGATGAGAGATCATTTGATGTCCAGAGGGCTAAGACTATGCTTCAGATCACCACACTGATCAAAATGCACACACTCTATCTCATATTCTCTAGCCCACTGAAGAGTCACAATATAATAGGATATTGCCCAATACAGTAGTTACTTAGCCACATGTGGCTATTTAAATTTGAAGTAATTAAAGTGAACTGAAAATGCTAAATTTAGTTGATTAGTTGTGCTAGCTGTATTTCAAGTGTTCAGTCGTTCTATAATTCCATATGGACAACACGGCTATAGAACATTTTCATTGTCACAGAAAGTTTTATTGAACAGCTCCAATGGGATTTATCATTTAAATTTATCATTTAAATTTATCATTAAATTTATCATTTTGGGAAGTGAATTCAAATATTAGTCATAATCGCAGAAGGACAATAGAAATAATCTATGACTATTGGGGAAAAAAGATATATGGACACCTCAGTTAGACTGACTGTTTTAGAAACTATCTAGTTTTTGGATTTCTTAATTGACAAGACAAGAGTAAGGCAAATGTTTTCAGTATCATAAACCTATAGGTAGGTGTGGTATAAACCATAAGATGGTCCCCAAATGTTCCTCACTTTCTGGAATTCATGCCTTTATTTAATTCTTACCCCTTAAGCAGCTGGACCTGCTGACTTGCTTCTAACAAAGAGAATATGGCAAAAATGATTGATATCATTTCTTGGATTAAGTATCAAAAGTCTGGGTTTCACATTAAACGTTCTCTATTACTTGTTTGCTCTGAAGGTAACCAGCTACCATGCTGTGATATGGTCAGTGGAGGGACTCAGATGAGATAGATTTCTGACTAACAGTCAGCAAGGAACTGAGACCCTTAGAACAATAACAAGCAAGAATTGAGGACACTCAATAAGCCTGTAATTGAACCTGGAAGCAGATCCTCCCCAAGTCTTAGAAAAGACTGAATCCCCACCCAACAGTTTGACCATAACCTTTGAGAAACTTGGAATCAGAGGAATCCAGCTAAACCACACCTAGATTTCTGCTGAGTAGGAATCAGGAGATAATGTTTCTGCTTTGTGCTGCTAAGTTTTAAGGTAATTTGTTATTAGCAACAGACAACTAATACATTTGGGCTACTCTGGATGTCAGCTTTGACAAAAATTTAAGATTTGCAACTGCTGATATGCAAGTGTTTTGCCTTATTGCTCCTTTCCCAGAAAATCAATCTTTCTCTTCTACAATTTGGGAAGACCAACATGTAGCTTGATTGAACCACAGTAAAATGTGGTTTAGTGGATCAAAGGATTAATGAATTAACATGGATTAATACATAATAAAATTCAGGCAATATTTTTCTTCTTCCACCCATCTGCAGCAGATGACCAATCTTTGACTCAGAGGTGATTACCTCCTTTGTATAAACAAAAATAGATCAGAGAAATCTGTGCAATAATATTTAAGATGAAAGCAACTTATTTTCTTGTGTTCTTTGGTTTCCTCACTCTCTCTGACATCTATTTTTCTGTTGGTTCACTCACCTTTGTTCCATGTATATTGGTGGCCAGGGACAAATCGAGCTGTGATTACAGGTCTTTTTCTGCAGATTCCTTAGTGTTCATGATATGAGTGTCAGTGAACAGCACCATCTGACTGAGTATTGGAGACTCCTTTCCCAGTATTAACTCAATTAACTTTGATGGAGTTCTAGTTTCATCTAAGAGCATTTCTAACAACTGTGCTGTGTACATTTGCTCTTCAACCATGAGGATAAGTTTGCATTATCTTTTTTCTTCCCCATTTTTTTTTTTATTGTAGTTACTTTGTTTTACAAATGAAAATAAACTTCTTTGTGTAGGTTTCCTGTATGTACAGTGTCCACATCCCTCAGATACATCAACACGCCCTGCCCTCCATCAAATTACCAAGTGCTTTTCACAATTGTCCAGTGGGCCACCACTTACCACTCATCTCCAAACCATTCCCTGCTGGTAACCTCAGTTCTATTACAAGTATCCAGGGATTAGTTTTGTTTCATCTGCTCCTTTGTTTTGTCTATTCACATTCCACCCATGAGTGGATCATCTGGTTTCTGACTTTCTTCTTTTGACTTATTTCATTTAGCATGATCTCCTCAGACTCCATCCGTGTTGATTCAAGTGACTGGATTTCATCTCTTCTAAGGGCTGTGCAGTATTCCATTGTGCATATATACCACATCTTCTTTATCTACTCATCTGACAGTGGTTACTAATTTCCAGGTCTTAGCTGGTATGAATATGGCTGCAATAAACATGGGGGTTCAGAGATTCTTGATGAAATCCATTAGAGTAGAGGTTGCATAATTTTGTTAACTCATGGGAGGTTGTTGGAAAAATGATTCCACAAAATTAATATTTAAGTGGAAAGATGCATATGCAAAAATGAATTCAGAAGCTAGGCTGAAATATTTGGAGTGAACATTCAATAAGTATATATACTCAGGTGCCTCAAATCCTTTAATTGTGAAGACAGGATGTAGGATAAAGGTAAACTTTAATACTATGAGACCAAAGTAAGTAGACAAGTGATGAAGAGAAAATGCACTGAGAGAAGGATAAACATTTATGATTCTACTGAGAAAATTAATCAGCAGTCATCTGATGAGGTCAGGACATTAAACACCTAACTAACAATGATGTTCTGAATCACCATGAAAATTAGCCACCTACCTCTTGCACTTCAGGGACAGCACAATTAGCACAGCTGGCATCATAACAATAACATCTCAAACAGAGCTTCACAAAATGTTTTTTGTTAAGGATGTGTGGGAATCTCATTTAGAGTCCCTGAGCTACCTTCTATATTGAAAATGTAAGTGTACCTTTGGAATTCTCTGCTCTGTATGGATGAAGAATCTCAGAGAATTGGAAAAGCCCTGAGGGAGCTTTGCATGGAAGTTCTCCAGGGATTCTAGAACCACTTGGGGAAAAAGAAAATTTTTTTTAAAAATAGAACAATTTGAGACATAACTTCATGGAACTGAAACAGATAATTTAAAGTACATAATAGGATTAAAAATAGTTTGATGATAATGATCAGTAAGCAAATTCAAGAAGAGAAAGGTGACCAGGAATTTTATGGGAACAAGTGACATAGCAATAGTAATTTTCAGGTGGCCTCATAAAGAAGAAGCTGAGAAATTTACTCTAGAGAAGGAAATGAGTAGGAAACGGGAAAATTCATGGATTTCGCTGGCTCACTGAAAGTTCTGGATATTGAAAAAAATTTGTTTTCTAGCACAGCTAAAACATTTCTATTACATCCTACTTTATTTTGTTGTAGGTCAGTTGGTTAAACTTCTTTCTCCCTTCTCCTATTCAAATTATATTCTTCTTTTAATTTTCACAAGAGCAAACATTTCGACAGAATCTAATCTCCCTCTGTCCTGTTTATCCTACACTCTGCCCTGGAGATCAAACATTTTTGTTGGCTAGTATACTCCAATGCATAACTAACTTAGAGTTGATATGAGCATATACATGGCTGCCTTTGTTCCTTGCTTCTCAACTAAATTTTAAGTTCCCAAAAAGAGAGGAAGTATGCTTTACATTTTTCTGCACCTGCCTTCTACACCATTAGTTTGCTTGATTGCTTCTAACATAGCAGGCACCCTCACCACGTTTGCTTATCCAGTCATAAAACTTCCTAGGCAAACTGAGTTTATTCAGAGAAAATTGCAAAACTATAAAGGTTGGAGGAGCACATGTGTAAGAGGAATGCAATTTAGAATTGTGGTCTAAATTTTAGAACCCAATAAGGCAACCCTACTCTGAACTGTCAGTTTAGAAGTATTTAGGATACAGAGTTGCCGTTATGAGCATAAAGTATGGAAGACATTGTGATGTTTAATAGTCAATAATCACTAAATGCAGTCCTATAAAAGATAAATATTTAATTAATGCCAAGTGTTTATTCTTCTAGGCACTACCACATTTCATCTTCAGAGACATCCTGCAAGAGGATTATTAGCCTTAATTCACAAATGAGAGAGATGAGCTCAGAGCAAAGATGGCAGTAGTGGAGTCTAAAGAAGGTAGTTGGTAGAATACAGGTTAGAAAGTTGGATTCTAGACATTAAGTTCATTGGGACACAACTCCTTTTTGGATGTCCATTTTTCTAAGTGTTTTGAAGTTGTAATAATGAAAGAACTAGGTATCTCAAGTTCTCACACAGTTAAATAAATATCTATACATCTTATTTATAGTAAACAGGGTTGTTTGGAAGAATCTTTTAAGGGTACTTACAGTAATCAATGTTTTTATTTTATTTTTTGCTTAACAGAAGAGCCCTAAGATTAGTCTCTGCTGCAGAGTTCTTAGTGGGGGAGTCTGTAGACTACTACAGAATCTATTGAATGTCTCCCCATCTCCTGGCGGTCACCCACTTGGGAGAAAGGATCATTGACTTAGGTCCAGACAGTCTGATGCCCTCACCCAGTACTTTGAAGACTTCGAAAGTCGTTCTGGTGATCTTGCACTGAGACAGTGAAATCCAGTAGAAGTGGTGGCCCCTTGGAGTCTGCATTCAGGGTGGCAGAGCTGTGCAATGCAGTGGTAACAATGATCTTTCCAGATGATTTCTCATCCTTAGCATCCTTACCTTATTCATGTTTTCTGATTCTTTAACCTCTTTTTCAACTCACTTTGCCATTACCCTCCCTCCACTCCAAGCTGAAATGAATTCAAGTTGTCTATTCTTGAAACCACTGGCATATTTATGTGATGGTACAATAGGAAAGAATATACTATACAAACCAGAGCGTAATGGGAATGATTAATTCAATCTCTAGATCTTTAATTTTTAACAGAAGCATGTGGATGTTTTTCCAAACACAGTGATTCACAACCTAAATAGATTCCTTCAGGTGCTCAGGGTTAATGGCCAATGTCAAAACAGATGAAATACTTGAGGTCTAGACTAATGTTTAGCCTGGAGATGTTGGTTGTTTCCCAGGGTAGGGTGTATCAACATGAGGTACCTACCATCGGGAGGCCAGAGGTGTCATATATAAAACACAAGCTTTGAAGTCATTTCCGTCTTTACTAACAGCTGTGCAATCCCAAACATAACCCTTATCTCAGCTTTAGTAACTTCATATGTTCATCGCGGGTAAGTGCATATACTCTTCTGTTTGTACAAAGAGTTCCTGAATCGAAAGCACCTGGTCAGTAGTGAATAAATGTTGACCAAGCCAACGTTTCCACTTCTTTTCCAACTTCTATCAGTTTCCATATTTGGTGGAGACCACTGTCCACACAGAAGAGATAAGAAGGGAACAGATGACTCAAGGAGTTGTCTGTCAAAAGACAACAGGAACCATTATGTATACATATCCGCGTCTGTGTGTAACTACTGGAATTCACAGAAGTAATATTTATTATTATGATTATTTAAGAGCAACCTCAGAGGTCCAAGACATGCAATACCTTGAAGTTCTGATAAAATACATGAATGTTTGAACTGTATTCTGCAATGTGATGAAACTGAGCAAATCGTTTAGCTGGTGAGTAAATCCAGTCAACAGCCCCCACATCAACATTTCGGTTCATCTGTATTGGTTTTTGCTAATGTCTTCTGTATGTTGTAACACTCACGAGGTGACTGGATTATAGGTTTTTTGTGGTAAAGGATCCTTCAAAGGAGAAGGGGTATATGCCTTGCAAGGTAAGAGGAGTGAACAAGTACAAGAGAAAAGTATCAGTGTGTGTGTATGTGTGTGTTCTTAAAGAACAGACAGATATTTTAAAGAGTTGAATTTCCCACCAGTAGTAACTTTGGACTTGGAATCGAGGAAGTTTATTCCACATCAGAGTAAGACATAGCTACCGGGAAACTTCCTCAGTCAGCTCTACATTTTCCCTCAGCTGAGAGAACATAGAAGGCTGAGAGGTCATTTACAAATTTTCTTCATCATTTATGAATCTTGTATTGGGAATCATTTGCCATAGTACTAAAGGGGAATTTGTTGTTTGGCAAAAGTTCATGATTGCAGATTTTTTTCTCTTTGCGGGTGGAATTTAATGTAAAACAAAGGGATCCAGATTCTATAAGGAAGCATGAAGTCTAACTACAGGATAATGAACTGATTGCTTCCCAAAGAACTTCAGGAACACTTTTCAGTATGTGAATTGTCAAATCACGGATAATGAAGCAACTCAAACTTTTTCTCATAGTTATATTAGATAATTAAAATGAGTATTCTAAATTTTCTTTATAATTCTGAAGATTCTCAAACACATGGATTTCAGAAAGTTAGCTATTATCAGATCAACAGAACATGATACATACCAGGAGCTGGGGACAAGAGGTGTGGGGATGGTTAAGGGGAGATGCAAGTGTATTTCAACTGATCACCACATGATAAATTCTTCCATTTGGAATAAATGACTTATTGGTACCATGAGAGTTCAGATAATGTGTCTCCTCCCTGTGCTTCTCCCCTGTGAGAGATTCAGACAATGGAGTGTTTGACAGAAAAATGAAGCAAGGAGAATTCTGAAGGCTAGTTAGAAAATAACGGTAACATTTAGTGAATTTCCATTTGTACTGCTAGGAACTGCTTGCAAAGGTAGTTTCAGTTTCTGATGTAGGAATTTGTGTGATATTGTGTTTAAAGGAATGCACCACCATTATGCTGTCTCTTTTGATGGATGAAAAATATTTCCTCTATCATCTCCACAATTAGCATGATATTGCTTTATTTTCTCTCTCTGAAGGACATGTTATTTTTAAAGGTTATTTATTTTTCAGGTAGGTCCTCCTTGTGATTCCTTCCTCTGACGAGGTTATTCAGAATATCAGACTGCAGACACACAGTAGAGCTAGGTAGCAGAGAAAATAACAGTGTCGCTAACCTCAGCACTGAAGATAAATTAATGCCAATACCATAGGGACGGGGGTAAAGATTGACTTGACAACAGGAAATTCACCAGTGCAAGGGGCCGGTAGTCAGTGTCACTCGACTGCAGGCCGCCGTTCTGTGTGCCTGTAGTTGCAGGCAGCTTCTTGTTCCTGCCTTCTCGCCCCTGCACTGCACTGAATGAAACCCCAGCTGATCTAGGGCTCTGCTCATCCACTGCTGCGGGCCTTGCTGATGGAAAGTAGCGCCGCCATGATTAATTGAAGTCTCCATGGATCAAATAACTTTTCTCATTTCATTTCATGACAGGCTATCACGACAGCGCCATGGTACATATCCATGCCATGGCAACAGTGGACTCAGCCTCACTGAAACACACTTTGTCAAGATATTTAAATGATATGCTGTGAGGACAAATAGGTCAGAATGGGTGTCTTAAGAGAAACAAGATGGGGAGGGAGGGAGCGATAATCTAAAAGACATACGTAAAAAATCAAAGGATGCTGATTACTTTGGCTTCTCCCAGGTCACCGCTGGCCAGCCATGGGAATGCATTTTATGTTTTCATTTGTTAATTGAACACTAAATGAATATGGCGATAATTAATATTTTTACTGCCTATTAATTAGGGAATTGTATCCCGTGTAAGCTACCTAGAAAGATGATCTATGAGGCATGACTAAGTTGGAAGGCCTCTGTGAATTGACTGTGGTCTCACACATGGAAACAGAAATTTGTTCATCATTTGGCTCCATTAGTACAGGGGGTTATATCATAAACTGATGGTTCTTCCCTCAGTTGTTTCTTTATGTTCCCCAAGGGGCTGTAGCTACATGGGCTGGAGACTCTTTTCTTCTTTTTGCTGTTATTTACATGGCTGGTAGGCTGCGACAGTGCAGTCCACGAGTCACAGAAGGTTTGCTTCACAAGAGCCTTTGTCCGGCACACGTGGAGTTTTGCAGGTTTGGGCCTTCATCCAGTTGCCAAAACATCTGGTTCCGTTTTAGGGGAAATATTTGTAGTTAGTTTTCCATCCGGATTTAATTACTGCCACTGGAGCATTAATGGGTGCCCTGCTGGCCTAATAGATTTTATCTGTGTGCCCATGTATCTGTGAAATGCAGCTGACAAATCCGAGTTTTCTGTTTTGCTGTGACTTTCAGAAAACAGCCAAAATTTGTTGAATGGAGGATTGGCAGAATTCAAAGGATGACCAGAGATCAGTTTTGTGAGATAGGTGTTCTAACTTGCAAAGATTGCTTTTGCTACTCCAATCATGTAATGTTCACTGAGAAAAGCATCTATTTCATTCCAAATCCAATACCCTAAATAAGATAGGTTAATCACAGGAGGATATATTTCAATGTCAAAACTATTGTTATCTCTCATTTACTTAATGAGAAAGCTTGCATTAAAACTATCTTTCAAACAACAGGTTTAGTAGAAAAGAAGATAAAGAAGCAGGAATTGCTATGTATTCCTTTGTACATATAGGAGGCACTGTACTTAATGCTTTAAATGTCCAATTGCGTTTTAATCATTCCAAATAGAAGATAGTCGTTATGACACCATGCGATGAGCAAGGCAGTTGAGACTCACAGATATTGTATAACTCGATCGAAGTTATGCATTGACTAAATGGTAGACAGAACTGGGATTTTAACTCAAGTTTGTTTGACTGTGAATCCATCCCCTTAACTATAATGTTCATAATATGCCAGTGTTCTTCCTTTATCAAACTTCTGCTAAACACTACTACGCTCCAGGTAGGGTACTTGGTGTTGGGCCTCAAAGGGGGAGTCAGATGAGCTTCCTGTTGCTACAGTGGTTGGTGAAGCCACAGAATGCTCATCACACCCATCAAGGCTGGACTACCTGCCATACTTTCCTTCATCGTAAAGCTTTTATTCTCCCGAGGGATCAGCCCATTTTAACTATGGCTATTCATGTTGCTAAAGTGAATGAAGGAGATCTTTTAGAAATACAAGAGAGTAGTAGTTGATTCCAACTAAATTTGAATAGCAAAGCAGCATGTCATAATGGTTGAAATCCCTTAATTTAATATCCATAGGCCTTGCATCTGAATTTCTGCACCTACTTACTATCCAGAGGTTGCTTAATTTTTTGAAGTCACATATCTCTCCTCTGTAAAACAAAGTTATTACTGTCCTTTGCACTGGGTTTTCTTGAATACTAGATGAGATCACTGGCATAGTGCTCAGTACATAGTTAAATGTCATTGTTGTACTATTAGAAAAAGAAAAATGTATCATAGGAACTATGTGTCTGTGTTCAACTCCAACTGGATTAGTGCCACGTATTCCAAACTGTAAGTTGGTTCTTCTCAGTAAACATGTAAAACCACCAGGAGGAGATAGCCCAGCTCAGGTGCTCTGTGTACCTGTCTCCCTGCTGGTGCGAGTTCTGTCTTTATCTTACTCTCTCACTGTTCTACCTGGATTATTCATCCCATGCCGCAGGTGGGTCTCTTGATTTCTGATTTTTTTCTGATCTTCTGGATGTTACCACCCAATTCTTTCATGTGTAAAGGAAAGAGGTATCCTCTTTCCCACTACCATTTTGGATCCCCAGCAGAGAACTTTAATCTTTACCACATTTTGCTGCCATGAGAGCAATAGCCTATTGTCACCTATGCCTTGAAAGAACAACACATGGGTTTGTTTGTTTTTTTCCAGTTAGAGCAGAGGCATGCCTGGAAGTTGGCAGGAGGCATTCAGATATATTCCAACCAAGAGGCCAGTCATGGTGATGATGCTAAATTTTGGAGGAGACATGTAAGATCTTTCTGGGGAATGTTTTAAATATGTCATACCAATGTAAAATATCACACATAAAACTCCAACAGTTATAACTAAAAGGAATTTATAGAAGTTGAGAAAAATTTCGCGTGGTAGAATGCATACAGTATTGGAATGCAATAGGTTAGAGATAGCAACTTGACTCATAATAATTTGTTGTGTAACTTTTAGGAAATTATGTTCTCTTTCTGAAGTTTAAAAAAAAATCCCTATAAAAGAACTATGTTATAGGTTGTTGTGAAGATTAAAGAAAAAATGCAAAAGAGTTATTATAATTTCTAATGTGTTGTGACTGTGATTTTCTGGCTGTGTGTGTCATGACTTTCTTGTTCAAGGGTTGTGTACGTATTACAGGTCCAGAAATTGTTAAGAATAAAATCTGAGACTCAAAGTCACTTTTCACTTAGTGTTTCAATCACAAGTTTGATGAATTCTGTGGCCTGCATGGAGTTATGGCTTATGGAATGACTTGAGGTAGAAAGATTTTGAATCTCCTGTTCTTGGGTCATGTGCTGTTTTATTTTATTTTGAAAAAATGAGTAGACATGAGTTTTTAGAGCTGTTTTAGACTTACAGAGGATTGAGCAGATAGTACAGAGAGGTCCTGTGTACACCTTGTCATCCTGTACACAACTTTCTCTATAGTTAATATGCCCATATTTTTAACATCCTCTCTTACTATTAGCATGCCTATATTTGTTGAAAGTGATGAACCAAGATTAATATGTTATTATGTAAGTTGTATTGGTTATTTTGCGGTCCATCGTGTTGAATTGATCTGAAGATTTTGACAATTCCATAATGTCGTCATGGAGGATGCATGCAGGATCCTTTCACTGCTCTGAAATTTCCTACTCATCCCTCCCTTCTTTCTCTTAAAATCCTGGCAACTACTGATCTTTTATTGTCTCCAGAGCTTTCCCTTTTTCAGTATGACAGATAGAATCATATAGTCATAACTATATTTACAGACTGGCTTCCTTTACTTTCCAAAATATACTTAAGTTTTCTTCATGTCATTGTTTGATACCTCATTTCTTTTTATTACTGAATACAATTCCACCTTATAGCTGAACCTCTTTATCTATTTACCTGCTTGAGGAAATCTGAATTGCTTCAAGTTTTTGACAATTTTGAATGCAGCTGCTCTGAACATTCCTGTATACATTTTTTTAGGAATATACATTTTCAGCTCACTTGAATACAACAGTGAGGAGTGTCACCATTATATTATTGAGCTGTATGGAGAGACTAGGCTTCTCTTTGTAAGAGACTGCCAAGCTGCCTTCCAAAGTGGCTGTACCATTTTGCATTCCCACCAGCAATGAGTAAGAGTTCCTGCTGTTCCAGATCTTCCTCAGCGTTTGATGCTGCAGTATTTTGGATTTCATCATTCTAGCAGGTATAGAGTGGTACCACATTGTTGTTCTCACTTATGATTTCCTAAAGACATACTATTGTGAGCTTCCTTTTGTATGGTTATTTACCATCTGTATGTATTTTTGAGCGAGGTAATGTTCAGATATTTTTCCCATCTTGAGATTAGTCTTTTTTGCACGTTCTAAGAGATTTTTTGTGTATAGTGGAAACAGCCTTTTATCAGATATATATTTCAAATATTTTCACCTAGTCTTTGACTTCTCTTTTCATTTTTTTACAGTGACTTTCACAGGGTAGAAGTTTCAGATTTTAATACAGGCTAGTTTATCAATATGTTCTTTCATAGCACATGTTTTCAGCGTTGTATCTGTAAAGTCATCATCAAAGCCAAAGCCACATAGGTGTGTGTGGCTAACTTCTACAAGTTTTATAGTCTTGAGTTTTCTGTTTAAGTCTATGATTCACTTTTGAGTTATTTCTGTTTATTTTTTTAAGTTTAAAACTTTTAAGTAATTTCGCCCTTGGATGGGTTTGCAAATCTTTGAGAGAGAGCAACTTTAGACTACTTGTCCCAAATATAGGTCACAAATTCCATACTATTGAGTTGTCATTTTTTTCTCTTAGATGTGAAGCTATGTTTCAGCACAAATGTATACTTTTATTTCATTGTGGGCATAAATATTATTGGAAAAGCATAGCAAAATGTGTAGATCTGTTATATAACCCTAGTCCATTATCTGGCCAGTGAAAAATGAGTACAACTCATATTCAAGTCTATAATCACTAGTATTTTCATACAATCATGCCCATAATCACCAGTATTATCAAAAAATAATGTCAGAATCTCAGATAGCTTCTGTGAACTATTCCAGGCAGTCAGATAAATTGAGTGGCTGCTTGGGTCCCATACTTTTGCAGCTGCTCAGTAGTTTTAAAGGCTAATAACCTTGATACAATTCCCCTTCATTCTCCCTGTCCACTCAGATGTGGGGCTCTGTGTAATTTTGGACAGAACAGCCCCAGGCCAGTGGAGGCTCCAGAGACACATATCTGAGGGTGTAGCACAGAGAATGTGGTAGCATCTTTTCAGAATTCAGAAAGCATGGATAAGCCAGAATTGCTTTTCGTTGTTTGTTTGTTGGTTAAGCTAAAATAAGCGACACACAGTGCTTTTCAAGCTTTCATGTGCTTTTGAGTCATTTGAAAATTTTGTTAGAATGTGGATTCTGATTTAGTAACTCTGCCACTTAAGATTCTGTTTCTCACCATTTCTCACTTGTGCTTTAGACACATTCTTAGTGACCCAAGACGATGTTTTGATTTCTTTCTGTTTTTCTTTTATTCCTTATCTGGGTCTCAAACCCAGGTCCCTGAACTTTAGTTGTATTGAATTTCTTTTTAAATTTGAGCTTTTAGGTTAAAGAAGAGTTTTAATATATAACATCCTTGTGTAACATTAATATACCTGTCTTTATATTTGCATAATCATAAACATTTACTTTTCAGTTTTCTTTATGGGAGAAACTTATGAAGAAAAAGTGACTGAACCCTAAAACCATAATGAAGCCCTGGTTCTAACCAGCAATTAGGTGATAACAATGTAATGGACTCAGGCATCAGACTTTGAGTAGCAAGTTTTTTTGTTTGTTTGTTTTTTGTTTTTTGTAGATTCTCTTACCAGGGATGATGAGAGGAGTATATGAAATCATGCAGTGTTTTTGAGATTCTGTCCTTATTCAATAAAATCTAGATTCTCATATCTGAACATATCAAAAGTCCACACTTTTGCCAGTTTCCATGGCATTGACTTGCTTGAAGGTTAGTTCATTTTTCCTTTTGCATGGGTTACCTAGAATATCAGGTCCACAATATATATCCACTAAATCTTTTGACTGCTGTTGTTGGTTTTTGTAGGTGTTTAACCCTGTTTCCCCAGAGCAGAGGCATTCTCTCTGTTCTTGAGAGATACGTTCAAACTAGTCTTTGTAATGTCTTTGCTATTTACTCAGGATTTATTCTTTTTCCACTGAGGCACAAAGTCATTTACCTCCAGAGTTCCAGTTAGTCCTTGCCTTGGTCTAAATTCAATATTTTGAAGAATTTATTCCATGCCTTCACATGGTTCCTGCTTTTGGACACTCTCTTAACTTGCTTTTACTTGAGCCCTAGAAACCTCCATGTTAAGGAAAGAAGTAAACAAAAAAATACTAGCTAACCAAACAACCAATAAAACCTTCAATCCCATCTAGAAGAAAGGTCTTACTAGAACTCTTTTACATTCTCTGTGACAGTTGTGATGTCCAGCCAGCAGATCAGTCTCACCCAGGAAATTGTTAGAAAAACAATTTCTGGATCTCCACCCAAGACCTACTGAATCACAAATTTATTTTGGGTGGGGGGAGGGGGCAGTAAAGCTCCAATATGAGTTTTAACAAGTCCCAGGTGATTCTGATGCAAGGTCATGTTTGAAAGTCACAGATCTAAAACACTGGCTCTTGAGCAAGTTGCAAAATAAAATCACCTGGAAAGCTTTAAAAAATACAGATACCCAGGCTCCCATCCAGACATTCTGATTCAATTAGCTTGTGGTAGGGCCTGAGCATGGATATTCTTAAAGCACGTCTCAGATGATTCTAATATATAGCCAGGCTGAGAGCCCCTACACCATCTGTTTCTTCAGATCAAATTATTCTATGGCAGGTGTGAGAGTGTGGACATGTGTGAATAACTTTGTGTAAGGGTGTGTGAGTCCTGAATATCTGTCTCAGTAAGTCTTATCCTTAGAAACTGCCTCTTACAGAGACTGTCTTAGAATAATCTAGACAATGGTCAGCAGACTATGGCCATGGATCAAATCCAGTACACAGTTTTTGAATGGACTGTGAGTGAAGAATGATTTTTTTAAACAACTTGAATTGGGCATTGATAAAGAAAGAAAGAAAAATATGCAGCCCAGACTGTATGGGGCTTGCTAAACCTAAATATTTACTATTTGATCCTTTGTAGGGATTTTACTGACCCTGTGATGAGATGCAGCAGGGTCATCATGGAAGAGTGGATAAACTGTTTTTTTTTTTTTTTTTTTTTTTTTTTTTGTTTGTTTTTGTTTTTTTAAGAGAGAAGAAAAGGAAGAGGAGGAAGTAGCATTCTTCAGGTAGGAAGGAAGAGGAGGAGAAAGCACTTTTTACCTATTTGTTAATTATGATGTTATCCCCTCATCCCAGGTCTTGAACCCATTTCCTTGGGCTTTACATGGCCTAATGGTCTGTACCCTGGCCACTGTTTTAATACTGAGCCACCATGGTGATAAAGTGGTTTAAAAGCAAGGATGGCATACTGATCCTCTACATGAGAAGAGAGTCTCAGTCTTAAACAAAACAGACTACAAATGCTATGGAGAATCCAGATATACAAGGGAATTGAAACTCACCAATATTTTAAAGCATTTGGATAGGAGGAAGAGGAATGTTGTTTTATGTAAGGTCTTTCTGTAAGGGGACATCAGACTTCTGAAACTCAACTAAACCCTCCCCTCCTACTTTGAACATGCTCTCTTCTTCATTGAACCATACAGTTTTGCAGCCACCATTATACTAGGTTTTCAAAGATATACTGAATGCTAAAATAAATGATTTAACATAAATATAATAATTATGTCTTGAAAATAAGTGCATCTAGTCCCAGACCTTTAAATTTTATAATGCTAAAATTGACACAAACACCAGGACAAACTGGTAGAGGGAGATTTTTAATATATCTCTGTCAGTAACTGATCATGTGAGTAAAAAATTAGTATAAAGAACAACAAATCCAAAAAACAAAAAGTAATGCATGTGGAACGTTTTTAAAGGTAGATCATAAGAAAGCCTCTTCCCGGAGTGTCCATGGCAGGTGGATCCTGTGAAATGCCTTTCCTAAGGCTGATATTAATCCTCAGTGACACTCCTTCCTTTACTTCTCCTTCCTTCCCTCTATGTAGCACTTAGCACCTCCTTACAGGGTATGCTCATGTTTTGATTGTCTTTTTCCCTCTGTGCTGGAATGTAAGACCCATGAGTGTTGAATCTGGTCTCTTTTATGCAATGTCTCCTCACCAGCAGAGAGCACAAGGCTGGGTGTAGAGTAGGCATTATACAAAATGCTTCTGGAATAATACTTTATAATTGTTATTTTTTTAATGCAGAAAAAAAGATTCTAAGTTGAAAATACTTGAGAACAATTACTAAGGAAGACGATTTTCTTTTTAAACTGCAAGCATGATTAGAGCCCTCAATATAATAAAATTCTAGTTTGATAGGTGATTATTTATATGTATTATAATGCCAAGATTCCCAAATGTTCCTACCTGTCTGTATTAGATGCAGATACTATAAGGAAGAATCATAAGTGAAAGTTACAAGAAAATCTAACCGGTGAGTTCTCCATCAACATGGGAAGCTATCTGTTTACGGAACTTTCCTTGGTATTCTTTGCAGTGATAGCTACATAATTTATAAAACCGATGGTGCATAATATAATCATGAAGATTTGTTACCACTGGAGTCACCTGAAAATTTTACAGTGCTGACAAGGAGATGGAGTCAAATCATCTTCTAAAAATAATTCTTATCCCAGATTAAAAGCCCTCTCAAAGTGGAACCTAGTCTCCAGAGTCAGTCACTGAGGAAGTGTCCCAAATTTACCCTAATCTATATTCCATCTATCTA
This sequence comes from Solenodon paradoxus, assembly GCA_004363575.1. Taxonomy (NCBI): domain Eukaryota; kingdom Metazoa; phylum Chordata; class Mammalia; order Eulipotyphla; family Solenodontidae; genus Solenodon; species Solenodon paradoxus. The sequence continues at coordinate 920,232 of RJWH01000175.1, read as the reverse complement.
CCTATTTCTCTATTAATCTATCTGTCATCTGTCTACCTACCTATCATCTCTCTATCTGAAGTAAGACACAGTGGTTTGGAAAGTTCTGCTCTTGCTCTCTTCTGCTGAAACATGAGAAGTCTAGTGTCATTTTATTTAAGGAGAGTAACTCATTCAGAAAAATTCTGCAGTCATTCAAGTAGACAAATACTATTATCATTACTATTTCAGTTAGCTGAAATTTGTTAGAGAAAAATCAGTCCCGTTTGAAAAATCGATCCAATCTTCCAAAAAAACTGGATGACTCTCTGGGTTCAAATTGCTCTTGGATCGATTTGAGTCAGGTGAAGATGAGTCCTACCTAGTTCCTCTTCTATCTGCTATTTAGCAGATGAGCTGGCTGTACCCCAACCTCACAGAGGGGACTAGAAGCAAGAGACTGAAAACACGGAAACCCCCAAACAATCAATAACCTAGGTGCTCATTACTTAAAAATAAAGACAAACACGAGATATTTAATAATCTTTGTCCTACTGGTGGAAGGTATTTATAAGCTGAAGGGGAAACCAATAAAGCCCTGGGCAAGATCTGAAAAGTTTGAAGCAAGGACACCCTCAATATGCTCCCAGAACCAGAAAACAGAGTTGTTGCCGCACATTTTACAGAGGCAGCTACAGAAAAATTGAACTTGCCCTATATGATAGTTTGGAAGCAACTGTGCTATGGGAATTTCAGTCTTCTTTCAGCTGTGATAATTGGCAATTGCTGAACAATTGAAGAGTCACATGGTTGATGAAATGACCAAAATAACTGTATTGATTGCTCATGTTTGGTTCCTATGATTTCAGCTATCAAAACAGAACGATCTGCTCTATTCCATAGTTAGCAGCTAGAACTATGAGCACGATGCACTTGATAGGGAAAGATTAAATGCAATTTAATTGTGGTGTTCAATGCATCTGGTCCATTAATGACAGCTTGGATTAAGAGATTGTAACCCAGATTAAAACATCCCAACATTTTAATTTTCAAATATCTTCCAGTACCCACCGGGAATGTTGTGAGTGACCCTTCTCTTTCTCTTCTTTGTGATTTACCTGTTGTTTTTTTCTCCCGCTGTTCATGATTTTTCCTAACAGAATCTTTGTCAAGTGAACTTGAACTTTAAGAAACACCACCAGTTTTCTTCTGTTTATATTCCCAATGTGCTTTTACCATCATTAGTAATATCATCGTGTAGATGTCTTAATTGAATTTAGAAAAATAAATACTGGAGTATATAAATTACCTAGAAGAAGCCATGAGCATTTGAAGGAACCAGGTTACATGAACACTGTCTTTTTGTTGGTGGGGATGGATTTGTTCTTTTTGTTCTTCCCTTTTGAAGTATTTCTAAAGAGAATTGTCTCTAGCTCAATCACACTGTGCATATTCTAAAAAGCACATTAAAATCTCAGGCTCATGAGGTAAGCGTTCCAGGACTACTTGAGAAGGGAACTATACTAGTTCAATAGGAGTTGGTTTTACCTTAAACCATGGCTAGTAGTTGAAGGTCCATGCTGATCCTTTGAAAGTTCTTGAAATCTTCTGTAGTCAAGGCCACAACTTGATCTTGGCAACTTTAAGACTGCAGAGACAGCAAATAACTTTACCCTTGTCTCTCAGTCATGAAGGTGATCGGATATCTCCAATAACCTGAACCCTGGGGTTATTATCCAGAATCATCAGGGTCACAAAAAATTCATGAAGAAAAACAATAGTCCTGCAGTGCTGATAGGTTAGGTGGACAGCTACTCATAGAAGGTGTCATTCAAAGAACATCCTGGTAAAGAAAGGTTATCCACCTCACAGGGAGAGTCCATTGAGGAAAAAATAAGAAGATCGAAAAGTAACAGCAGGCTAAGAAAAATACAAAATTGACTCAAGTTCACCTGATCAACTGAAGAGTCAAAAGTATTAACTTTGATTGAGTTCCTGGATTCCTAACTTCCTGTTTGTCATGTGTGTGAGTTTAACACTCACCTTGCTTACTTTCAGCCTTGATTTATCTTCGCTTCTACCTTTTTTGCTATTAAAAGGCTATTCTTAACTCAGCTTCCCCTGGTAAGTCACATTCCCCTGCCACTCATGATGATAAACAAGATGATAATTTAGAATTACAAATACAAAAGTTCAAAATCCACTTTACTTTGACCTCTTTTTCTGCTTGTGGGAGGAATGAAAAGTATGTCAGACAATCATGTATGAAAGTGTATGAGATAAGTGCAAAAATGCACAGCCAGGGTAAAATTTTGATTTCTGATGAAATCCAAGGGAGGTAAACCTGGGGCCAGAGTTTTTATTATAATAAAACAAGCACATGTCTAGTTAAAGCAGGGAGGTGCCTGCCTGGGGTGATATGAATAGTGTCAGTATTTCAAGACCACAGAACATTTGGGCCACCCAGACCACGTTACCCTTATAATTTCTTCTGAGCTAACTAATATCCTGTGGAATTTGAATTCCTAGGGAGGTTGAATGGGATTAGTTGATTCAATGTCAAGAAATTCTAGACTGTGGGTACACCCTGTTGGCTTAGTGGTAAAGTCCACCAGATGCAGTCCATGTATATCCCTGGATTCTCAACCCGGGGCTGGGGGAGCAAAAAAGATGAACAACTGAATAAAATAAATAAAAAGCTTCTTCTTCCTTTTCCCTGCTTGCCTGCCTGCTCACCTTCATTCCTGCCTACACCTTGAAAAAATAAAAGAAAAATTCAACATTGTAGGTTTTTGGTCAAAATCCAGGTGTCCGAAGGTCTAACCAACAGAAGAGATTTGAAAGCATTCAGACCCATCAACTGTAATATCAAAATGACAGTTCCCCCAAATAACTGCATTTCACACTCTAAGCTCTCCAGATTAGATAATCTAAAAAAGTTAGGTCAGCAACTGAATAGAAAGGTTGCTCACTATAAACTTTAAGAAAACAAGGGTTGCAGCATCAAAGACACCATCATCTGGATGAGAAATTGTTCTGCCAGATACTGGGCTTTGGTCTTTTTTGTGTGTGAAATCTTCCAGACCCATCTGCTCCTGCAGACAGCATGATCTAGGGCAATGAATATGTGACTTGGAATCTGTCTAGTTCAGATATTTACTACCCTTTGGGAGCATTTATTTTGTGGTATTTTATATGCATTTTCTCTAACCTTCCAAGCCAGGTATTACCTTTATTATAACGTCATGAAGATTAGGTGTCAGAGAGGTTGAGTCATTTGTTCAAAATCACAAAGTCAGAACACCAATAATCAGTGAATCCTTAAATGGAAAAATGAGAATTATAACATGTGGGGTTGTGAGGATCAAGTAAAAGAGTGTGTCAAAACATTGTAAGTGCAACAGAGCTTGGCACAGATGGTTATCTTTCCTTTCAAGAGTGTCTCTCATCTGCCTTGAAGCTGAAATTCCCTCATGTGTCTGAGGATCTCCCCGCTACTCAGGGTCAATAGGGAAACTCCTGGTGGTTCCGGCTGACTGAGGAATGAATACAAAATCATGAGAGGTGCAGATCTGCTGTCAGCTAGCTACTGAGTATGTGAAAGGTGGCTGGCCCAAACTGAGACCTGCTGAAGTGATAAAATACGCACCCAATTTTGAAGACTTGACCTAAAGAAAAAGAGCATAAAATACCTTAATAATAATGTTTATATTGATCAGACATTTGGAAGAACTGTTGGTCTTGAACAACACACGTTTGAACTTTGTGGGTTTACTTATATGTGGATTTTCTTGTCAACAGATGACATAAAACTTATGGTTTAAAGACACTATGAAATTGAAAAGCTATAAAAACTATTTTCTCTTCTTTGTGATTTTGTTATGAATATTTTCTTTTCTCTAGCTTATTTTATGTAAGAACACAGTATAGAATAGATCACATTAAAACATGTATTAATTGACTATGTTATTAGTAAGACTTCCAAGAGAAGGGTATCTGTAGTTAAATTTTTGGGGAGTCAAAAACTGCATGTGGATTTTTGACTGCGTGGGGGTCAGTGACCCTAACTCCACACTTGTTTTAGGATCAACTTTACTAGGTTAAAGAGAATGTATTTTTAAAACAATAATTTTACTGTTTTCTTCGTACTTTTAGGTGGTAATTAGAAATTTAAAATTTATGTACATGGCTTTCATTCGTGGCTCTCATTCTATTTCTGTTGTTCAGGAATAGCTCAGAAGCTTGATGACAGCTTTTTAATTTTTAAGGTTAACTTTTTATAATCTACTATCAAGGGTCCTGATGACCTTTGAATTCAGCAATTAATATTTCTTAGAAATAATATCTTCCTGACAATTCAGTGAAAATCTATTATCTTTTAGTGTCAACTTTAAAATAAAAATGAAGTTTTCTTGGAAGATTTGGGAAAGTCTTGGATTGGGACAAAATGCATTCAATAGAAAAAAAGGACTCAAAAAAAGGTAGTCTCATTTGGGTTCATCTCAGAGTTTCTTCCAGAAGCTCCTCATCACCTTTGGCCTTGAGTGTGTGTGTGTGTGTGTGTGTGTGTGTATGTGTGTGTGTGTGTAAATATATAGAGAGAGATAGATACCTATCTATCTATCTATATATTTTAGTGGACTTTATTATCTAAAGCTACTTTAGATTCAGAGAACAATTGAATGGGACATATAGAGTTCCCAGAGAGTCCCTGTCCCCATGTGTATAGCTCCCTCCATTGTCAACATCTAGTACTAGAGTGGTACTTGTGTTTTTACAATCAATGCACCTACAATGACATGTTATTATCACCTCAAGTCCATAAGAAGCCTCAAGTCCATAAGAAGTTTTGTCCTATAGTTGCTTTTTATTTTCTATACATGTAGTTGGATGTGTTCATACATATGCACACACATATACCCACTTACCTACAGGCAGTAGAAGAAAAAGGCAACTGTTTCATTTTTTACTTCAGGAGGGTGAAAGACAACTTAATAATTGAAGGGGACAGTAGTTGATTGATAGATGAAAGCGTTGGAATTTTTACCCAGTTCTGTTGAAATCCAAAGTCAGTTTGTCTGTCATAGGTCAACCAGTGGACTCAAAATCTCAGAGCATGGGACAGGATTAGAATATTTGTCTGGATGAGGAAAATATACTAATGTTTTCTTCATCTATAAAATGGGAATGATAAAACTAATTTTAGAGAATTGATACTGTATTAAAATGAGCGACTACGGTACATCATATGCTTTGGTAGTCTGATAGCTATAACAAGAACTCCATAGATGAGAATTATTAGTAATTCAGTAAATAATGCATGTTTCAAGTAATCTCTTCTTTTAACAATGAATGAGTCCTCTCTGAATCACGTGCCAGCTTCTACCCCTGGGGTTTGCATTGCATTCTTGCTGAATGAGAGTGCAATGTGCTGTCTGGTTCTTGCACACAGGAGCTGACCTGGATGCTGCCTTCCTCTTCCTGGTCTTGGAAAGCTCCAGCCTTAATCTTTAGTAAATCTAACCTGAAAATGCTATGGCCTTGGAATGTTTTACAAACCTTCACCACGCTCTGACTAAATGCTCTAATGAAGAGAAAAATGGTAATTGAAATGAGACTAATTAGATTGTCAATTACCTGTCTCCCCATATAGGTAATTGAAATCCCCCTAATTACAGTGCCTGTTTGTCTCGATGCTTTGTACTGAGGAATTATTAATGAAAAGCAGCTTTAGATGAAGTAACAGGAAATCTTGAAAAATGATTTAGAAAAAATTTGTTATAAAGCATTCAGACTTTCAAAGCAAAGACATTATATATCCAATCCAGCAATGAAGTCATCAGGAGGGAAGAAAATAAGTTCAGTATTTTGCTTTGACTATAAAGTTCAGGTTTAAAGGCAATAATATGATATTAAAACTTGACCTTGATTTTTATTTCCTATTTATTCCTATTTTTGAAAATAACTCCCTTTGAGTCCACAGATTCTTTTTGCTTCTTTTGCTGGTTTACATCAGCAGGCCCTTGGAGGACCTGAAGATAAATATAGAAAGTGGGATTTGCAGATGAGGCACACGAATGTGCACCAAATTAAATATATACATCAAACAAATGACTTCCTCTGAGTGCCCTCTAGGAAGAGCCTTTATTGAAGTGGCTTCAGGGGTGAGTAGGGAAGGCAGTTTTGATTCCGGAAAAAAAGTTATAATGATGAAATCCATAGAGTTTTCACTGCTAGGAAGTTCTTCCTGACTTTCAGCAAAGCATCTAACACAGACTGTCTACCACCCATTTTAATTTTCAGTGATTTTCCTTAGAGAGAGTTACATATTCTCAAGGATGATCAGATATTATTTATGAGGATAATTAAAAAGAAATACAAACTTCTTCCAGCACTGCAACATTTGGTAGCTTCTCCATTTTAGAATGAGTTTGGCGTTAGGCAGGACAGACATGAGGACCTGTGAGTGTGGAGCAAGAGTGATGCATAGAGATGGAGTGACTTGACCAAGTTGACCAGCTTGTTGAATAGTCCTGGTTCTTTCCCTCTTAGCTCTCTGTGCTGAAGTGAGGAGCCTGCTTGAGTACAGTAGCATTCCTCGTTATTTTAAACTAGTGAAAGATATTTCAGTTTTGTAAATGTTAGGAACATTGGAACCTATTGGAGGGTCAAGGTTATTATGGTCTTGCAGTATTCGTGAAAGGGCTCCATTGGACCCCCAAAAGGGAACTGAGTGTGAAAAGAGGGTGCAACCAGCCTGTGATTTAAATCTAAACCTGGGGTACTATAAGGTATTGCTAGTACTCTTTCCAGTGCATGACTAAGACTGGTCTGTACCCACCCATCCTTACATGCCCCGGTCCCGAGCTAGGTGTTCAGATTTCAGAGATATGTGCTCTTAGAATTTTAACTCTGGGAATTTTAGGGGTGGAGTGGCACTATGGCCTGTGACACTGAGCAAGTGGTAGATCATGTCATTGCAGTAGGTAACAGTCATTGGGTGTGTTTTTAATAACACCACCATGTGACAGCAATAGCTGAATATTACGCCCCCAACCCCGTCTCCATGCAATGAGTGGTACAGTTACATCATTTTAGTAGACTGTGATTAGTATGTTTTTTAATTTAAAAAGAGAGATAATAGAAACATCAAGATGAAAAGCACAGATAAAAATGAACTTCTTCAAAAAGAAAATATTGAAAATCGCTAGTTTGTGGATTTATGGGACATACATGTCCCATCTCCTGGAAGTGTTTAGAGATAGGGCTTGATATTGGACTGAGTAAGAAACCTAATTCTTGGTTATTCAAGAGGAGAGTGGAATGATGGAGGGATGCTAGAGTTAGGGGAAGAGACAGGTTAAACAAATAAGTGGGGGTGTGGGAAGAAAAGGATTCATTGTCTTTGTTCTTCAAATAGGAGATGTGGTTCATGCTGAGTGTGATAATTAAAGAACTTTGTTTCAGGAATTTCTAAAACTGCTGGGTGGCTTGCAGGTTCATATTCTAAAGCATCATGAGAAATCTCAATTTTTTATATCTTCTTTGTGATGGGCTCACTCAATGGAGTGGGAAAATTTAGTTAACAATTTTCTTTCCTCCATCTGTTCACTCTTTTCAATGACAAAGGCCCAATTAAGCACATTTCTATATAGTCAGAAAAAAAAAACAACCAAGTTTTTTTTTAAAAGTGAATACTCATGATCACTAGGTATGTGTGGGCTGAAGAAAGGAATGAGGGGGAACAATGACATGTAAAAATTATTTTCAGCCTTTCTAGACACTGTTAACTGGTTCAGCAGTTCACCTAATAAGAAGAATTCAAATTTTACTGAGTGAGGGATCCAAGAACAGAACACATGTTTTCAGATGTTAACATTTGCCTTCTTTTGTTGCTTTTGGTGTCACCGATTTCTGATGACAGAGGGAATTGGTGGCATAGCAAAATTGTGTCATGACAGAATTTGATTGAGAAGCCTTTCACTCTCTATTAGCTCTGAGTACCTCCCATGAACATCATCGGTCTTTAACCTGGTTTTGTTTCTACTGCAAGCCAAATTCCTCTCAAGGATCTGTGTTCTACTTTCCTTAGGCTCGATTCATCTGTCCGATCACTAACACATCATTAAACTCCTGTTGGGTCCTGAGGGCACAACAAAAAGGAAATTACAAACATTCCTTCTCATAAACATACAGTCTTTTTAAGTATCTTCAGTCTCAACTCACTTCTAGGGGCCTATGACAGATAGTATCTTGTGGTTAACCCAACAACTATCCCCAACATCCTTTTCATTCTCCGTCTTCCACTACGATGTCATCATTTCTACTTCCCATGTAGCCAGAGATGATCTTGAGATATTGTTCTGACCAACGAACTATATGAAAAAACTAATGGTTGGGGAAGATCTAGAATTTGTATTTCCTAATAAAAAAAGGCACAAAAGTGGCTGACAGTTCTCCTTCATACTTTATTTCTGTTTGGACACCTTGAAATACAGCAATTTTGAAGTCATAAAGATATACACAAGAAGGGAAAGCCAGGGGAACCCCAAAATGCAGAACTTTCTTTTGAATCACATTCAGACTTCGCGTTACTTGCTTGAGACCCCATCAGCCAGGTGAAACTTAGAGGCCGTATCTTATGGTTGACCTAAGTTTAACACTTTGACTTGTTTCTTATCTCTATTTACTTCTAACTCCACTATATTTCATGTGATTCAATATCAGGTTATCAGACTGTTAACACTTTATTGGTTGCCAGGATACATTGTGTCTCCCAAACCATTGGATTTAATTTCCCTTCCAGACTGAAACTACAAGTTTCATTAGGAAAGATGAATACAAAACAAATCAGAATGAAAAATCCCACAAAAGCATGGCTTTCAATGAGAGAGTAAGTGTTAAGTTCTTAGCACATAGCAAGTCCTCAATAAATACTAATTTCTGCAAGTTCTCTATAAAAATTGATTTACTTTTCCTTTCTTCCACCAGAACAAAGGCAACTCATCTTAAACAACTGAAGACAGTCTCAGATCAGGTGAGTGGTATAGGCTCTCAGGCAAAAGCATCCATTAATTTTCCTAAAGGAATCTATTCAAAGACTTCTTTGTATGAGCCTTTCTCCTCCCATATTCTTCTTCAGGTAGTATTGTAGAATGAAACCAAGACTATGAGTTAGTCTCATAGTGTGTCTTCCTCCTGGATCTGTTACTTATTCACAGTATAAACTTGAATAGACCACGTCAGTTCACAGGCATGTTAAGAGCTTGCATTGGTGACTGCTGTAGGCTGAGACATAGATGTGAACAAATATGGTTTCCTCCATGGGAAAACCTCAAAGTAGTTAAGAAAAAGATACATGACAAGTAACTGCTGTCTACTAAGTCTATGCATGTTGATAGAGCCCACCAGTATGTTTTGGTATTGTCCATGTTTTGTGTTTCAGTGTTAGCACAGCAGAAGACTTGGTTTTATCCTTGGAGTTGGGGAAAGTGATGTCAGGATGATGCACTCCTAATGACAAGGATTTAGCAAGGTGAAGGAGGATTGGAAGGCTGCTATAGGTTTCCATGGCAGCCTAAGCCAAGAATTTTTTTTTTCTACGTAAATTAGAAGTTTTGGATTGGAGATGTATTCTATGTTTATTATCTTTTTCCTTGGGAAAACATACAAATATTTATTTCCCTGAGACCTATCAACCAAATATAGAAAGGAAGAATAGGAGCAAAGAATCTATCTTGGTAAAACTGAATACAATAATTTCTATATCTTGCCTCTTGGATCTCAAATTTTATTACAGCTAAATGACACTTGTATAGTTTCACTCTTTTGCATGAACAAAACTGTTAAATATTTAAAGTACTATCATGTTTTGTAGTGGATCTTGCTGTATGTCAAGGAAGCAAAGTGTTGAGCACATTGCGTGATATGAATAGTCTCTAAAATTAATTTTTAAAAAATCTTGAAGTTAATAACAAAGGCAGTGGAAATTACAGGATCAAAACTTTCCCATTCTACTTCTAGCTGAGGAAGGGTCAATGCCTGGTAAATTGTATCAGTGACTCAGGAATGGGGACTGGAGGATAATCTCTAAGAGAGTAATGCCTTGTTCCATGTTGTAGCCGTGATAGCTAGAATCATCTTTAATGTATATTAGGTGCCTGTTAAATATTTATATGAACAAGTAATTGGGATGATAGGCTTCTGTTTTAAATTACTTGTATCACCAGCAAGTATTACAGATTCAGCTGACAATAACAGATGAAAATCTAAACTGTATCTCACATAAAGGACAATTGAGGGGAATTTCACAAACTATGGAGCACTCAAACATCCCCCAAATTCTCTTATGGAATGAAAAGCATTGAATGGATTTATTTCTTCAATTTATAATCCACCAAAATCTTATCCCTACATAATTTCAAAGTGTAGGTCAGCAAATTCAGGCTCAGCAGAGTCAGACAAAAGCAACCTCGGTCAGTGTTCAAAAGCATAAATATAGATCACCTTGTCAAAGCTAGTTGCTGATCAAAAGCTTATAATATGTTTCTCATCAAATACAAGTTGGATTTTAAGTTTAATCATTCAGTTGCCAACTTGTTGATTGGCTGATCTCTGATTTAGGCAGGTATTTTTAATGCATGAACTTTGTGTGAACTTGGAGAGACAAAGAACCATGTGCCATTAGGTGAGGGTTAAGAAAGTGACCTTGCCTGGGTCACTGTAGGATTCTCCAGGGACATTGAAGAGGCCCAGTCATACATTGTCTAATAAAGTTCAATAAAAGGGAGAATTAGTCCTGGTGTGGTGTCAGCACAGCTATAAATTCTAATGAAATAATAAAATAATAGGGTGTTATTAATTCAACCATTCTAGTTGTTTCAGAAATAGTATTAAAGTAATATCATTGATTCATATTTTTGACTGCTAATACATTATTTTCTAGATCTATTAACTGCTTTAAAGCTAGCATGCTATGGTATAGTGGGAAGAGATAGTGAAATATTTCAAATGATTCCAGCAATTAATTTAAGGCTACGCTGCACATTTTAGAATTAAGAATTATTCTTTGGAATAACTTAGAGAAAAATATTAAAATGAGACAATGAGTATTTTTGAATTTCATCGCCCAGTTTTGCAGGTGGAAGTTGGGTCACACATTTTTTTCCAAGAAAAGAAACTTTAGTAGGCATTTAAAATGGCAATCTTCCATGTATTTTGTGTCTTTAAATCAGAAGAAGAAAAGAAATATATGAGTTGTTGAACAATAGCTGGTGTTAAGTATTTTCACATATACTGGTCAACTGAATGATGATCCACATGAAATTGAAACAGGTATGCTGTCTTGTCTTACTATAACCCACAGTCTTAAAAAAAAAGCACACAAAAATAACTATTTATTTAAATCAAGTTCTAACATAGGAACGTGCAGTGGAGTTTGGAAGATGGATAAATTCACCATATCCAGTTACTCTGGAGTAAAGAATATTGCTGGTGTCTTGGGTTTCTGTGCTAAATGATGCTAGTGTAAGTTGGCAAATGTAAATCTGTCAGGGCAAACAAAGTACGATGGACTCTGAACAATTAAAAGGGAATGAGGACAGAGAAAAATATCTTTATTCACCAAAGCCGGGAGAACAGGAACTTTCAGGATCCTGTACAATCAAGAGGTTATACTCTTTTGGGTGCAGGGTTAAGACTGGTTTGGTTTACAGAAGGGCTGCAAATAATCTAGAATAAGAAAGAAAGCAGAAATAAGCTGAGGAAACTGATGTAAGAGAGGCTTCTGCTGATGTAGCTTTATAGAAATGTGCAGAGTGAGAGGTCTTAATGAGCCCCTCTTCCTCGGAGCTTACTCTGTCAACCACTCCTAGTAGCCAGGGGATTGTATGAACTCAGTCTGAGGTATTTTTGAACATTTTTCTGAGAAGTCAGGGTGTCAGTGTCAGACAGGTGTGTATTGGGCACTTTTAGGTGACAAGGAACACAGAAACTTAGCAACAGGCATTTTCTCAGAGTTCTTAGAAGCTCTTAGAAGCGACTCTAGTTGCTCAATCTTTAGAGTCCTTGTGGCCCCTAGCGGTGTGTTCACACGCTTTTGTAAAACATGCCAAAACAAGATGTTTTAGTGACAGTCGGTGAAAACCTGGTCTCTTTCATGCCAACCTCTCCAAAATTACATTCTGCCTACTGTTGATGGTAGCTGTACATGCAGGCATTTTGGGGATCCTGTTAAGAGGAAAGAGGGGAGGGGATGCATTGGTTTGGGATAAGTGGGATATCCGCAAGGCTGTTCGGTCATGCTCTGGCAGTGTTATGCTAATAGTTACGGCGGGAATGGATTCCAGACATCCATGGCAACCTTTGGCAACTTACATTTGTTGAGATATAGAGCTCTGGAGACAAACTAGTTTGTGATTTTCCTGTCTCTTATCTCCTATTTCAGACAAACAGACAGGAATTACTTAGTTCCATTAATCGTTAACCAGTAGGAATACTTACTATGAAAAGTTTTCTAGATAGTTTAAAGCAAGTCATAGTACAAAGAATCCTGAAATGTGGCCAAGTCTCATAAAAACTATATAAATCTGGAGGGTTCCCAAACTTGACAATAGTTATAAAGACATACATATTACCAATATCAAGTTATGAAGCTGAATTAAAATGCTGTTTATCAATGTAATAAAAATCAATCATGTTAGAGAAAAGACTGAATTATCTTTTTTATGGTCTCTATTAACAAAAAACAAAACAAAAAACCCACTATTTCACTCTGACAATGGAGCCAAGAACATACGATGGAGAAAGAAGTCTTTTTAATAAATGATGTTGGGAAAATTGGACAACTTCATGAAAAAGAATGAATCTAGACCACTCTCTAATCCCATACACAAAAAATAATTCAAAATGAATTAGGAACATGGACATAAGACCAGAAACCGTAAAATACAAAGAAGATAACATAGGCAAGATCTTCCATGACATCAGCCTGAGTCTTTGGAGACTCAACGCCAGTGTCAAGGGGCCCAAAACAAAAATGAGCAAATGGGTTACATCACAATAAAAATCTTCTGTGCCGCAAAAGAAACCATCACCAAAACAAAAAGACCATCTAATGACTGGAAAGATATTTGCATTTCATATATCTGACAAGGGCTAAATACTCAAATATACAAAGGACTTATAAAACTCAGCAGCAGAAAAGCAAAAAATCCAATCAAAAAGTGGGCAGAAGAACTGGATAAACATTTCTCCAAAAAAGACTGATGACCAATAGGCATATGAAAAGGTATTCTTCCTCACTTTTTGCTAGGGAAATGCAAATCAAAACAACAGTAAGGTATCACCTTATACCTGTGATATTGCTAGTATTTAAAAGTCTGGAAAGAGCAGATGTTAGTGAGGATGTGAAGATAAGGGAAAACTCTTATACAGTTAGTGGGAGTGCAAAAATTAGTACAACCCTATGGAAAGCAGTATGGATGTGCCTCAAAAATTGAAAATGGAAATCCCTTTTGATCTTATCATTCCATTTTTGGGTATTTACTCAAAAGACACAAAAACTAATTTGCAGCTAACTAATAAGCACCCCCATGTTTATTTCAGTACTGTTTATAACAGAATTGGAAACTACCTATGTGCCCATCATCAGATGAATGAATAAAGAAAATGTGATGTATATACACAATGGAATACTATACAACTTTAAAATGATGCATTATTATCACTTGTGACATGGATAGAATTAGAGGGAATTAAACTAAGTGAAATAAGTCTGAAGGAGAAAGGCAAACACTGGATGATCTCATTCTTATGTGGAATATAAGGAAACAAAGCCAAGGACAAACTAAGCAAAGATCAATCCTTAGATATTAACAATAGAATTGAAGTTACCAGTAGAGAGTGGGGCAGAGGTAAGGGCAAGTGGTGGTGGGTCCAATGGACAAGGGTGAAGAATTTTTTGTAATTTGTCATGTCATTGAGGAACATGCACATACAGGCTTATACTATTTCTTAAATCAAAATTTACCTCTCTCTATATTAAATTTTTAAAAAATTCAAAATTTTGGCATCAATACGGGAGACATAGAGTCATATAATTATGTTTCTGGATTTCCCAATGCTTGTAGTGTTTTTTGTGATTTGTATAGAGACCAATGATCTCTTCAAATCTATTTTTCCTTTTATAGTTTTGTATCCTTTTGCTTAAAGTGAACTTTCATGATCACGTAAGCTTTAGGATGCACAACATTTAGGAGCACTGGGAGAGACAGAAAACAATCTTTTCTGTCAAATGACTGTGCCTTAAAAGACAATAGGAGGCAAGGTTACTTGCCTAATTGATCGGACCCAATGCAAAATGTGAACATGGGGCTTCCTGTTCAAAATCTATGAAGAATTTCAAGATGGTGGCAACAGCGTTAAACAATATTTGGGGCTCCTCCTTGCACAGGGTCAATGAGCCTACACAGGTCACACACTTAAGAGGCTGACCCTGAGAGGAAGGTGGTACATTGTTACATTAAATTCCTGGTTCTCTGATACCTACCTCAGCAGCAAGCCTTAAGATGACAGTTTTGTGGCTCCTGCTTCTGTCAAATGGACTGGCTCTGACTGCTCTTTCTAATTTCTGCTTCCTGTCTCTAGATGCATTCTGTATTTCTGTTTCCTACTTTTTCTCATATTCACAATCTGAGGGGGAATGGGTTAGGTTCATCAATAGTTATCCAGGATGAAGCACCCTGTTGGGTGGAATTCTCATGAGCAGCTACTTCATTGCTAGATAGTCTATAAATGACTGTTTCAGATCAGGTGCCGATCTTGGTCTAGTCAATTTGTGGCAAGAGTTTGTGTTGTCACATAGCAACAGGCATGATGGCTTTCTAGTTTTGAACTTTTTCACTGAGAGCTGTGGGCTTGGCAGCAATGGGAGTCTTCTTGTCAAGTGGACATGATGGCTGGAAGATGTTGGACCTCTCCTCTCCAGCCTGAGGTCCAGTGCCATGCCCCTGGAGAAATATTGAAGTGTATCCTATCTTGCAGCACAAAAATTGAATTTGGCAAGATGAAAAATATGGTGTGTCCAGAGTGGAGTGATTGGAACACTGGAAAAGCAGAATGTGAGGCTGGCTCCCTCTGCGACTCTCACCCTGTTTCCTGATCAGATTTCAGCCTCTGCAAAGGCATTTTCAAGTGAGCTTTAGTTTGCGTGCCGGTATATACTTCAGACCCTCATCAATCTTCACTAGCACAGAAAAGTAAATTGTGTTGTTTTTGAGAATTCTTTAGGAATGAATTGCTGGCCAGTAGTGAGAGGGATAAAGGTAAGGGGAGAGACTGTATTCTCAAGGCAAATGTTGCCAAGACAAGCACCAGGGTCCCAGGAGATGGCAGTGGAGGCAGATGAGGAACTTCTGAGCAGCTGTCCTTTCTGTGTGCAGCATGGACGCAGGAGCAGGACAGCTGTGGCTTGCTGTCCCACAAAGGTGATTTAATGTCTACCCAGAAGCTCTCATGGGGTGATGACATCCTGTGCTAACTTGTGATTCTAATCAGTTGAGCCTCAAAAATGATCTGCATGGATTTTTACAAATAATAGGTTAAAAATGAAATTTCAAGCACAGCATAATGGTAGTTAGGAGCCTAGCTCTGGATTCAAATGGTTGGTTCAAATCTAGTTTTGGGGCTGATTGTGTGATGGCTCTCTCATATTCTCATCTATGAGAGAGAGAGAATGGTATTTCTTTTCCCATAGGGTTTGTGAGATTAAATGAAATGATGAGTATGTAAGCATGGTACATAAAGTTTTGGGAGTTCCCAACACTTCTGGATTGCTAGTTTACATACTCATATTACATATAACACGTTGTTATAGATGGGGGTGTTCACATGTAGGTTTATTCACATATATACACAGAAGCACAGGTAAATTACATTAAGGCCTAATGCACCACTGGAAAGGGGATACTTTAAAGTTTCTTTTGAAATCTGCTCTTGAAAGATGAGCAGAGTACATGGGAACATGTGTTAAAAATTAAGTTAGAATCCCATTGAAATATATTTAAAAGGAGCCATCATTATAAATGAAAAGGCTTGAGATTTGACAATTTAAAGGTAAATCTAATTTATTTGAGAGGGACAATATGCAGAAGCTGAAGAGATCAACTCTAGTATGTCCAAGCAAGAAGAGGACAATAAGCCTAGCTATCATAATGACTGTGTTTCACAGTCAAAAGCATAACTAAGTGAGTTCCCAGGCAAGAGTGGTGAGAGAAGCAAAGGCCAATGTATTCTCTCCAATATATAATCACAGCTCTCTGGATTGTCAATTCCTGCAGGGCGCTGATCATGTCTGTTTCACTTCCTTGGGCTAGATCCTTGCATATTACCATGTGGGGATTAGCATTCAATAAGTGTTTGTGAAGATGACTGATGATACGGCCAGTGAGGTTGGTAATTTAGAGCAGGCTGTGTTGGTTGCAAGAAATTTTATTTTTCTTCCTGTGGGAACCCCTTCTCTGCTTGACTTTCCTGTTGATTGTAAGCTCCCTTGGGCAGGAAACTTGTTTGTATGTTTATTAAGAGGCATTGAGCAAATTGCAACAAGCTACCCAGTGATAACAGTGAGTAAAAATTTCATGAGATGCTATCAAATGATTCATTAAAAGAAAGATCAGGATATTACCACCAACTGCTACATTAACTAGTCATATCATAATACCATCAAAATGCTAATTAGCTTGTCTGGCATGATTTGTTATTAAAAAAAAAATCAACCGAAGTTTCCTGTAGTTCTTGAATTTGGATAGTTTTTCCTCTCAGGGTTTATTGGGGACCCTTTAGTTCTTACCCTTTTCAGCTAAACCAAACTGTTGTGTATTCCTTTTGCCACTACTCCTATGGACCATCAAGCACACTATACTTTTAGATGGAGGTCCAAGTCTGAAGACTTTGAGTTGAAATCACTAAAAGAAGATAAACCATGGGGGTAGGGAGATGCCAGGGAGAAAAGACTGATCTTGTTGGGATCTAACCAGGGCTGACTGGCTGGTTGCTTGCAGCCAGACAAAGAAGGCGGCAATAATGGACACCTAGAATCTGAGGCAGCCATTAGCATAGGTTAGGAGGGGCCAGAGGAAAAGCAAGTGCTGGTTTACAAAGAGAAGGCTCTGCTCAGGAGACGAAGCCTGGTATCTTGGGGTTACAGATTTCAGAAACAAACAATGGTGAATGAAGAACAAGATAAAAAGAAAGTGTCCTAAGTAAACATCACTCAGGATTGGAAGGGACAGAAGTCCTACATCATTTGACCTTAGTAGCTACTCAAAACAAGAGTCTAGGT
Organism: Solenodon paradoxus; assembly: GCA_004363575.1. Lineage (NCBI taxonomy): Eukaryota > Metazoa > Chordata > Mammalia > Eulipotyphla > Solenodontidae > Solenodon > Solenodon paradoxus. The sequence continues at coordinate 902,933 of RJWH01000175.1, read as the reverse complement.
ACAAGTTGAGCTTATCAACTTACTGGTGTCCATATTAGGCCAATGATGAGAGATAAATGAGGGGCCACTTACCAGATGTAGGATACCGTGTCATGGTTAAATGTAAGATGACATACTGAACCCAAAAATGCTGTTATCAACTGATCAAAGCCATCATTTAAGAACTGGGAGCAAGATTGAGCCTAGAGATAAATCAAGTGGTTCTACAGGAAGAAACAGATGTTGGCACCCAGAATGGCTCTGGTACATGGAAGTCAAGCCTTATGCTTTAATTCTTAAGGCCATATCTCCAGAATCATGGATTTGTCCATCATTCTGGAAGGCAGAGATAGCAGAGCAGAATGTAAGGGCACATGTTCTTTAGTAAGACGGGCATTGCACCGGTCCTAACTAGAGCTCCCATATTTAACAAATAAGAGTAAGGGCAATGAGTGAGATTAAAATTTCTGATAAACAATAATTCATTTTTAGTATATCTCAAATATGACATGAGAAATACTTATACTAAAAATAAGTAATCCATGTATTATTTGAGAGACAGTTGTAGTGAAAAATGAGTCATTGTTTATCTAAAATTATAATTTACCTGGGTTTCCTATATTTTCCCTGGCAAGCTTACTCCTAAGTCTTCTACTTGCTAGCTAGAGGAATTTGGGAAGTTTATTTAATACCTCAATTTCCTCATGTATAGAATGAAATTGATATAACACAAAGTTGTTGTGAAGACTGAAAGAGTTAATATATACAAACTACTCTGAATAGTGTCAGGCACAGACTAAGTCCTTAAAAAGAATTGTTCTTTGTGCTTTTTGTTACTACTATTACTATATGTAAGAATCAGTCTGAGTTACTGGGAGCCAGTAGAATCATTTTACTTTTATGAAATTGTATAGGACAGAACTGCAGTGAAATTTAAAAAGAAGACAGAGGAATATATTAAGAGATTCTGAGTGAGGATATACATTTATATATGCAGTTGGGTACAAAGGTCAGCTCTGAGTTTGTTAATAGTTCTGGAAAAAAAAAGAGATGGTAGGGACCTGGAAGTAGTTTCCAGGCATATCTGCTTTCTCTTACTTCCTTCTCTATGCTAATTTACCCTTCTGAAACTCCAATGTATTTTCTCCTCTCAAGACTTGCTCCACAGATTTCTTTCCAGTTTTCCTAAGACGATAAAAAATAAGGATGGATCTACCACTGATCCAGCAATTCCAGTCCTGGACATATACCCAGAGATACAAAATCTCTAATCAGAAAAAATATCCCTGCACCTCTATGTTCATAGCACCACAATTCACAAAAGTCAAGACAAGGAAACAACCTAAATACCCAACAACAGATGACTGGATAAAGAAGCCTCAGTCTGCATATTCAATGGGATTTTATACAGTTACTAAAAAAAAAAAGAAAAGATGAAATTGTGCCCTTTATAACAACCTGGATGGAACTGGCATGCTTCATATTAAGCAAAATAAGTCAGAAATCAAAAAAAAAAAAAAAAAAAAAGAAATATAAGATGATTTCACTCATAAATAACATCTAAATTATGAAGTGAATAAACACACAAATCCTAACAACAATAACAAGACAGAGGACTGTGGTTACCAGGAGGTTGGGAAGGAGGAAGGGAAGAGAGGAAAAGGTAAAGGGTACTAGCACTTGATACCATGAGATGTCTTACCTTCATCAGGTTCTTGTGTTTTTGGGGAGAAGATTCGCCTCAAGACACTCAGATGTGCCACCGTTTCACCAGGACTCGACAGGTAAAGCAAATAAATGTTTTATTGGCAAAGTGACAAAATGAAAGGAAGGGTGGAAAGCTGGACAAAGTGAGAGCATACCCTTAAAAGGACAGTTTATTGGGGTTATATATCCTGAGTTATAGGGGTTCAGACCTTTACGAGGCTTTGGCTGGTTCCACACCCTTGGCTCCACCCAGGGGCATTTAGGGGTGGGATTTTTTCTGGAAAGGGGTAGAAATTTCCAGTAACTCTGTTGATAGCTTCTGTGCTTGTGCAGTACCCACAAGCATCCCTGATTGCCCACAAGGGGGTCAAACTACAAGGCTAGTTTTATTATAATGAACGTGTCAAGCCAGGTTCACCAGAAGGTGAAACTTCTGTGCCTGTGTTGCATGTCATCACGAACCAGCCCACAATATTGTGCTCTGGTTTTTTTCTTTGAGGGTCTCTGATAGATGGATCCCTGACTTTTAGCTGATTGGTGAAGCCCACTTTCTGCGGTTTGCCTGTGTTGTCAGTGTCTCTTATCAGCCCTATCTGAACTGATGTCTGTGGCCTTATCAGACTGCACTTGCATGTTCTTCTCCCTTCTTCTCTCCCCCTCCTGACTCCCTGCTCATGGCTACCTCTGCCTAACAAACATCAGTGGAGGGTGTGGTATGAAATGCAGACTGAGATGTAATTGCAATATTCTAAAATGAATATAGCATTGTGAACAAAAGAAATAATATTACCATTTAAAAAACCCACAAAACAAAATACTGCCCACAAGGACACTTAGTCCTAATAGCAACTTAATACTACCTAAGAGTAACTTCCTCTCAGAGTATTACCACTTAAGCTATTAGAGAACAAAGGGCCCCCCGCCACCTCCCATAGAAAGGACTTCTGCTGTCTGAGCTCTGTTGGGCTAGAAAGAGCTTGTGGTTCGGTGTCAGTTTTTGGCTGGAGAGGTCTCCAGCAAAACCTCACCTGGTCTGCTCAGTAGAACCATCGGGGGATGATTTAAAACTTGCAACTTACACCAATTTCTTCTGAATCTTCCTAGGGTAATACCAAGTTACCCACCTTGCACAGTCTAGGTAAGAACCAGTGTTCTCCTGTGTAAACTCCTTATGTGGCAAGACTTTTCAGATGACTGTTTAGTCCAGGAAATAGCACTAATAACTATAATTTAAAAATTCTTACTGAATGCCTGCTACATACCCAGACTTCAAACCTTCACAGCATCAAGGAGTGGGTATTTTTGATCTGCATTTTACAAATGAAGAATCACACAGTAAGTAAATGAATCCAAAATCAATGGGAAGTCAGACTCCCATGCCAGGGTCCTTTCCAACAAGCCATAGTGCGGTGAAAGGTAGAGATCACATTGAGCGGTAGTTCCTCGGGTCTGATTTTCAACAGTTCTTGATCATTTTATTAAATATCATTGCCTGGAAGGTGTTCAGGTCTGTGTCCTGGGAATGTGCAGGGGACAGAGTCTTTAACTGTCTGCTTAAACGTTTTTAATTCCCAATGGGGCCTCTGCACCTCCTACTGAAGAGCAATCAGCCAGAGTGGAAAAACAGACATACATATTTGGTTCTTGCTGGACAAACTTGTCTGAAGACAGACTCGTGAATAGGGTGCCTAGGTTCTCTGGCTGTAATTAAATATGGCTTTGCTTGACAGGTTTAGCCAGTCAAGCAGGGCTTGCCTGCAACTGACAAAGCTTGAATGAAAAGCAGGAGCAAAATCAGACCCACAGATCATCTCCGCCCTTCTCATCAGGCACTAGTTAATTCTTTTATCAGGAAAGCCCTCTTTGCTAAAACAGGATGCAATGCCATCAGATTTTATTATTAGCTCATGCATGGAAGGAATTGCCATCTTGGTTTAGTTCTCCTGTTAAAACCCTGACTGTCAAACTTGTCTATGAATGTGTGTAGGCATTTTTGTCTTTGTTCATTAATTGTTCATTTATTTACTCATTAATTTGATCTCATAGCCAATGTTTATTGAGCTCTTGCTGTGTGGCAGGCTCTGTGCTAGGTTCTGGATGTTCGTCAGTGAGCCAGACAAAAATAGTCTGTGGTCATGGAACTTGAAATATAGGAATGGTAGGGAGAGCACGGCAGTAAACAAATAAATTATATGTTTTACCCACATAATTACCCATTGTGATTGAGGCTATTAAAAAAATGGGTGTTATGAACAAAGAGAGATTATATTTTTGATCCATGAGGTGGGGAGGTGACAAGTAGGGTTACCTCTGGGAAATCTTCTCTGAGAAAATTTTATTTGAACTGATATAATTAACAATTCAAAAAAAATTGCATCATATTGTCTTTGAATAGTTTACTAAATTCTTTTTTTGTCCTTGTATCAAGAATGCCAATTGTAAAGATATTTTTTGATCTTAGGAAGACTAAAAGTAAGTAGGACTTACTTTTTATCTACAGATTATGGCGTTGAGAGCTATAGATAGCCATATTCAGAAAAATTACAGCCCTAGCATCCCACAGATGATCACTGTAGATTTAATCACCCTACTTGTATGTATAAATCAACCTTTCTTTACTTGGGGATGCACTGTATAGTATACATCGTACTTTCACATGTATTATCCAGTCAGCCTTCACATCAGCCCGGCAGGGGATGAGACCATCATCTGTTAAACAGTGAGAAATGATGATTCTGGAGAATCAATGCCTTGTCCAAGGTCATACCCTAGAAAGTATCAGAGAGAAAAGAGCAATTTATGAGTTTCTTGCTCCATGCCCACTGGGAAGTTCCAAAATTCTCTCCTTCGAGTGCCTGTCTCCCAACCCAACTTCTCCAATGCACACACATTTCCTGAGTGAGAACATACAGGATAAGGTTGATTTAGATGCTGAATTTTCTTGTGCATTATCATGGGTCCAGGAGAACCTCTCTGGCCCTGTTTCAACACCAGCTCTCCAACCTATGTGAATAAATCGATAAATAAAGAGATAAATCCAGTGGATAGGTACCAGATATTGCTCTAGGCACTGGAGAACAATTAACAAAAAGCTGAGCAAGAATCTAAGCAAACGCTGAGCAAATAAATAAGAATCCCTGATTTTAAAGAGTTTATATTCTCTTAGGGGAGTCAATCAATAAGTAAAACATATATATGTGTGTGTGTGTGTGTGTGTGTGTGTGTGTGTGTGTGTGTGTTCATACATATAATGTTCATTCACTGTATAGAATTGCTATATATGTAATGTCAGCTGATATATTACGGAATAAATATAACAGAAGAGAATTAGAGAGTGTTGGGTGATAGTGTTGACATTTTAAACAAGAAGGTCAGAAGTGATCTCCCTGAGAATGTGCCATTTGTGTGGTCATGAGGTCGTCTGGGGGAAGAATGTTCCATCAGGCAGAGAGGACATGAGCTAAGCTGCTGGCCAAGGCTCAGGACTTATTTGATGCATCCAACCCTTGAACTTGAACTCTGTTTTTCCAAAGGCACAATATTTAAAATACTGGTTAGACACAGTTGAAATCATATTTTTAAGGATTAGGTTGTATATTCAATTTCACTTGGGGTTAAATACCCTTTTGTGGGCTGTCCAGCAAGCCAAACCACCATGAATAATGTTTCCATGGGAAAATGTTTCTGAGTCTCAACCCGCTGACTTACATATGAACCTAAGGAATAAAACTGGTTAGTAAATTGAGAGCTGACTGCAATAATTAAGGACCAATTCTCCTATCACAACTGCCTCTTTGAGCTGGGATAAAAACTCCTGACCAAGTCTCAGGCCACCAACATTCTTTTCCTGTCCTTATCCTCCTTCTAGTTTCTGGGGTTCCAACCAGTATTTTCCATTTCCCCCACAGGGTCTCTTTTTGCCCTTGGATTTGAATAAGTCTTCATGAAGCCATATTGAAAGCCCTTGATTCCCCCATTCTTCTCTTTCAGAAGAGCTGCCGTCTATCTCACCTTAATTGTAGTGTCTAGGAGATTTCCCAAGGCTTTTTTTCCATGCACATGGATTTATTTGTATTATTTCACTGTCTGCTTCGGGCAACTGCAGAGCATTTAATGCCAGTCATGAGCATCGCACCTGGAAAATTCAGAGCCGCTCACAAATAGATTAATGAATATACATTGTATGTCTCTTTTTTTTCAAATTACTGACTATCTTCTCTCCATTTAATGGTGCATTCTTAAACATTTGTTTTCTCTGTAGGAGCATTCCACTGTCTGGAATCGATCTTTTTTTTTTTTCTTTTTTCTTTTTAACCTGTCTGTAAAAATACTCTGCTCAAGTGACTTTCTTTTTCTCCTTCAGTTCTGTTTCCTGTTCCTACTCTGCTCAAGTGACTTTCTTTTTCACCTTCAGTTCTGTTTCCTGTTCCTAGAAGGTGGGATGTAATGTTTGTATCTATGGAGAGACACATGGGAGTCATATTTGTAGCATCAGAGTAACAAATGAAAGGGAAGTAGGATGTGAGGCACTTGCATATCGAGGAGACTTTGGGTTTATTCTGTGAATTTGCCTTTGAGGTTTGCCTGGGTATAAAGGGAAGATGCTAGGTAGATAGATGATAGACAACTTTTCAAATAAAATGAAAATAAAGAAAATATTGTGCATTGTTTCAGAGATGTGTGTGTGTGTGTGCACCTGTGCACGTATGCGTGTGTGCATGTGTGTATGCATGTATGTGAGAACCAGTTGTATCAAACACACTCTTGTGGTTTGCCCAGAGAGCAAACCTAGAGACTAACAATAGCTAACAAACTGTGAACACACTGTGTGTCATAAGACTTACCTCTTTTACTTCACAATATTCTAGGTCAGCCCCTGAGATGCAGAGGTAGGATAACTTTCCAAAACCCACCCGATTGCTGGAGTCAAGAGTTGACCCAAGGCAGTCTGACCTTAGACACAAGTTTTAAACATGATCCTCCACCTCTCTTATGGAAAATGAAGGAATGCAGACCTTGTCTATTTTTTTTTTCTATTTCTCTTTTTGACTCTTAATGGAGACTCAAGCCGAAACTCTGGTGGTGGATCACAGGTACAAGGTAAGTCCGGATGCTCCAGCAAGAGCACATTGGAATCATGCAGAGGATTCCTGAGAGCTGGAAGCAGCTGTGGGCGTCCTCAGAATTGTGAATTTGATAGGCACTAATAATTTCCCAGTGGGGCCGAAGCAGCCAAAATGGGAAGCAGACTTTGAGACCCAAAGTCTAGGTGTTCCTCGCACCCTCATTCATAGTAAGAAACAAGTATCTTTGCATTTTATCTTATTGCACTGTGTGTAAATGGTCTGTTTCTTGCAGCAGTGGGCGCTGGCCTTCATCAGGGGCCAGTGGTGTTACTGCCATTGTATGGATGAGAAAATAAAGGTTCTATGAGTGATGACTCATTCCTCCTGGGATAGCAAGTGAGTGACAGCTAGAGGGGAGGCATTTAACCTTTCATTCTCTCCTGTTCACGCTCTAAAGAGAGTCCCACCACTGTTCCCCGCCAGCAGGCAGCTCAGAAACTGGTTTGTTCACTTTCCGTTTCAGCTCCAGCTTGTTACAGGAATGAATGAGCTCAGGGAATCATATCTTGCTCAAAAGGAGAAACTGTGTCCTGAGAGATGGGTATTGCAGCACAAAGGAGGGCGGGACTGTCTCGGAAAACAAGATCTCCACGTTTACATCCAAATTAAAGGTCTCCGAACTTTAGTTGGGTTGGCTAATATTTCTCTTTCCCTCCAGGTTGGCTGAGCTTATAAATATCAATTATATGGCTGAGTAAATTACAGGGATGTTGAACTTTGAATTGTTGTAGTACTTTAAAGTGTCTATATAGGGATAATAAGGAGATTGTGAAAATCTGCTGAAGGAAATCTCACACATATTTATAGATAATTAATACAGTGAGCGGAACTGGAAATCAGCACTGAATTTTTTAAAGCAGTAATTTAAAAATGCATTATGGCAACACATTAAGTTAGCAGTTATTCAACAAGGAAATGTGAAGATTATTAAGCTAATTAAAGGTAATAAAAACAAGTTAAGGTATTCAGCATATAACTTGGAAATGAAACAGAAAAAAAATTCCTGCGTTCATTCTGACTGCTTTAGGCAAGTCACAGATGGTAATGCATGTATTGATAAATTACTGGATTTTTGTGTCCTGAGAAAAAAATAGCAGTATAAAAATGTATTCCCCGGAGACGCACAAAAAAAGTCCACGGAGATGTTTCTGTGTAATTCTAGACCTTTTAGCAGGCCCTTGTGAGCACACGTGTGCTTTCTGTTTCTCACCACGGGATGAATGATTGCTGGAACTTGATCTTGGAAAACTTTCTCCAATATATCTAATCCCACTGGGTCTTCGGATCCTGGGGCCTCTGTCCCATTTGGATTCTCTTAAAACTTTTTTTCTTCCCCGCTGACTTCAAGGGTTTTGACAGTAACTTGGAGAATGGGTTCTTACGTCCTCTTCCTTGAGCCTGTGCTCTGCATAGACCCGCCAATGATGTAAAAGCGAAGGGCTCCCGGAGGATGGAAACTTACATGGCTGGTGAGAACAGAAATGAACACACTTTGTGGTGGATGCTTTAGGTAAGTGTGCAGTTTCTATGTTTCTTCAGGAAAAGAATATTGAAAGAAGGGAGGAAACTAGCAAAGCAATAATTGGATCACAAAAAATAACCTCCTCACTGGTCATAGAATAATATAGTTTACATCCAGACTGGGGTGTGTGTGTGTGTGTGTGTGTGTGTGTGTGTGTGTGTGTGTGTGTGTGTGTGTGTGTGTGTTCACTCGTTATTGAGGGGGAATGGGTTGGAAACAGGAAGGAAGGGCCAGACTTCCCATTAACCATACTTGTGTCTGCCAGCACAGTTACACAGATTATTAAAGGCTTCTGGAAGAAATCTTGGGAGTGTTTATTGCGGCACAGGACTTTGCAATTTCAAATTAAAGCTGGCTCGTGATTATTAATTCTGGTAGCGGACCCTTGTAAAATTTACCACTGGGCAAAGGGGAGTGTGCATATTTAATGGGGGACAAAGAGCAAAGCTTATCACAGGGAGAATTGTGCCACTTATCCAAAAAGTAGGGCTTAGGTAGGATAAAAGCTAATAAGAAATCAAAACAGTCTATCAAAAACAGCGCCAATTTATCTGTAATCTTTCACAAATCCAGGAAGAATAGGTTGTAGGTTTATTTTTAGGTAAGCACTTGCTCTTACACACCAAGGAAATTTATTTTAAAAACTCTTTATAAACTCAACCTTTTCTATGCTTGGGGAAAAAACAAAAACAAAAACAAAAAAATGACAATCATCCTGTAGAGCAATTTAATCTAACATTTAAAGTAAGAGAAGGCTTAGCATTGCAAGTTATTTGGAGGATGATTATGCAAATTATAATTAAATTGTGCACTTTGTTCTAAGATTCTAAATAGGGGAGAATTTCTTTGGCAACCTAGCACATTTTATCAACAAGGTCATTCTAGGAATTTTAGGAGGACAAGTTAAAAATGACTTCGTCCAGCAAAAGGAATCCTGTAGGTCATCAGAATGAATTGTTTGAAAGCTTCAAAGCAGCCTGGTTTCTCATTACTGGAACCTGACTTTACAAGAAATGCCTTTTTTCAATTATTTCACTTTTCATTAGAAGTCTTTGCAGTTGTTGCTCACCTCATTAAGTTCACTAAGATGCTTTGCACTTAATTTCCATGTTATAATTTGTAGTGAATTGTTTGACATTACACCTGGCTTTGAGAGCCTGCGATTTTTGAACATTTCCATTGCCCTTCTCCCATCGAGCCAGTTATCTTTCTGAAGATGGAACAAATTCCCGTAATGAATGTCATTTGTAATTTAACTAGTCTCCATTATTGGAATCTTGTCCTGATAGGGTGTGAGGCCATGCTGCCTGGATGGTGCCAGAGCGCTCATTACCAGATGCCTTCTGGAAACATATTCGACCTGCTTGTAAAGTGTCTCTGATGATCCAGCCTTCGCTTTCATGACTTAGCAATCAGTGGGCTAATTGAACACTTTCTCTCAGAAGATTTTTCTCATTCTTAGCCAAAACTTTCCTCTGCTAATTTCGATCAAGGAGTGTTTTCCTTACTTAGTGTGGACACACTCCAGATATTTGTAGCTTTTATCATTTGCCCCTTGGCTATTGCTTAGCCAGGTTCCTTGATTTCACTCCTTTCATCTTTTCTGCTCAATCACTTCCAATCCACAACCCGTCCCCCCCGCCCCCCCATGAACCCCATTCCTTTAATCATTTCCTTTGAACTCGGCCCAAATTTGGGGGTACTCAGATACCCAAGAGACAATATAGTAGTTGGGGTGCTTTCCGATCACAGTCACATGGGGATGAAAGGAAAAAGAGTGAGACTCTTGAAAGCATCTTACACTTCCTCTAATTTCCATTTCAGAAATAGTTTTCCTTTTCTACCCTCTCAGTGTGCCCCTCTCTCTAGTCCTTCCTCCCAGACTTCTCTTATTCAATGAGACTCATTAGGAGACGGGTTTTCTATCACCTATATCCCCAGAGACAGCTCATTCTCCCCTGACAAGATGGTGGCATTCTGGGACTTCAAGCAAGGTTGCCTTCACGCGCGTATGCCACTAGCATATTCGGACTCTGAACTATCAGAAAAACTATACATTCTACCTCTACATCAACCTCCAGAGCCTGGAAGGGTACTTGTGATGCACTGGTCACCAACAATCTGTTGCACATAAAAAGGTTTCAGGGTTTTGTTGTTGTTCTATCTGGTAGTCTCCTGAACTCTTGTTAGCGAATGTTCCAGTTATAATTCCAGTCTCACACTGAAGTCAACACACAGCACAGTAATACAAAGGAGACTTTCTAGGATTGGGGGGTGCGGCACATTTAATCCCCACATCACCAGTAAGGTTACACAAAAGGTCAGGAAACATAAAATATGTCATCCCAGCCAAAGACCAGTCCTCATAGAATTGTCCTTTAGGTGAAAGCACTCATTAGAATTAGCACTTGCCTCTCAGTAGAACTGAAAGATGGGCTTACACTTGGCACCTGAATAGACCCCTCATCTGCATGTCTTGGGATTCCAGGAAATGCCCTGCACTTTCCCAGTGAAGGGAAACCGGGGGACTGAGTTCATTCACTGGAGGGCTGAGTTTTTCATTTTCACAGCTCAGCCTCTTCGCTGGGAATAAATTGCCCTGAATTGGAATCCTAAGATTGTCACTTTGCACTCTCCTTTGTATCTCTTCTCTCGTTGCCAAAGTGTAGAACCATGACAGGAGATTAATCCTGAAAGAGATTTTTTTTCCCCTGTTACATTTTCCCTGCCCACAACTGCCTTTTATTTCTTTCTCCAAGACTTATTTTAGTTTGGTGAAAGCTTTCAGGTTAATTTAACAAAGGATTTCTCCCTGAGTTTACCCAAGTCTTCTGCCCAAGGGTGACCTGTTCTTCTACCAATTGATATTTGTCACTGAGTGATTCTGAATGTTGATCTTGCTTCTTTTACTTAAGAGGGAACTGTGCGCCTTCAGGTCAACATCCCCCCTAACCACAACAGTATGTAAGCCTCATTCGCAGACAGAAAGCAATGCATTTGTTCAAAGATGAAGAAAACATAAAAGGGGATGAGGCTAAGGTTGGAGACAGTTTCTGGGCGTTCACAGGTAAGCTGATACTTTAAGATTCTCGGAGATTAGTGTTCTATCAAAGAGCAGAACTTCTTTGGCAAGGAGAAACCGAAGGGATTAATGGTGGGGTGTGTGTGTGGGGGAGCTAACAGCAAGAGTATGGGTGACAGATGTGTAGAGAGGGTGTAAAAGTCATTCTTCTTAGAACTGAGAAAACTTAAAACCTTCTGGGGCTGAGCCAGCTAAATTTTATTTTAAGCCTTCCAAATCTCAAGATTACAACAAGTATGGACAAGTTTAATTATAGTAGGTAGAAGGTTAAAAAGTACAGACATTTACACCTAACTATGGGGACACATGCACACACACACACACACACACACACACACACACACACACACACCAGCTCTGTTTTTATTTTATTATGTCTTGTTTTGTTCTGTGGTGAATTCATGTTGCTGCTAATTGCTTTGGGGTAAAGATTTGTTGGAACACTAGCAGAACTCACTGGCATATGCTGCAAACAATTTGAAAATAATCAGAAGAGAAGTTAATGTTGACACTTAACTGATGCCTTGAAGAGAGCAAGTGAGAGAACAAGAACAGCACTGGAGCACATATGGTACCTGACTGATTCTACATTAATCTTGTGAGTGTGTATGTATGTGCACATGTGTGAACTGAGAAAATGTCATGGGATAGAAACATAAACGTAACTTCAACAAAGCACATTTGGGTTAATACAGCAGATTGGATTTAGGAATAATTGAGAGATAGCCACCAAAATTGTTAGCTATAAGTTGAAATAGGGTAGTATTTTGTTGTTGTTGTTTTCTCTTTCTATCACAGAGAGATAAACTATGCCACAGCGTCTTTATTTATTTTTTGATATTCCCCACAATTCTCTGTATTGACTGGACTCAGTGGGCAGTTGTGTCACAACTCAGAGAATCAGCTGGCATCAGTCACTGGCTGTCAATGACAGGCTCACTGGAATACCTGGGGCTCTGGTACAGACATGAGGAAGGCTGGGACCTCACCTTTTCTAGGTAGTCTCTTTGATTAGCTCACAGAGGACAAAAGCAAAAGCTACCAAGGCTCCTCATGACTAAGTTTAGGACCAACACTGGGTCAATTTCTCCTCAATGGATTGGTTAAGTCATATGCTCAGCCCAAATTCAAGGGTAGGGGAAACAACCCTTACCCCTTGATGGGAGGAATAGAGAATGGGTATAGATGCAGGAGGAATTATTGGCTGCCATTTCGTAGATCACCTACCTCTGTTCTTATTCATATTGGGGTCAAAATGGAAGGATCAGAAATCTGAATTCTGTTCCCGTTTCCAAATAAGTAGTGGTTTTATTCGTGAGATAGAGTTGTAGTTTCAATTCATACGAGGGTAAATCACAAAATTCTTCATTTTGAATTTGATTTGATATGTGAAATTAGGGGCCTTCACAGGTTAGCTATACAACAACACATATGCTTTCTTAAACTTCAGAGAGTTAATAGACTGAGGTCATAGAGTTGCTGTCATATTGATAGTGTAGCTTTGTTCCTTTCTTCTATCCACCAGTAGTCACAGAGATTTAAATAATTAATTAAAAATTTTTCTTCCATTTTTACTTTATAAAAGCAGTAAGTTTGCCTAATTAATTTAAGAAGACTAAATCATATAAAGATCACCATTGCCTTTTTGAGTTATTTTCACAATTATATTGAAATAGAAAAAAAGCTTTATTCAGTCATTTGGTTTATGTATATTTACAGTATTTATCCTATTTCTTATATATTCATTCTGTAATTGGATAATGTAAACTTAATAAGATTTCTTGGTTTGAAGATTAAATAATCAGGTCTTTGGTTTGGCTGTATCTTACTCAAGATTAAGTTTATAATGCTTCTGAGAAAATTATCTTCCACTAAACTAATGCTTATTTGTTGAGTATCAACTAAGTGTGCTAGAGAGTATTTTATTTCCCCCCCAGTGGTACAAACATTCTATCAAGAAGTTGTATCGTTGGAGCAGGTCTAGATCAGCTGTAGAAATCTGAGCCTACAATCATCAAAAGAAATTTTAAAATGTTGGAAAATTTGAACTGACTGATAAAATGTGAATAAATAAAAACCATATATTCTATGGCAGTTGCAAATTTGCCTTTGTGTCTTCTTAGCTGTCCATAATTAATTTTATTCCATGGGAGACATTTTTCTAGAGATTAAAGAAGATACAGAAAATGAAAGATTATCAAGGGACCTGTAACACATAATGAAACTATGTATAAACCACAATTCTGTGACAACAGATAGTGTAGTGTTGATCTTTTGATTTTATAACTTTATTATGAGCTCTTTAATGACAGGTTATTATTGAAAGATGAAACAACCGTGAATTTTTTTAAATGTAATTGCAATCAAATTATTTTAATCTATGTCAGTGTTTTCATAAAAGTCATGGAAATGAAAGTAAAAATGGTCACAGATGACAAAAATAATGATTTTTATTTTACTTTTCAGAAAAATAAGATACAACTATAAAACAATCTTTTCTATAGCCCTTTTAAAGAATTTTAAACTATTTACAGCAGTTCTTAATAATTTTCACTAACATTCAAATATACTTCGACATTTTAAAAGATGAATTCTTTCACATATATCAGGAATTAGCCCTGCCACGCCCATTTATTTAGGCACTGACTATGGATCTGTTATACAATAGACGAGCTGTAACAAAAGCTAAAGCCATAGACCTGAGAGCTGAAGATATTTGGTATCTGACCCTTTACAGAAAAAGTTTGCCAGCCCCTGCCTGATCTTGATTATATGACAATTTTAAATTTTCTGATTTATAGCAAAGATAAAAAGGACCTGGATTCCAAAAGAAAACTTTGGTATGAATGACCCCTACACTAAATTACAGAATAATATTCTACTTCATTTTATTCTATTTCGTAGCCAAAGGTTTTCATAAAGAATTCTTAACACTGGAATTCTCTCTACTCCAGTCCAAAGAAATCGTACCTGAAATCTCTGTCAAAAAAGATGGAGCCTGAGATGCTATCAAAGTACAGTGTTTGATGGAGGTGGGGCTATTCAACCCCTTGCAGTTATATTATTTTGTAAACCCTCCCTTCTCCGGAGAAGATACAAAACTCCCTGAAGAAATTCTTAAGACTCTAAGATTACTCCTGGTCCAAATGAATAATATTAAAGAACTGTCATAACTAAAAAGAATTATGGCAATTTTTTTTTTATGGATGAAGAAATAAAAGTCTAGGGAAATTTGAATATTTGCAAATTTGCAATCTAAGCTGCCTCTGTCCTTTCCTATGGAGGATGACATAGGGACTGGTCTCACTGGTGGTACAGCAACCCCAAAACAGCAACAGCTTCTTCTAACATATTCTAACAGGTTGCTAAATAGACACCAAAGAGTGATCTAAGAAGAGAAAATAAAGAAAACTCACATGAGAAAAGGTAGTCATATTTTTTTAAATATAAGAAGTTAAAGATGGATCACTGAAAAAGAATTTTAAAGATGGGAAATAAACTGATGATACTCTCTTGTATTTCTTTCCTACCAATGATGTTTTAAGATTTCCTACAGCTATGTATTAGACTGCATGCATTTCTAGTTTCTCAGGTGGAGTAAAGCAGCAATCATTAACCCTGAGAGAAAGATGAGAGGGTGAAGGGAAGGAGGGAGGGAGAGAGAAGAAGGAAAGAGCTGATGGAATGAACTATAAGGCTATAAAATTAATTTAGAAGAGGAAGTGGAGAATCATTGACTTATTTAAATTATAAGGAGATTTAGGTAGACAGAATTGCATTACTAAAGCAGGAATTTGGCAGGGCACTGAGGTTAACAGCTTGAGCCTTATGACAAAGGTTATGGTCTCTCAAATGAGAACAAGTGGCCATGGGCATCTAATTAATATCCTTTTCAATTTATGGAAGGGGTTGGAAAATCTATTTTGGCCCAGGATTTCCTCCACCTCATAAAATTGGTTTCTGTTTATTACACCTCTAATAATATTATTACTACTCATTGATAAGAGTTAGGAGCAAATTAGGCCATTAGCCATTACTACCTGCTATTTTTTAAATAGATGATGTTTTTCAATGCCTATCAAACATTCATTACCAAATAATTGATGCCTGAGTCCTTTATTTTCAAGGCATTGTCAATTTTAAAGAAAAGGAAAATTTGAATGAAAACTTTAGGAAACTTTGTTCGTAAGCACTCAGCCCAAATAGTATTGCCATGATTAGGAAACGCAAAGAAAATAATTCACTGGAACTCACATATATCTCTCTATTTCTTGATATCACAGTTGCATTCTTTAGTGATCTGTCCCTGAACACAAGCCATCTATGTTAAAGATAAAATTGAGTCACAAAAATGATAATGGTTGGTTTATGCTGCTAGAGAAGATATGTGGGCAAAATATTGTAACTATAACCCAGCATATTGGACAAGGATAGTAATTTCAAGTGGGGAAGAAAGTTCTTTAAACCAGGAATCAGGATTCCTTAATATGAGTTCTGCCATTGTCACTTGTGTCCTTGGGTAAAGGTGCTGAATCTAAGACTCATTTTACTTGACTATACAATAGAGGAGTTCAAGTAATACTCTGCACAAGTCTATCTCTCTTCATGATTATGTGATTGGACTATTCTGTATTAGCTTCTACTTGGTTTAAGTAGCTCAAGATGAACTTAAATTTTGTACTGGAAAACATTACTACTTCTCTCATTTTTATGATATGACTTAGGAGTTTTCCTATCAGTTTTAGCCTGAAGAAGACCTGAGATAATCTTGCTCAGTGGTTCTCTCATTTATGCATGTTATTCTTGAACTCAAGGACTTGTTAAAAAAGTGACTCTTACACTCCACTTTCAGATTTTCTGATTCAGTAGTTCTGGAGTGGGACCCTAAATGTGTATTTGCAGCAAGTCGCCAGGTGATGTTGATGCACTGGTCCAGGGACTACACTTTGAGAACCATTGGTCTCACTCAGATTACTTACTAGATTGGAAAAGACGCCTGTGAGGTTAATTGCATTACCTGTTCTTACTCATCACATTACTGACTGAATCAAAGCCTGGTCTCCCACAGGCTGAAGTCGGAGCTTTGACCAGGACACTATAATTCCCCACTTTGAATTTGGGTTATGTGATACAGACTGAAAAATCCAAATTAATTTTTTCCAGTTCACACAGACACGCAGATAAGGGTACATAGACAGCAAGAAGCTTTTGCTGTCTCTTGAGAGGAATTTTCTTTTTGCAGGCAGCAACAAAGAGTAAAAATATCCAGTAGTTCTCTTAATTTTTGATTTGTGACCTGCACCTAGGCAGAGAATTAAGGCTGAAATGGGGCAAAGAAGGCAAGACTCATTGTGAATGAAAGACTTTAGTCTTAGCAAAGACAGTAAAAGAAAACAACTTGACTTATTTCTACTACTTTTTTTTTTTATGCTTTCATGCTGAAGTTTTAGGTTTATCTTAACAGAATAAAAGCAAGTTTGGTTTCATGAACAATTTGAGTAGATGTTGGAGTCTCATTTCTTAAAAATGATCTCTTAGATCCTGATTTTGCATATGAGATTTTATTCTCATGGCACCAGAAATAAATCCAGACACTCTGTTTTTGAACAGGACCAAAGCTTCTAAAGGACAAAGAGGCATCCCTGTGCACAGAGCTCTGGGTTGGAGAGGGCCTTCTGCAGTCTCTGGAATAGGACTTTGTCTCTCCTTTCTCTCACTTTGCTTCCTTGCTTATCCTTTGAATCTGGGCTTAGATGTCACTGACTTTTCATCCACGTTGTAGCACCGGATTTGTATGGATATCCTCTTAGGAGCATTCCATTCATCCCCTATATTTGCCCTCTTAGCGTCTCCCCATTAGTATGTGCTGAACCTAGTGATTTGCTTCTATTGAATCTACTATGACTAATGTGATGTAATGGCAGGTTTAGTACTGGTAGCCCCCAGTTTTAGAAAGTTCCATTATCCACCTTGCTTTTGCAAAAAGTTCTACATCTGCACCTCTCTTCACCAACCAAAATAAATCTCAAGAGGGTTTTCGCTTTTACTGCAAAAAGCAAAGAGAGCCTTCTGGATCGGTTTTGCAATAGTTCTTTGAGAGGCAGGGGCACCCCCAAACATGAGAGTGGTCCCTTCAAGCTCCTTCCCCAAGAGCTATTTAAAGAGGCTAACCTGTGTGGTATCATTCCTGCTTTTCAGAGGTTCATGAGATTTGTAGGTTTTATGTGTCCTTGGGTATGAGCTGGTAAGGTTATTTTTGGGTCTAGGAACACTCAACACTTTTTTTCTGTATAAATTCATGGTCATTGCTTTTTCAATTTATGCTCTGTCAGCTCATGAAAGGTTCAGTAATGTACTGTTTTTTGAAATAGTGAAGGAAACCTGTACTGGTTCACACAGATGGTTTCTGTCTTGCTTGCCCTTATTTGCTTCTTCACCGCTGCTGTTTCTAGCACTGCCCTTGGGAAAGATGTGCAGAGAAAGAAACTGAGAGAGGCTTCTGGCTGGTCGGATGCCAGGAGCTGAGGGCCTCACTCCTATAACTCAGGAGGCCCAGCATCCCTCAGCGACCCTACGCTTCAGCTTGGCAGTTGAGCCTTCCTTTGCCAGACCTCTGAAGGAGACAGCGGCCCAGAAGCGTTGCCAGAGGCCTTGAGACACTTGGTAAGCTGTACCCAGATCCTGACCCACAGAAACTGAGATATTAAATATTTGTGGTAATTTGATACACAGCTGTAGATAACCATACGCGGATGATCACATTTTTTGGCTCTTCCTGCAGATTAGTGGACCACAGATTTTAGATGGACGGCTCTTAAAAACAGATGTTGTCAAACTCCGTCTTCAGAATTTCATTTCAGAAATCTGCAATAAAGCCCAGAAAATTTGTTAAAAAAAAAAAAAACTCTAGGTAAGTTTTTATGAATTGGAGTCTCAGGATCACACTTCCGAAAACACTAGCTTGGAAGCTATAGCAACCATGTTTGTTTTATTCATGGCCACGGTCATGTCTGAAATGCATTAGATTCAAAAGAAACATGATTAAATTAGTAAACTAATGAATATATACTGATAGACAATAGAGATATTTTGGCTTTACAAGCATTTAGCTGTAAATTTAATACGAAGAACCAGATTAATTTCTGTGTTCTCAGAAACCTTATGTGGCTATCACAACTTCTCTTACTATAGCTGTGGATACATTCACAGATGCAAATTTCTTCCCTCCTTAAGAACAAAAACAATGTCTGTTCCTTTATTCCTCTTCTATGACCCCATGCACCTGGCAAATTATCTTTGCGGTATTTAATTCTCAACTACATCTATGCATCACTCTCTTTGATTTGTTGTAAAATAACACTGTAATAACACACACATTTTTTTTTAATCAAATAACTGTACTGTAACTCACCCATCAACATTAGGAGTCAACGTAGCATGGTAGAAAGTATCTGAATTTTAAACTTATACATGCCTGGCTTTAAACTCCAGTTACTATGCCTAATAATTGTAGGTATTTTGGCAAATTGATTAAATTGAGTTTTTGCTTCTTTTTTGTTTTTAAATGGTGACTGGTGGTCTTATGAGATTTGAAGTCTTATGTAGGAAGGCTTATACCTACCTGGTGAATGCTCGAATCTATATCACTTTAGTCTATTTTGATAGGCCATTTTGCTGTTGTTGTTTATACTATGTAGGCTGAATTGTGTTCTCCCAAATTTATTGGTTGAAGTTCTTACTGTCAATACATCAGAATGTGGCTATATTTAGAGATATGGCTTTTAAAGCGATAATTCATTTTTTAAAATAAGAGCTAATATCAATATTTATTTTTTAAGACCAGGGCTAGGAAATAATCAAGTAGGTATGGATACTAGTCACCACTGTATCTAGTTTGCATTATTACTAATATAATTCCACATATTAGGCTCCAAATGCTCAGTGTTTCCTACAAGCAAGTAAGTTGGCTTATATTGTTTGATATCATATAGTCCTTCAGCTGGGACATTAAATGATGGGCTTCTGCTTCTGCTTGCTGACTACAGGGCTCACACTGATGGCCATGTTGAAGTGGTTTTCTTTTACTGAGGTAACTTTAAATCACAAAATAATATACATTTAGGTGTGAAAGTTTACTTTTCATCAAATATATGAACCCACATCACACTCACCACCAAATTACCAACAGTCTTTCATCACTGTCTACTGGAGCCTCACCACTACTTGTTCTTCTCCCGAAGAGGTAATTAAGTTAAATGAGACTGTTGGGTGACTTGATCCAATCTAACTGATGTTTTCTTAAGAGGAAATTTGAACACCCAGACACCAGGGAAGCATGCACACAGAGAGAAGAACATGTGATGACATAGGGAGAAGGCAGACCACCTCCAACCAAGGCAGAGAAACCACACCTACTGAACCCTCCATTTCAGACATGTAGCTTTCAGAACTGTGTAAAAATAAACTCCCATTGTTTAGAGACCATAGTTCACATTATTTTGTCATGGCAGCCCTAGCCAACAAGCACAGTTAATATCACAATATATTTTCATGATGCTTTCTATCCACAGGTATGATTTTGAAAGACTCTATAACATTTCAGCGACTTGCCATAGTTTATACCAGAGTCCCACTGTGTATTGAATATTTCTATTTCTTTATAAATAGAGAGTTCTGTCAGTTCTGGCTTGTTTTCTAGACTTGGCCCTCTAGCCCCTTTCTCTATGATAAAAATGAGAAAGACATTCCTTCTGTGAACCTGAATCTTCAGAATGCTATGCAAATGAGATCAGGAGTCTAGAAAGAGCTCCACACACGCATGCATTAACAAACTACGGGACCCAGCATGCCTTTCCTCTCCCATGAGAAACTTTGCCATTTCCCACTTCTGTGGAAGTGTGGAGGAAGGTCCTTCAGCGATTATAGAGGGGGTTGTTAGCTTGGATTCAGGGAATTAAGCATGGGTGTAACCTGTCCTCTCTTCTTTTGTTCACTTTCCTAATAAACTCTATTGCTTTAGGAACAAATGACTGTTTTTGTTTGAGATCAGCAAAACTAAGAAGGGAAATGTTACCTTTGCTCTGTGCACTAACGCAACCTAAGCAGAGACAGTGTTCAAGTAGCTATAGTTTTTCAGCCGCAGCATTAGACTAAGTTTACCTTGAGAATGGTCATCTTCTGCTCCCAGACCCAGATGGGGGATTTGTCTCTGCCTCAGTGCTCCTTGGGTTTCCGTCCTTAGTTCTGGACTCCTGGCATGGTTCTTGGCTCCAATACATCATCACTTGATGGTCTCTTAGATAGAAGGTCAAAGAGTCTGCATTTCAACTGTCCAGACAATTTTAGTACAACTTTTGTTAGTCTTTCCCCCCTACCTTAGGAATCAGGAAGTTATTCAATTATGTTTTGGGAATAAAATCATGCAGGTATGCCCAGAAAATGACTGAGGAAACAAGTTACTATGCTTTCTGTGTGTTATAAGGGGGAAGGCAGTGGTGGTAAGAGGGTGGTAAGGCACTGAGAGGGTACCATGAAAAACAAGGCCAGAAAAGATTGCATTACTTCTGAAAGTAGAAAAATCACAGGCCTAACTCAAGTTTCAACTGAACCAGGGTCTTTGATTACAAGTAAGGAAAAATATTCTGAAAATAAGCATCATAACATGTTCCTAGAGGGGGTTGTTGAATTACAGAAATGGTCTGTCTTTACAGAATGTCTCCTCTATTTGGGGTCATTTAAGTACAGTTGTCTTCAGTCTGATGAGACAAAAAACAGGATGACTTATGAAGGGTATGTTGACCCCTGTAATTCTGTGTCTTCATGAATCAGCAGCTCTCTCTCAGGAGGCATACCCATTTTAATAGCTGATATTATTCTAACTTACCAGTAACTGATTCTTAAACATGCTTCTGGCTCCAAGGCTGTTGCATACCAAGATTTCTGGTAACAGCTGGAAATCCATAATTATAGTTCATGGGGTACAATGCTCATCTGGCAAAATCTGTAAATAAAGCTTAAAAAGCAAATATCCCATTTATATAAACAGTTTCTGAATAGTAGGGGAGCATTTGCCAGGGGAATGGAGAACTAGCTTTTCTCAATTATTTCTTTCCCTCTATCAAAGGGTAACAATTTATTACTTCCTACAAGAGTAAAGAAAAAATTAATATTTAAAGACTTGAATATAAAGAGTGAAATTTATGTAGAAAAAATGTTTTCTCTCTTTGCTCTTCTTATAAGTTGAAAAATTGGTCAACTCTCCATTGTTGAAACATTATCAGGAAGAAAATTATTGCTTGAAAGCAATTTCCTACTGGAATCTATCCCCTGCAGGTTTGTTTTAAGGAAGCTTCTGGATTAGCTGCCAAAGACTAAAGTCTTTCTGTTGCAATGTCTTTTTTAAAAAATTGTTTGAAGTACTGTGAACCAACATGAATAAAATGGTATGGGATTGAGAAATAATTCTGTTCATAAATGAAAATTAAACCAATATATAAGTTGAACTTTAAAAAGGCACAATTTGTAATTTAGTGTATGAAACAGTTAATGCTTGCTTTTCAAATGTAGTACTTTTAAAACCTCCTACTACTTCTCATTTTATTCGAAGTATTTATTTGAGAGTGGATTTTGATGGAAAATGTTTTAAACTGAATGAACTCTGAAGCAATTAATGATTACAATTCTAGTAGAAGTGACATAATATAAACCCACAAATAGACCACAGAGACATTCCAGTGACTGCTTAGTATTTGTGGTGGCAGAGGAATGAGAGTATGGTTCTCACTCATTCCAGAACAAGCCATTACAATGGTCAATCATACTTACTTCCACGTAATATACCACTGGTTTAAGAATAAAGGCAAACACATTTTCTTTCTCCTCTCCTTTGAGATACTTTTACTTTTGTTTGGCTTTTTAGCATGTTTAAACTAATTATTTAAGTACTTAACACAATTTAAACAAAATAAACGAACCAGAAAAAATGCAATTTGCCTATATTCGTCACACATGAGGTTTGTTGGCATCAGTCCTGAGGCACAAGCAGATGTAAAATCTGATTTTAAAATGTCCCAAACTAGATGATTGCATATTTTAGCATGTATAAGTTCTGATTATTGTGGATCACTGCTTGGTAGAGCAACTCACATTAGTATGCCGGCAACCCTCGTCTATCTGCCCATTTCTCTGCACTCAGGTTTCAAGATTCTATTACTTATTACTTCTCTTACCTGACTCCATTCTCGTATGTAGATCAATACATCTTAGGTGAAAATTAAAACTGATACACTAACTTAAGAATCAATAAAAGAAGCAATTTTCCCTTTAAAAAATTTGAAGCGTACATATGTACAAAAATGTGAAGCTGCAGTAATCTCTCTCTTTATATACATACATAAACATATATATTTATATTATGAAAATCACCAGTGACAACAACATATCTATCCTGTTGAACAATTCAGAAGGTTCCTTATGCCCTTTCCAGATGAATATACCTCTCCTCTCTAGGGAGTGGCCACCATTCTCACTTTTATTATCCTCAGTTCATTTTGTGTGTTCATGGAATTCTTATCCATGGAATTATATTTATAATTCTGCCTATGGATTCATATATAAACATCAGTATTTCTAATGTGAATCTGATGATGTTAAGGAGAATGACAATGGGTGTAATTTCTTCATATTTAGTGTCAGTTGTGTTGCTCTAAAGGAAACAGGATATGTGATGTGCACTTGGTTTTTTAAAAAGATTTTATTCTAAAGAAACCATACCAGGCCTAGCAAAGTGCTGCAAAGATTCTAAAAGTTCAAAAGTGATGCATTTCTTTTATTTTTCTAACATCAAGATTGGTGTTATTAGAGAGGAGATAAGATTAACCAGAGTCTGCGTGCCAATAGGATTTGGCGTGTTTTTACAGGCAAGTTTGGTGGTATTGTGCTCTATGCATACAGAAGAACAATGAAGAAATAGGCTAAAGTGGAAAAGATTTAAATTAGATCCCAGAAAAATGGTATGATATCCTGAGAAACTTTTACCAGGTACTCAGGTTTGAGTTTTAGCTTTCTTACCACCAATAACTTGAACAAGAAATGCCTCCAATTCTCTGCATCTTGGTTTCCTTATCTGTGAAAAAAAAGGAGTTAGCCTAGATTAGGAGTTGCAGACTCAAATCTCGAGGGGGGTTAGGGAAGTAGTATTAGTGTGTGAACTATTCTGTTAATAGTGTGACCAAGCCCATAGGACCAGTTATGACTTAACTCCAGTAGATCATGGGTTGCCCAAAAGGACCACATGCCCAGAGTTACCCAAATCTCCCAATGTTCAGAAACATCTATAAATCTGCAATTAAAAATATAAGAAATTCTCAAAAATGTCAAGTTTCAAGTCTTTGATTGAAAGAACCTTGTGAGAGTCAAGTCCAATAAATTAAAAGACAAGCAAAAAAGAGCACATTATTAGGTGCTTTCCAAATGCCAAAGACAAGGATCCTAGGACTTAGAGATACAAGAGTGCACAGGAATGATTAAGAAAAGACTCTGGATAAGAGAAACACTGACTCTGATTAACAGTGTTATTAGAAGCTACAATTAGAACACTGCTTTAATGCTCCAAGTGATTCTCAACTATGATTTCTAGATCCAGTCAAAATATCAATAGAATCAGTAAAATAAAGACATTTTCAAATATTCACTTCCTTAACAACAAATATTTTAAAACATTTTATTGAATACCTTAAATTTTTTTCAGAAAGCAAGTGAATAATATGCTTCAGCATGTGTGTGTGTGTGTGTGTGTGTGTGTGTGTGTGTGTGTGTGTGTGTGTATGAAGAAACAGAAACATAATGGATATAACAAGAAGACTGAACATGGAAATGCTGGTAAGTCAAATGCCAGAATAGTGGTTTTGCATCAAATCTTTTTCTCATCAAGCCTCCAAAGAGATGTATTTGACCACATGGGAAATCATATTGCGATGTTTTAAAATTCAATTGAAAATTTTGGAAAAAATTAGTGATCAGTACATTTAAAAAACTAGGCATTTTTAAGACATATTTATTAGATCTGAAAAGTACGAACTCTATTAAAAAGGAAATAAACTCACAGTCTGTATTCTAGCTCAGCAGTAATCAATTTTTACATAATATCCAAAAGGTGAACATGATTTCGGCTTAACAAAAAATACCATAATATAAAATATTAAAAAGATGAGGAAAAGAAACAGAGGCATAGATTGGTTAAGTACTGAATCAGTATTATCTACTGGACAATGGACGGTGTCTAGAATTAATAAATATAGAAATCACAGCAAAATTATTAAGAAATATGAAAGTAATACAAGAAAGAAAAACATTCATGAAAGTCAAATTTGTTGCCTTTGTTGAAAAAGAGTCAAGAATTGTCTAAAATTGAATTTGCTTTTTTCATTATAATCCATGCTTGACTTTTAAAAATATGCACATGTATTTTTTGATAACTGATTAAAATATGTAATTTAAAATTACTTAACTCTGACCTTGGCAATTTAATAATCCACAAAAATCCAATACATATGCATATATATGCTATGCTAGAGTAAAAGAAAGTATGAACAGAACACAAGTGTGGTAGAATGCAGATTGATGCATTGATTAAGGATTTTGAGAAAATAGTGGGTGTATATTTGAGAATAACTAGCACTATAAATTTAACTTTGATGAAGTGAAAATACAAAGATGATGAAAATTAGGGGATGGAAGGTTAGTATTAGGAATGAACTGGGGTCGAGGAGTTAGCAGATGCTAAGTTAATTAAGCTCTCATATATATATATATATATATATGTGTGTGTGTGTGTGTGTGTGTGAACAGAACATGAGAATTTTTCTCTTCAAAAACATTCATTTAAAATATCTTAATGTAAGCCACTTTTAATATGTTTTCTGTTATTTTTGTTCACCACAATAATTAAATATAGAACATTACAGTGTAGATGTTTCCTAAAATATTTAGAGAAATAAAAGAAGGAAAACATAGTTTCTGCTAACTGTAGCCTAGATATAGAAGGTAAGAGATTGCTATTTGCCTATACACACCTGTAAAGGATAAAAGTTTGTTTTATAATGCTCTCCTTATTATGAACTATAATATATTTTATTATAGATTATTTAGAAAACAAGGAAAGTTTAAAAGAGCAAATAAAAAACCAGAGATGTAAATAAATTATTATATTGTAGGTACTACGTGTATGGGAACAATTTCTGCTCTTTTCACACTGTATTTTAGTACTTAGCTCAGTGCCTGAAATGAAATCAACATTTGATAAATATTTGTTCTTTGATTAATTTTTACATGTTAGGCTCATTTTCACAGTGTTTTTCTATACATGCTATGTGTATTTTTGCATAGAGTTTGCATTTTGTTTTTAGTGGGGAAGCATAGCACTAAGCAGAAAGCATTACCTACAGTGCCTATCTAATGATCCACTGTAGAACTGTATCATAATTTAGAAAAGTGTACTTGGCAAATACTCTGTACTCTAACTTAACTTGAAATTGCAAGCGTTCCCTTAAATGCCAAATGATTTTTTTTTAATGTCCATGACTCTTATTTTTATGGCACACATTTAATTTATGATGTTTCTAATAATCTCATTTCTGGAGCAGCACAGTGGTATGGAAGGAAATGGGCAGAGTGGATTCATGTTTTTTTTTCTACTTATTCACTGTGTGACCTTCTGCAAGTTATGAACTTTCTGTAGTCACTTCCACTTCTGTAAAAATGGGAGGTAGTAATAGTTTCCCTACAGAGTTATTGTAATGATTAATAATTTCTAATACTTTGCTAATAACAGTTTGTCATATTAAATGCCACACAGTGCTTACACATAGTACAATCTCACCACTGGTAACTCACACTATTCCTTGTCTTCCTTACACAGCATTTTCCAGTGCAAATACTACTAAGTGAAAATTAAACTTTTGTTTATCTACTTGAAGTGTGGAAGAGGAATAAGGGATAGGACAAAGGAAAAGAGAGGTATATTTCTTATTACCAAGTCTGAGACGAGACCTCAGTGACTAAGAGTTTACCTTACTGATCTTTAAATTGACAGTTGTGGTCTGAATGTAACAACATAGTTCAGTTTCAATTGTAAGTAGATATTGTGTCCTCTGGGATTTCAAACAACTATTTAGTCTATAAAGACTCTTAAATGAAAATTACAAATCGGGTTTCTCCACACTTGACTATCATTTTGTCATCTGTACATTTACTTTTATAAGCAACATAATAATATAACAGACCTGAATGAGTCCGTGGAGCTTATTTAATCTAAGACCTCTATTTTAGTGAGGAAGAAATAAAGATCCCAAGAGGTTAAGTCACTTGGCCAAAGTCAAGGAGGTTAAGTGACAAAGCTATAATAAGCCTAATGCATTGCCATTATTCCATATAGCATCTTATTATACTTTTGTGTGATAGCCCATATTATCTGTTGATTTTTAAATATAAACGCTCCCTTTTTATACCCTAAACTCATAATAAACTGTTTTGTATGTTCCTTATATTTCATGCACATAACCATGCTTTCTACAAACATTTGCAAACCCAACCAAGATATTTATGCTGAAAATTTGATAATACTATGCTCGCCTATTAAAATTATGTTGAAATTTGCTAATAGCCAGCTATGGATATGAAAATGAAAATTTGAAGAGAATATGTTTGAACAATCTTGGGCCATTTGGTTTTGCCTGCAAATTAATCTTAAAAAGGTGAAGACAAATCGGATGAACAAAGATTAGCGGGGTCACCAAATTCTATGATTAAAAAAAATTAAGAAGTACTCAGTTGGCTATAAAGAAGTTTTTGTACTCTCATAGTTTCTGTGTTTGGAGAATATCATCTCTCATAATAATCATATAATATTAGACATCACAGAGTCCAAATGCTTTATTTTTGGAAAATTAAGACTCATTGAAATTAAGTGACTTTTCATGGTCATTCTACCATTTAGTAGAAGGAAATGTAATTATCAACTGACAAACACTTGAAAGTTTTGCTAACTCTTTTAATATATATCTCAAGTATTTTTAAATTATTCACCTGAATATTTTCACATTTAATCTTTGAGCAAAAAGTTCCTTGAAAACATTCTATTGAGTTCTAAAAACACATCATCAAGTTGTAAAATTCATTCTACCACTACTATGAAACTGATTTTACTACCACCCATACTTGAGAAGTCACGTCTTTTCAACTTTCAGTGTTTTGACATTATTTTAAATGTGGATATTATTTCAGTATATTTTGTTTTTCAGATAAACATACTGATGTGATCTATCAGTAGAGGGGCAATGTGACAAAATGAATATGATTAGGTGGTATATCATTATCTGTGTTATTAGCAGAAGAACAAAGTAAATTTGACTTTCAAAATTCTGGTTAAGTGAGAGAAAATGCCTTCTCAATTAAC
The DNA here is from genome assembly GCA_004363575.1 of Solenodon paradoxus. NCBI lineage: Eukaryota > Metazoa > Chordata > Mammalia > Eulipotyphla > Solenodontidae > Solenodon > Solenodon paradoxus. Next base: position 875,064 of record RJWH01000175.1, on the reverse strand, counting down.
AGATTATATTTAAAAGTAAATGTTTAAGATCTGGTTTTTAAACTTCTTAACTGAAAAATAATATCTTTATATATTACCTTTAAACTATGGAGCCAAATTGTCACCTGTATTGTGAGTTGCATTCACTAGATGAACTTGTATTTTGGAAATACAATCTATTCAGCTGTATATCCAGATCCCTATAACAACTACGTGGTGAAGGCTGTTAGACCAGTGATTGTTTTTAAGTAGATCACACATCTATTTTTCCAAAGTCATCTGCTTTCCCAACTTCTGTTCAGACAATATAAAATAAGTGATACTCAGTGGGCTTTCAGTGAACCGTATGATTTAATTACACATATTAGTTTCAAAAGGATTTATTTTTCAAAAATCATTCTTCATGTTTAATATTATAGGTAGGAGAATTTGAATGCACATTAAACATTTGGAGAAATGAATCATATAAAATATTTGAAATAAAATATATTTTCTACCTGTGATATAGTTTGAAAAGGTATACAGAAGTCATGTTGGAGAAAAGGACTTTTATCAACAGTGATGCGTGGAACATGACTTTCTGTGGGTATGATCCAAATCCTTCTAATTCTCTACCTCTGAGAATGCTTTAGACATTAAAAATTAATGCAGGGAAAATAGAGTTTTCTTATTTCATCTGAAAAGTCTCTAATTTTGAAGTGATAGAAATATTTTGTTTTTAGAAAAAAATCACGCACATCCTTTTCAAGGACTAAAACTGGGTGAAAGAATACATTATATAAGATGGTCTTTTGGTCACTTCAGGGAAACATTATTCACTTACCAGTCTTTTTGTGGATGGCCTCAATTTGAAATGAACCCTAATTATAAGTTCTCCATAAACAGAGATCGTTCACTTAGTCTAAGACACGGATAATTAGGATACACCAAGAATTCAAGCTTTCTCCCATCATAATGAATTACAGAGACAGTTTCCACACATTTTCAACCAGGGAACAAAGGAAACTCCAAAATATCTTGCTAGATTGAAGCATAAGTATCCTTCTCTCTCATGTTCTACTTATCATAGGCAAATCCTGTTCAAAAACTCAATACAAGGTAAGATTGGGTTGAACATGACTTACCAAACAGTGAAATAGTTCCTACTCCATATGTCATTAGCTAGAGCCTCAGAGGTCAAGGAGTGGCAGCAAAAGGGGAGGTGGGGAGGATATTAAAGTAAATAATAAGAAAACATAGCTGATAACACTGGAAACTTACAATGTACCAAGAACTTTGCTACTAGTCTGTCTGCAGGGGTTTAGAAATGCCATTTATAGAAAGAGAGGGAATTTCAGAGAATATTATTTACAATCTTATGAAGTACTCAAAATCTTTTTCTGAAAAAATTGTTTCCTTAATGTGATAGTACTTAATTATTGATGGAATCATATATTATCTTGGTAAAATTCTACTTTGAATTCAGCAATGTTTTCAAATAAATTGATGTATGTAATCACAGTAGAATCAGTACAAAAAAACTGTATATATGATATATATACATATATTTATAGTACCTATAAATACCCTTATACCAAAGTACATGTATTTATATAATATAATCTCCATGTTCGAAAATAGTGCATAGCCATGTATTTATAGGAAATATTATTTATGCAGTCATCCTATATATAATCTTAAGAAGTAGATGAATAACTAACACTTGAAATAATTTTGAGAACCTTTTGAAGGTTCTCAACCTTCTTTGAGAACCGCTGTTTTGGAACATGGTTTTTGACTTGAGCTTGGTGCTTTGGCTCATCAATTCATGTACAACCTCATCTGAGGTACAAAGCATAGTTTCTTATTTTGTTAAATTCAGAGCTATTTTATAGAAAGTTTTGTGTTGCTGTTTTTTGAAATGTATCCATTCCATTCATTAAAGTCTTCAATTCTCAAGAAACAGACAGATTTTCCTTTATATTAATTTTATTTTCTCTGTATTTTAAGATGCTCTCCATTTCTAGTTTGTGAAGTGGCGTTTGCTCTTTAACAATTACGTTGGAAAGTCAAGGCATCTCAGGATCTCTCAGGACTTCTGTTTGATTTTTAGCTTCTTTCGTTGAGCTGACCAGGATTTTCTAGACCTCTAATTCTGTAACTGTATGTGTACAAAAATGTGGTATTTGCAAAGCAAATATTTCCACAAAGGTTATCTTTCTTGACCACCTTTGCGTATCTTTTCCTTTTTGGACCATCTAGTTTCTAAAGGCTATCAAAACAGCTTGTTTAAAATTGTTTCTTCTATGTTCTCCTGTATGTTCTTAAAAACTTCTTAGCCCTGTCTATTTATAAGTACTTTTTAAAGTGGTACCTCTAACCTAAAGTTTAAATTCTTACAGTCAGTATAGGCGGATTTGTTTCTGAAAGGTAGCCCATAGTTTTTCTCTACCTCAGCACAGGATGAAGACTTTTAACTACATAGGCAATCAATGCAGGTAAGTAAATAAAATTCTATGGAGATCTTTTAATGGAAATATAATCTTCATATGTATTGGGAGAATTCATCATCACCTTATTTAAAGGCAAAGGACTTGGAAAAGTCACAGATTCCCATAAATAGATGGAGAAATGGAAAAAATCTTGAAGGTTAATTTAGTGACAGAATTTGGTTGATTACTCTTGGGGTCTCAAAGAACAGATCTATAATAGACTTATAAGAGTCTAAAACCCATAAACAGGTCTCGTCTCTAGTTTTAACAGCCAGGCTTATATGACATGATTGCTAATGGCTCCCCTTAAGCTCTCTTTAATCACCGTGAACTAAAATGAACAAATTTATCAGCAGTGGTTATAAAGTAGGAGCATAGATAAGAACCATCACCTCCCTTATCTAGAAACTAGACCAGCATTAATGCAACCCAAGAGAGCATTAAGTTCTGCAGCAGACATATCACATCATTAACTAATTATGATCTTGTTAGCCTTCCCTCCTTCTAGTCTATACTTGTGTAGTGTTCCCCCTCAAAGGCCTGTTTTATAAAGCTTTTGGATTTTCTGCTACTAGGAAAAGAGATATGTACTTTATTGTCATCTGGGAATTCTCTTAAAATAGAGAAGGTAATTTTCTAGACCACAAGAGGAAGGAAGGATTTCAATTCAATTCTTTTGAACTTGAAACCCAGATGATAGGATAAGAATGAGAGTTACAGACATTTGGTCATCCCTTCAGCCCACTACCTATTTGAATCAATGTGCCTTGAATTCTGCCTAAATTAGAATTCCGGGAAAGATAATACATTCAGACTTATGTTTAGATTTTATTTCATACATCCATGAGAAATGATGGTTGTATATTATCCTGAGAATCTAAGTGGTTCTCCTGGTCAGTCCTAATGATTTAGCACATTCACCCTGCAAAAGTCAAATAAATAGAATCCTTATGCCTGAGTGATTTAAGTTGACATCATGAGTAAGCAAGATGTCTTCATAATTAATTGTACCCTACCCAGGTCTCTCTATTTTTGTAGCATATAGGCACAAATATGGACATTCGTTTGTGCAAAAAACATTCTAGGGTAAATGTGCACATGGATGTATAAATAAATGTGTATAGTGGAAAATAGCTGTGCTTTAGCCATTTCTCCCTAATTGTATATTCAATATTTTTCTTGGCCACTTGCAATTGAATATCTTCTGCATTCATTAAATTCTGGGAAACATTAGAAAAGACATTTACTTTCAGGCACAATGAAATATATCTCACTATTCTCATTTTTGTGTCATCCACAGCACTGTTTTTATTGCCACCTGGGATTACTTAATAATCAAAAAAAGGAATGAAAGAAACATGATCTCTAATTATGCCACTGCTAAAGAATGTTTGGATCAAGCAAGTAGAAATGATTCTCATCATGAGAAAGCATGCTTAATGTGAAGGTTAATACTTAAATTAAGGTTGGGGGCTAGAAAAAGCAGGGGGAGAGGGAGAAAGCGGAGGAGGAAGACCAAGGCAGAAACTGAAATGTATTAATACTTGTAAAATCCCCATTAAAATCTTTCAATTTATGGTGGTTAAGAAAGTTTACATACTGAAATCACTTGAGGTTTCATATCTAAGACATATCATTTGATGTTTTATGAATTATCAGAGGTCTAAGAGACAGATACTTACAGCATAGTTTCACATTTTATGGACGACCTGATTTTCATATTCATCTGAGATCTTATTTTACTTACTGCTTCTGACAAGAGTGATTCCAGGGAAATGTTCACTTATTTATAGCATTACAGGAAGGAATAATAGAACAGGAACCGTAAGGAAATTCATCTGTGCTTTTTTTTTTTTTTTTGCAATAATGTAAAGTTGACATTATAAGATTAAATAATCCAAATAAAAATATGAAACTTCAAATTAAATGAAAACAACTACAAAAGACTTAGGTATGAAGGGTGATTTTGGAAAAGAGATAGCATTTTCTCATTTTCTTTGCATTCAACAGCAAATTAGAAGAGCGTATGATAACCTATAATTTGTCATCCTTGCATTATGAATATTTTAATCAATTCACAAAGAATTTAGCTAAATTTCCTAGAAATGAGTAAGGCAAATTAACTCATATTTTATCCGGAGATGATAATCTACCTTTGTTTTAATGAATCTACCTCCTTAGAAGAACACCTCACAATATTCAAATATTTGGATGAAAATTCATTGTTTTGGGGTTATCCAAAGATAGATTTTTTAAACTCCTATTGGTAATGATTAAGTAGTTGGATCAACTGTATTGTTATCATACATATTGGAGACTGAGAAAGGAAAGTCAGTAATCCAATCTTTTCTTCATTTAAAATATTGATTTTTCATTTATCATAGATTTTTTGACATTAATTTTTATTTTCGAATACATGTTAAAGACTTTTGTCTTGATTAGTGCTATTTGGTGCCCCTTTTAAATTCTGTGCCTGTGGTAAGTACCTAACTTGTCTAGCCCTAGAATACATATCTCTCTACCTTTTGGAAGTTGCTATTTATACCTAATTTTTACCCTTTCAATTTATGCTTGAAGTCAGCCCCACTCCTCACACCCCATACATTCTTAAAGGACTTAAAGAACAGGTAAGTATTATTCTCCTTTGTAAGCATTTTTCCTCATATTTAAGGTTAAATCTTCCTCTAGGCATTGTTCTATGCTGATTAACTTGAAAATTTTCAGCATTTTCATATTTTAACTCTTCATTTTTATGGTTCAAGCTGAATGTTTTTCAGATTTCTCAAGCAGCTTGATACTCGAGAAAAGATCTGATCTTATAACTTCTACTTTTTGCATCTTTATGTTGTACTGGCTTAAAAAAAAAAAAAAGCATTTTGTCAGGACAGATTTTTCCTTACTCCCTTCTGTAGTTGGGGGAGGATCAGTTTGTCATGGCCTCCCAGAGCAGCAAGCAGTGGGTGGAGTCTGTATGCTAAGTTAAGGTGGGGTGTGTGTATGTGTGTGTATGCAAGTGTGTATAGTGCATGCGCAGGAGTGGAGCTCAGCAAATACAATCTTCTATGAATATTGTATGTATATATGTATATATTAGACTTTAAGAGTGAGACTCCTTCGTTTGAGATACCAAACACCTTCCTAAGTGAAAAGCAACCTGTTATTGTCTCATCACACTCTTTTATATCCTCTTCCCTGAAATTTCAGAGAGACAATGTCTCTGGATTCTGTAAGAAAACCTTTGGGAGAAGGATGAAAGCAGAAGGGTTTTGACTATAACTAAAGAATAGAAATATATGACAGAAATTCTAAAGAATTCTGCTGCTGCCAGATTTACAACGAACTCACTTCTTATCTCATTAGACAAAGTTGTTCAGCACTCATTAAGAGCATCTCCAGTAGGAGTTATTTCATTATAGCTGATAGGGCAATTTACTCGGTAGCTCTGGGGTTCATTGCCTGTTCTCTAGGAATCTGGCCTCCCCTCTTTACCCTTAATAAGCTTAATAAGAACGTTCAGAGCTTAATAAGAACATTCTCCCTGTTGAATCCTGTAGGTCACTGATAGAAATGTTAAATGACCACAGGTTCCAAGCTGACCCTGGAGGACCTGTGGCACCATTAGTTGTGTGTCCCTAGGTTGACACTGATCCATTGATAACCTCTCTCTGGGTCTGACATTCCAGCTGGTTTTCCACTCACCTCATAACTGAGTGCTTCAGACCTTGCTTTTCCACTTAATTGATGTGTGTGTTGTATGGGGCAGAATCAAAGACCCCGCTAAAACTTAAGATTGATGATCTTTCTTCTTCCTTTGGTCAAACAGAACTCCCACAAGGATATCAGCCTAGTCAGACAAGATATTTTCTTGTCAGTGCCACACTGGTGTTCCTATCAAAGTGTTTACTGTTTCATATTGTGATGATTTCTCCAATATTTTTTCCAAGTGTCAAAATTCTGCTGAAATGGCAATACAGAGCTCCGCTATAATCTAAGTTCAAGGTTCAGGGGAAAAAATACCATTAGCAATTCTTTCAGTGCATTAAACCAAAATCCATAGAGGTTAGGGAAGACGATTTCTGGGAACAAAACAAAGAAACCAGAGCTTTCAAAAAGAGCTTTCTGCAATATGTCTATGCCACTTTTCTCTTCGTTTCCTTCTACTCTTTCCTGAACTTGGCCTACATGCTGACAGTCATTCAGGTAAGAAATCACCCCATTTGGGGAGCTATAACTCCATCTTGTTCATTAATGTCTCTGCTTTAGGGTAAAAAGAACGGGTACATCAATGTCTACCTGCAGGTATAATAAAAATAGATGTATCACACAGAGATGGATCATTTGTCTAGTTTATAGGGAATTCCTTTCCATGCCCAGGGAATTTAAGTATGCACTTGAAAGGAGCAGGCGTACAGTGAAGCTTCTGCTGTTCTTCATTCACCACAAAGCAGTAATTCAATTAATTTATTACTTTGAAAGACTTTGACGCAACAGTGGTGTACATGACCTACTCATGTTGAGAACAGATGAAAATGCTGTGTTGGCAAAAGGCTTCCATCTTCTTAATGAGATGTGATACTGTTTAGGGTGTTCTGAGGCAGAGGAATATGCTGCAATGCAAACAGAAAGGAAAAGGACATAAAAAAATTGGGATAGATGAGATGCCTAACACATTCCTATATATCCATCAAGATTTCCAAGTGTGTTATAATGAAATTCACTTTCCCATCGGAGGGGAAAAGATGACTTTTTCCTATCTGAATGGAAAAACTATAGGCTAACATTCTACATTTGTATACTTCTATTCCTTTGAATAAAAGATGGCACGAAAACATAGTTGAAAACACAAAATGCCAGATAGGCACAAACTTTGCATGAATATGTTAGCTGTGGGAAAAGACTGCCAGGCTGATGAGGCCTCCTTCTCTGCTGTACGTGCAAGTTGTTGCTAGAAACTAGAGAGGGCCACTGCAGAGGAAGGAGCCTTTATCCCTGTCAGCAAGGAGCTTCCAGTCTAATTCTGAGGTTGGACAGACACTCTGGATGAAACTCCAAGCCATCAAGCACTCTGCTGGTCATGGATTAAAAGAAAAACATAGCATGGCACACTGGGTCATTTCAGCATCTTAAAATTGAATTCCTCTACATTTTGCCTAACTCATTGTCCAAACAGACGCTTTCATCTATTGTTTATGTTCCACATTTGATTCTATCAACTCAATTAAGTATTATACAAAGAAAAAACACAGAAGACAAATAGAAGAAGTTCCAAAGAAGCAGTGAAACAGTTAAAGCAAAATCCAAGGTGCAGGGCTGACATCAACAGCTAGGAAGTTTGTGCACTGAACAAGGACTCTAGGCCCTTTGAGGCCAGCCAGGGTTCTGCTCATCACGCCTGATGCCTACGGTACTGTGTCTGCCTGATTTATTTACTGTTGACTGTCCTGCCAGGTGCATCTAGTTAGATGTCACACTTAGGATGCCATTGTTAGAGAGACAAAGAATTATTTGTAATTTTTGAAAATCTGTAATTCCGATGTTCCAAGGTGATGGACACAGAAAAAATTAAAGGACCACAAAAATGAGAAGAGAATGTAAGTAGGTCTAATAGTACATCATTTCTTTTAACCACACCCACTAAATTTCCCAGTAATTTTGTGGGGAAGAAGATAAGAAGTAGACATCCGAAAGAAGTATCTGCTTTTCATTTCTAATTTGCTTGATAGGTACAGGTGACTATGCTTTCAATGACTATTTAGTAAACAGATTTTAATTTGCCTTCATAGTGTAGATTCTCATTTGCATGCTTATTATTATTGCTATGAACTGAGTGAAGATCATCTGTGGGAATTGTTTGAGACTAGACTTAAACCCAAAGGACTCCACATAACTGTGGTCATGATTCAGATGTCAGGGTGGGTACACCAGGTAAGTCAAATCATACAAAGTGCCTTCTATGCATGTCCTGACAAGTTTATGTCTCCTGTTAAGTAAGCTGACACTCTTGGCAATTACTATTCACACAGACATGGGTGGGATCCCACCAGTCTGTGTCAGCTGCTAGTAGATGCAATCTGGAGTTATTCATGGAGGCATGGAATTTTGAACAGAAGAGGAAGCCACCTCAAGAAGAAGGAAAATTACAGCAAGAAAGAAAAAGGCATTCCTGGTGGATGCTTCATTCTAGAAACCTATGGATATAATTGTTGTGCTGGATTTGGTCTGCTGAAAGTAACTATGGAGATATTATGGTGGTCAAAATATATCTAATTTAATACCTAATCTCTTATCCAGCATTTTTATTCATTTGTGTGTCCTGCCTTGCCCCCAAAAGTTGATGGACACAAAAAAATGGGAAGTTTAGTGGGTGTGGTTAAAAGAAATGATGTACTATTAGACCTACTTACATTCTCTTCTCATTTTTGTGGTCCTTTGATTTTTCCTGTGTCCATTGCTGAGTTTCTGAATCTTGTGGACATTGCCTTTCGGAAGCATCTCCATTTGGAAGAAATGGGGAATCAATAATTTCATGCAAAGAGAATAGATGGTACAATCTTGTAACATATATTTCATCATTTAATAATAATGTAATCAGGAATTAGAATGTTTTTCAAAATGTTCTAACTTCATGATCCCTGTTGGGTATGACATCGTAAAAGTCACCCCAGACTATTTCCAGGGTGCATAATGTTTTGTAAGATGAGCATTGAGTAAATAGTATTACTTGAAGGTGATATCTCTGTGACAAAACAAATGGAATTGTATATTTGATTACATCTCAGAAAAGTTTCAAACCCTCTCAGGTACTTAATTAAAAAAATAAAATGCCAGTATTCCTTTCTTAAAAAAGCTTACAAAAAACTGATTTTGTAATCATATTTTTTCAAAATGTAAGTTAGTAAATCTTATCAGGCACAGCATCATAAAACTGATCCCAGACAGTTCTAGGATAAATAATATGGGTTTTATTTGATGAGTGTTGAGTCAATATTATAGCTTGCAGATATATTGTCTGTGAACTTGGACTTATAATGATATGACACATTGCTTCTTATAGGGGTGAAAGTTTAAAGAATGAATAAAATAAATTTAAGGGTTAGAAGGTTCTGAGGATTACAATCAAAATAACCTAATATGTGATGCAACTATGAAGCATATTGGTGATAGTGAACTTTCTTCTGCTAGTATTTGGGTTAAAGACCTGAAAAGGTAACGACAGATGCTCTTTTGAAAGAAGATTTAGAGAAGTTGGCAGACCTTCTCAAATCTTTCCATTGTAGAAGAGCAAGAAATAGTCAATATGACCTCTGAGGGTATAGTGTATTTAAGGTACCTGGTAAAGATTCCTTAGAACCTTTGTTACAATGATGCCCTTTATCCAGTTGTATAGAGAAGGAAGAACAGAGATGGTGGTAAACTTAAAGCATTACAGATAAAGGTAGATTTACAATGATGCAATTTAAACCCTGTGTCATGTTATGATGGAATTCTTCTTCAATACAATTAATACACAAAATAAGAACTTCTGTTACTGAGCACTTGAGAATTTTCTGTTTGACTCCATGGTATTTTCATGGCTGCTTTTGAATGAATTTATTCTAAATTTCTTACCATGGAGTAATATTGATAGTCTAATAATAAGAACCCATTGATCCTGTTGACCCAAGACACCACTTGTTCTCTGTATGAATGGAACTGAGGAAGGTGTGTGGTTGCTCCAGTTTGAGAAGCATGTTGAATAGGACAGACCAAAGCATTCAGAGATGGACGTGTCTGTAGTGGTACAAGTCAGTTCTAACGAGCAGAGACCAAAGGGCATGCCCAGAGGAGGGTTCCATTTACATGGCAGTTCTGTCCTTGGCTTCCATCCCAGCCACAAAACATTCACTAAAGACACAGGTTGCAGTCACTGGGACATTTGAGACCTGTCCAGGAGAAAGGGGTCTAACATTCACTAAATGGATGAGAACTACTTCCAAGAGGTTTCAGGTGCTGATAGAGTGTCTTTAAAATTTGTGCTCAGTACAAAATGGTCATCTTGCAGCCCCATAAGCATTGAACTTCCACTTTTAGTTGATTTTTTTCTTTCTTTCTTTGGCAAAGCTGTTTTCACTTTCTGCCTAAATCTTTTGCAAAGTGCTACGGTTAACTATCCACACATCACAGATGATGTGCTCTGACAGACATGAAGAAGAATTAAAGTGAAATGCATGCACTGTTTAAAATAAAATCATCTATGTCATGAATAAGAAAAACAAAACAGATGGAATTGTGTCTTTGGTCATGCCTCAGAAGAATTTCAAACTCTTCTCAACCACTTAATTTAATAAAAGGAAAAAAAAAAACTTTCAATATTCCAAATGCAATAAAGAAAAAAAAAGCCTAATTCTATAATCACACTGGAATTTGGTATCAATAGTGTTCATGTCAGGAATTCACAGATGGAATGACATTTAGGGTTATGGGGAGCACATTGAGGATAAATCATTGAGGCAAAATGAGTATTGATTTGAATGTCACCAGACTGACAAAGTGGCTTTCTTTGAGCAGATCACATTCTAAAAGAAGTTCTGGTAAGTAGAACTGTGGTCAAGAAAGGGGAAACCTCACATCAAATTGGAAGAAGCATGTCTGCAGTTCTTTTTTTTTTTTTTTTCCAACCCAAGTGTTCAGTTTCTCAAAAAAAACATTCCAAGCAAACAATTCTTCACAGACTTTCTCTTTCCTAGAATGAAAGAGGGGGTCCACTTGATGTAATCATTTGGTTAGTTCAGAGACACGGGAAAAGTCAACAGTCTTGAGGTTGCTTTCTTGATGGAATGCTTCAATTTGACATCCACAGGAAAGCCCAATCAGTCTTAGATGGCTAATGCTGAACACGACCCCCACCCCCAGCCAAGGAAGAGAAGGGAAGGATTTACTCCAAAACCAGGGGAGTCGAATAAACAAGAACCATCCCATTTCCTGTAGGAAAGTGGAAAGATTAGTCTGGTTTACACTGAGATGAGGGTAGAGCTTAACACAGGTTGTAGTCGATTAAACAAGAGTGCCACCCGTTCAGATACTCTGGAGCCATTATCTTTCCTAAGAAAGGGAAAGCCTGAGCTTTCAGTCGGTCCTTGACTGATTCAGTCACTGAAAAGGTAGAGCCTTCGATAGAGACAATAGAGACATGCCTTTGTTTTCACTTCACACAACCTCCGTATTTTCACTTGCTTCTGACTTCTAAAAAAGAAGTCATACGATAATATTACAAATCCTAATCGTAAGCTTTTAAACCCCACATTAAGGAAGCTCAGGATCATTTTCAGGGTCTTGGGAGAAAAGTCTCTCTTGCCAAGTGTCTTTGGGGATCTTTGTTACTGGAAGTGGGCATTTTGCCAGATGCTCTAGTGAAGCTTTATAAAAATAGACAAGATAAATGGATTTTTAGTGCAGTAGTGTGCCAGACTTTTAATTTTCAGGAAATTATTTTTTTAACCTAGCTGAGAGTCAAGTCAATTTGTGAATTAGTTGAAAGGATGGCTGGATCTGGGGTGGGGGTTGGAGGGAGACAGCTGGCATCTGAAGTCAGAAAAGTCTGCCACACAGAACAGATTTCTCTTGGCAATCAAGATAACTTAACAACCATAAACACATTGTCAGAGGGAAAAATCACATTTTGCTCTAACACAGGTCATGTACAGCTGATTGATTTTTCTTTCAAGTTCAAAAACAGAAAGGCTGTTTATATATATATATATATATATATATATGTATGTATGTATGTATGTATGTATGTATGTACCCACTTCTGACCTAGGCAGGCAGAACAACTCTCGAGGTCTGAATGGGAATGGCTGAGGAGCCTTTGGCTGTTTCTTTTGCTAAGCATATAACATAATGATCATAGGACGAATACACAGCTTAGATTACCTAGGATCAGAATAAACTTGCTGCCACAGATAATTTGCCATGTTTATTCACTTTTTTAGTATAGCATGCACTCATGAGGTAGCACAATTGCAGTTTTAAAAGGTATTTCTTTTTGCTTGATTTATTTAGACTATGCTTCCCAGTTTCTGGGGCTGCTTGTATTGCTCAAAGGATGTTCTAAGTGATAACCCCACATCTTATTATGACTTCATCAGATTTTCAAGTAACTGATCTTTCAATGGTGAACATGGACATATTTTGTGAAAGACAATTGAAATCTGCTAAGAACTATGTAAAACCCAGGTCATCGTTTACCACTATTATTAAAAGTCATTTGTTCTCAAGGATAAAAAGCACAATTGAATGTTTTTGTTTTTTTAATTCACTGGAGATTATGGTTCAACTAGGGCAAGATTATTTGATTTGTTTTTATTTTTTAGTCAGAGTGAAAGGTAGAGGAGTGATGCCCAATTTGGCATTAGGTATGGCAAGAAAGGCTTTAATCAAGTATCTATTAAGCACTGTGGGATATAGAACATTGTAATGGAAATTGTGTTGGATATATCTGAGAAAGGAGAAAATAATCTCCACTCCCAAAATTTGCAAACTGGTTGTACTGAGAAGACCCACTCGCCTCACAGATATACCCCATATTATGCCATGAATAGTGCACTTCCGTGTCTAATACATACCCAGAGTTTTGGCCCAAACTTTGAGGAAAATAGCCTTATATTTTAATTTTTCAATTAAAATTTTAATTTGTTTGCATTGAGCTATTTGCTTGCTGCATTATGAAGGAATTTTAGCATCTAGTGACATAAGAAATGCTATGTAACAAACAATTGTAGAACACAAGCACAGATCCAGTTACAGGAAGTTTTTCTTCCTGTTGTCTCACTAATCTGGTGACTCTGCAGGAGGAGGGCAAAGTGTCTCTAGGTGGCTCTGTGGTCGTTCTCCTTAGCGTACTTAATAGCTGTTAGCTTAAAGCTTATAGTATCTGCATTTTTGTAAAAATATCAGCTAGATGGCTAGCTCCCGCCTAAAGTGGATGAAGAGAAATGTTGCGCTGTCCATCCTGTGGTGATAAAGTCGACATCACCTCTCTCACTGAGTCAGTCACTGCTCTGTGGACAGCAGTGCAGTGCTCTTTGTTTCACTGAGTTGATTCATTGGCTGAAATTGTTTTGTTGCGAATTCGTGGTAAATTTGACAAAACTGATTATTGTATTCCAGGATAGTATTTTGCATATGGTATCACTATTAATTTCTAGAGTTACATTTCTAACTAATAAGCATAAATGAAAGAATTAGAAACATGTATATTGATATGGAATCAGATGTGCCCCTGTGTAATGTGCCTCCTTATTTTTCCCCACAAATTTGGGCCGACGTGCACATTATACACAGCAAAATATGGTAAATACACAGGTTAATCATTAAAAAACAGTCCAAGATAGTGCAGATAGTAAAAGAATCAAAATAAGCGGTGCTGTCTTGTGAATAGCTATTTTCGTTATGAATTCAGAAAAATCACAGAGGTAGTGTGTGTGTGTGTCTTTGGCATCTCTTCATATCATTTAGAGATATAGTTTAATATTCCCAAAGGCCCAAAGAAAGGACAAGTGTTTGTTTATTGAACTCACAATCTGTGCTCAGCACATGGGGAGCGTTACCTCATGTAATTGTCAGAATAATAACTGAAATAGGTGTTATCAGGATTTCTACTCTGTAGACCTGGAAATGAAAACTCAGATACCAAGCATGTTACCCAAACAGCACTAGTCAGCGACTGGCAGAGCCAAACTTCGAATCCATATTTTTTGGACTCCAAACCCTGTTATCTTGTCTCCTCTACCAGTCTTTCTCAAAACGAGATTTGTAGGACTGAATTAGAACCATGAGGGGAAGAGGGATGTTTGGTCACATGCCAATGATTAGGTGTCCAAACTGGAATTGCGCTAGACCTGAGAGCCATCTCTCTCTACTCTGAATCATCTGGGTCTGTGACTTAAGCACGCTGTACTTTGTAGTTGTCTGCAATAAAAGGAATAAGAAAAAATAAAACCCAATTTATTGCTCCTCACACTAAGGTCGTTTGAACTGAATTTTCTTCAGTTTTTACTACAATTTTTTTTAGGAGTCAACAAATCACCGTGCAAGTAAAAATTCTATTTCTTCCCTAAGAGGAAAAAAAACAGTGGTATTCTCTCCCGAGTAGCTGGTATCTGAAGGATACTGCATCTCTGAAAGATAAATTTCCAGGCAGTTCATTGGAAGCTACTGTGAATTTCACTCCCACTCCAGAGAATTCTTCTCCTATCCCTTCTCTCCAGGGTTATAAAACTCAAAATAAATTTATCTAGAATTTAGAATGAAAGAGTTCCCTCATTAGATTGTGGGATGAAACGAAATTTAATCAGAGCAAAAAGATTTTCGTCTCTTTCATAAGCTTGTATAGGGAGAAAACAGGTCATTGGAAACCAATTCATAGATTCAAGGAATCCTAAGATTGAATGGACATGTGATTGTGTCTACTTGAGAATAAGGTATTCATGAAATATTTGTGTTCATTACCCTTCCTCTGAATAGAATAACGCTTAGATTAAGCTCTGTCTTGTTCTTGTAAAAAGATCTTTGGAAATGAAATCTAGGATTTTACTTTATCTAACTGCTAAAATGTTAATTTGCCAAATTAATTTAATAGTAGAAGTTGTAGGTAATATTCATTAAGCAGTTTCTAAGAGGCTAGGAACTGGGCTAGTCATTTTATTATAATATCTTTTTGAGTATTTGATTATTGGATGCTCTCATTGAATCTGCATTCTCTGTACCAACTTCCTTTATGCAGTTTATACCATTCATTTTATATTCATTTTATACCAATATGTGTGTGTATATATGTATATGCACACATGTGTGTATATGTATGTATATAAATCTTCATATGCATTCTTATTTTATTATTAATATTGATATAGAAGTAAAATTTTTGTTCAGATCTAGATCTATGAATAGACTGACCATATGTACTGTTACAAACAGGACTGTGCCATTTTTATTCATATTTCTCAACTGTCTGTCATTTTGTCAATTTAAATACCAATTTTGCTCCTTTTTAATAAAGGAGGGTTTCATTTAACGTGGGACACGAGGGGAAGTTGTGTTTCCCTAGGCCCAGTCTGTTGAGGAGTCCAAAAGCAGCTGCCCCTTTTGCTCTGCATTTAAAATGACCCTTGTGGGGGCTGATTACAGGGGCTTAGGCCACTACTATACTTCTGCCCTCTGTGAGGAAACGGGAGATGCTTTAGAAGAGGATTCCATGCTACCCCACTGTTTCTTAAAAGAGTACAGAGCACCACAGTGTGGTTGGGTTGCAGGTAAGTACTATGGGGATTCTGGCACTGTGAGGGTTACTGGGCACTGCTGGCATTGGGATGATTAAAGCAGCATGAGTTTTAGGCAGGGCATTCATAGCGGTACTTAAAAAGGCACCAAACTCGTTTTTTGCTTAAAGTGCCAAAAATCTTTGCATCAGCCCTGGCCTTTTGTATGAAGTCCTGCTGGACCATAAGTTTTTACTATGTGATCTCCAATCGTCATCACATAGGACTTACTTGTTGCTGGCCTGGCTGCTCTGCTCCTGCTGGGATTGCTCACCTGCACTCCTCCTCTTAGTCACCAGCACATAACCCAGTCCCATCTTACTTTTGTCTCAAGGAAATATGTTCAACTTACCCATGAAAGTCCTGCAAGGTAACTGTAATGCATGTATGACCAATGATGAAACTGAGGTTATGGGAATATAAAAGAAATTTCAATCATTGTGTAACCTCAACTTGCATGACCCGGAGAGTTTGTTAAAACAGTGCTGGAATCCATCTCAGAATTTTTGGTTCAGTATTATTTTGGTGTCACTTTAGGAAAACTACTGGACCTGAAATTTCCATACACACACACACACACACACACACACACACACACACACAAACACACTCATACATACCACCCTTTGGTATTCCATTTTTTAAAGAATATCCTATTATTTAACAATTTGGTTTGTTTAACATACAGATTTTTAAAATTATTGTCATTTGAAAGCACTGTGCTTCAGAGTGGACCATGATACATAGTTGATGCTCAAATGACATAGGAAAAAGACAGCTCATGACTGGGAAAAGAAGCCAAATGAAAGATCAGATTATAGAAAATAAACCCTTTTGGGGCAGGTTGCTGGGTGAGGGAAGCCTATCAGACATTCAGGCACATTTAACTCCTGTGTCCCAAACAATTTCCCCACTTGTCTTATTTCATGTCAGCAGCCTGCGTGCTTCAAAATCATGGCCATTAGGGATTGGAAAGACTCAGGTCGTCATCTATTTCATCATCCTGTCATTCTAGAGCCACTATCTTGTGTTTTATCCATTTCCACTGAAATTACTTTATTGTGAAAAATGGGTTGTGAGATATTTAAAGATACAAGGATACTTGGAGGAAAACATATTTCCACTAAAATGTCAAGAGTTAAGAAAGCTGCCATGTGTTGATCTACCTGTGTAACTGAGAAACTGGGTTTTCTGCCAGCCAATAGCATCCATGCTTCTGCCACGCTAATTAATTCATCTCTGAAATTTCTATTCTGGGTTCTCAAGCTCCAGGAAGTTGGAAGTCATAGAAAAACTCCTCTCAATGTCCAGGCACAAATGTATAAAGGGCAGAGGTAACTTAAAAACAACAACAACAACCAGAACTCTATTAGAGGTTCTGTTGGGCATCTGTTGTGTTTATCAAGCCATGATTTCTTTTCCTGTCATTAATGGCATCAACTAGATTTTCCTTAATGACATCGGTAGAGCTGGTCCTAACTTGTTGCTTTAGCAATGAGGCAGTTGACCTGTGCCAAACCAAGCAGAACCTTCTGGAGCCTTCTGCTTCTATTTTTATTGGACTTTTAGAATTAGTGGGATGTAAGGGCAGGAACTCCTGGAGTGGCCATTCCACAGGGAAGAACATACTTGAAAAGAGTGGGGCAAAGGAAAGAAAATAGATTTGGAGGAAGGAAACAAAGACTCATAACATTACTTCATAACCTAACTCCCAGACGTGAACCAATACATTTTCTTTTCTTTTTTGCTTGAGTTTTTAAAGTAATGTTATAATTACCACCTAGACTCTGTCCTAGAAGGTTAAACCAGAAGGCATTATAAGCATGACACCATGAAAAGAGTCAAATCTCTCTGCAGAGAGAGCACTAGGTTCAAATATCTGGTTCCATTCCTGGTGAGCCGCTGTTGATGGCTCCTGAGGGACATTTTTCTCTTGCTGTCATAGTCTTGAATTCACACCAGATGCCTCACAACATGACTTCCACTAGTGATGGAATTAAAATGAGGAAAAGTCTGTGGAAAACTTGGAAAATGGACAGTGAGGAAAAAATCAGTTAGCTGTTGGAAGGACTGACAAAAGAGAAGCAGCAGAATCAAGGTCACAGCCAGGTTGCAATGACGTAATACTCTAGTCCAGTTAGCCTTGACCACATAGTTGAACAAAACAGTCAAACAAGAGATCATACATGGAAACAAAGAGACATCTGACATCTCGTATTAGTGTATATATTTTTTGAGTGGGATGCTTGCTGAACCTAAAAATGCGAGAAGCAGAAAATAAGAAGAAATTAAGAGGAAAGAAAAATTAAAAAAATCCGAAACAGTGGCCTTTCAAGTAACTTCACGATGTGGGGAACATAAGATTCCAAGAATCTTCATAAAAATGATTTTTTTTATTTCGCATAATATTTGTTCACTCACGCTTTTATCAGATCCCTGCTCTTGGCACACTGGTAGATGGCAGATACTTGACTAGATCTCTGGGGTGAACAGGGTGTGGCATGGGGAGAGGAGCCCTGAGCACTGCTGTTTGCTGATCTTGCTGGTATAAATACTCTCACCATAATCAATTTCAAGCTACCAACCTGATGTCAACTGACTCATAAAATCCCTCAAAATCTGTCCATTGGATCTGGTGTGAGTGAACTCCAACACTGAAATTACAGAGTGGAAGCTCTAATTCTCTTTGCTTTGTGTATGCAATTAAAGGGGTGCTGGGTCCTCCCTGAGGGGTTCAGATGTGAATCATAGACTGTAGAGTTCCAGAAAGAAAAGATCTGGATTCCTCTGGTGTCTTGGTCCTGGGCAGAGCTAGGCAGGTGCCACGGAGCGCTGTGAGTCTGGATGAAGTGTGTCTGAGGAGTTCAGCCACTATGAGATTCTTCTAAGACTGTCATCCACACAAGTAATATCAGTGTGGTAGGCAGCCTGCTCTGGTGTTTCTGGTGCTGGGGTTCTGAGAACAAAAGTAGCCTTTGTGGGAAGAGGGGATGGTGTAACCTTTACAAAGAAGAGAAGCCTTTGCTCTGAGGCCAGAGACAAATAACACAGCGGGGCGGGGGGGGGGCGGGGGGGTGGGGGGAGGCGGAGTCATTATCACCTGTCCCAGAGCCAGAACAAGTCTAAACAGAACAAGTCGAGATCCACCAGAACCAGATAATGAAGCAGCCCATGAAAGGACAGAAGCAAAGAAGGAAAGGGTGGGGATGATTTCCAAGTAGCAGCTGCAGGAGGAAGAACGAGGAAGAAAAAAAGGAACAGAGAGAAAAGAGAGCAAGCAGCCCTGGATATTGGAGACCCTCCCCTATCAAACTGTGAGTGTGGGGCTTAGGGTGTGGTTGACTTTGGAGGGTAATTGCATATAGGGGAAGGATGAGGAGGCTTTTCAGAAAAACAATGGAAAGATATTGCAAATTCCCCATGAGCGGGAATACATGTAAATATTAATTGTTTACTCAGCAAGATATGAAGCCTAAATTGCATTTATAGACCAAAGAGCACCAAAAACCTACAAAAATCCTAGTATCTGGCATGGAAGTTAGTGAAATGCAAGCTTTATACTTTTTCAAGTGAAAGAGATTTTTCTACTTGTCTTCAAATCTTCCAAGTTATCATTTTGTCCTAAGAATGATGCTCAGATGCCTCAAAACTAAAGGATCAAGGGCTATCCTTAAAGAAAAAAAATGAGGCATCTTTGGCTCCAAAATGAAGATAAGAAAAGAGGGAAATTATGCCTGAGTAACTTTTAAAAGAAAATAGATGCTTTTTGGAGGGACATTTATGCAAGAACCAGCCTGCTTTTTAGGGTGCGGGATTCCTTTAGGAAGTTCTTTATCCGTTGCTCCATTTGGGAGATCAAGAGTGAGTGATAAATGTCTCTTGTTTTGTTTCACACAGAGATAAATCTCTATTGAACTTGAAAGGAGATAAACTATAATGTCTATTCAAAGAGCAACCCAACAGGTGTCTTCAGTTCAGCTGTCCTTTTAAAAGGAGAAAATCAAAATCTGTTTAATGAGGTATAGTCACGACAAAGATAATAGGAAATCAATGTTTCCCTCCACCTCAAACTCATATCCAAATAAGATATCCATATCTGAACATCGTGACTGAGAGACAGAGAGTAATCAAGTATTTTAAAATGCAAATGTATGTCAATTTAGAAAGTTATTGTAAAGGCCAAATAGAAGTGCAGGAGATGCTGTGTAGGCAGAACTAAGTTTCAGCCCTAAGTCTTGCCTCTGACATTCTTCGCTATATTGGACGCACTACTTGCTCTCTCCAGCATGCCTTTAATAAAACACAGAAACTGGGCAGATGCAGGAAGGTGCTGTTTGGCAAGAAATTTACAAAGCTTTCTACAATCAAGGAAGACTCAGTCTTCCTAAAGAAAAAGTAAATAATCCATTTTAAAATTTAATTAATTCATTTTAAGTACATACATAATACATGAATACATGTTCTGGGTAAAATTTCAAATAATACACCAGTATATAGAGACCTGAATTATCCTATGCAGACTTCTCTCTCATCTTATTTCCCTCAACAAAGGTGACTGTCACTTAAGAGTTGCTGGGTATCCTTTTTGGTCCTTTTGCTAGTCACTCAACAGTAAGATCATTCTTGGATCTTTCACTGTTGAAGCAATGGAGTTATATTAGACAGAATTTAAAAACTACAAAAACAAAAGTAAAAGCCAAATCCATAATCTTGCCACCCAACACAAATTTAGCGAGCAATCTGACATTTTTTCTTCAATTTTTTGCCTCTGCATAGTTTTCAATAATAGCAATGATACATAAAAAGGGAGAGCTCTTCAATGTTTGGATCAAAAAGTAACATGATAGTGTATTCTGCTTTGAGGTGATATTTTAATACTATTAAGTGATTTTAATGGTATATCTATTAGGGCCAGACATCTGAGAATGATCTAGAGGAATGAATATCATTTTGAAGGGACAGAAAATGTGAATAACTGACCCTATTTTAGGATACTCAGAATGGATGATAAATGCATTAATAAAAAAGTAGTGCTTTACATCAGGATTAGAGAATTAGGCACTCAGAGTTCACAGGACATCAAGGTGACACCTAATCCATGCTATTTATTTTATAGATGAGGAAATGTAAGTTTGTGACGTTTCCCCAAGGTCACACAGCTAATAAGTGACAGAGCCAAGAAAAGACATTCTTCACTGCTCTCCAGACCCCCTTGTAGTTTTTCTCTAATAAAACATACACTTCTGAAGGAGGCATCTTTAGGGCTAGCAGGACCTGGAACTAGGTCCCTTTTAGAAAGAGCAGCAGTTCCAGACCAAATCAGACCCACACAGCATTTCTCAAAAAGTAAAACAAAACAAAGGCCATTTAACAGAGTAAGTTCCCAATATCTGAAAATACAACTTTTGATTTCTCTTGAAACCTCCAAAGATCACCCAACATGAGGCCCACTGATTATCTATGGCACCAGAGACAGGAATTCCTTCTGTCCTTCCTCTCCCTCCCTCCCTTACTTCTGGTATGGGCAGGAATGAAGGCAAGCAGGTAGGCAGGCAGGAGGAAAGAAAAAGCATTTTATTTTATTTTTACTTAGTTGCTCACATTGGTTGTCCCCACACACACCGTCCCCCGCTGCACACTCCACTTTCGCTTCCCCAGAATCGAACCAAGGGGTATTGACCTACATTCCCTTAGGAGGCCATTGACCCAACCTACTAGGAGCACTGCTCCACTAGTGCTCATCCAGGAATTTCTTTAGACCTGTTACACACTCTCCTGAGCATGGCAACCACCACCAGTGGCCCCACTGTGCAGTTGCCTATCTGAACCTGCCTCATCTACAGGGGACGCCATGTCACATCCACACCCAGACACTTTTGACATTGAAAGTCTTTGAAAATAGTAAAGAAAAACCTTGAACCATTTCAGACAAATTGGAACATATTGTCAACCTGTGGACATCCGAGCTTGTGAGGGCGGTTTACCCCCTAGAGACCCCGTGTATGCATGCTCAGCCTCAGCTCACGTGAGATCACCTCCAGCGCTTGCTCTCTTCCCTCGCTGCTCCTCAGCCTCAGGAGAGGCAGTTGCCTTCTCTGCAGGGCTTGGTGTTCCTAAGAGTCACAGATAGCAAAAGCATTGCTACAATACACAATGGAACACCACTCAGCTATGAAATACGAGGAAATCATGCCATTTGCGACAAGGTGGGGAGACCTATAGGGGATTGTGCTCAGTGAGATAAGCTAGTAGGAGAAAAACAGACTCGGTAAGGTCTCATTCATAAAGAAACCAAGCAAACAAATGAACTAAATCAAACAAAAGGAGACTTTTAGTCAATGCAATCAAATGAGTGATTGGAAGGGAGGAAGGGAAAGGGGAAACTGGGTATAAGGGTAAATTATATGGTGAAGAAGAACTGTAGTGGTGCTGGCGAACTTAATGTATCATATACAGAAGTCGATTTATAATGGCGCACAACTTAAACCTGTATACTGCTATAATGCAATGCTCCTCAATGAAGCTAATTTAAAAAAAAGAAACACTTCTAGGTACATGGGGGAATAGGAATCCGTTAGGGATCTGCTTTAAGAAAAGAGTTGAATGGGGAAATATTAAAAGTGCTGTTTCTTCATCAGCAGCAGATCATTCTTAAGTGCCATTGCTTGGAAGCCATTTTAAAATGTCCATTTAAAATGTGACACATTTCTTGCTTTGAGCAGCTTAGAATTTAGCGAAGAATGTAAGCTCCAAAGGGAGAAAGAGAGATGAGTTCAAAGGAACAAATGAGTTCAAAGGAACATGGTTTTGCAGGCCCGTATTTCCCAAGAAAGGCTTTATGGTGAGTATGAGACTTGAGCAAAATCATAAACAGTAAATAGGAATTAAGCCAACATAGGAGAGAGTAAAGATGTCAGTGTCTTAAGGAAAGAGGAAAATAAAAAAGAATCGTGCTGGAGAAAATTCCTTTAGCCCAAGGAGGAAAGCCAGCTTCCCTTTCTCAGTCAGGAGCATTGGCAAATCTTTTTCTTGTGTTTCCATATGACAGGGAGGTGGGGGGAGTGCAGGGGGTGGGGGGCGTTGGGGCGTGGCGGGGAGGGTTTTGGGGAAGACATTACCATTATGGCCATTATTTTTCTGGTGACAGTTTTATGATTCTTGGCAATTTTTTTGGTTTGCTTTTCAAAAGATGAACAAACAATGACATTTTTCCAGCTGAAGAGAGGGGCTGGGGGTTGAGGTGCACTCTTGCGTCCTCATTGCTTTGGGAAGTTGGCTAGTTAACTGAGGCTCATTCTCTAGACAAGTGGTTCTCAATTGTCTCATACCCAGAAGTGCCCTGTTAAAACACATACGCTGCAATTTATCCCCAAATAAATTGTTCTATAAATTGCCTTCCACACAGAGAGTTAAAAAAAACGTTATGAAACTCTAACTCCAATATTATAAAACAGATGATAAGTCTTTTTTATCTCAATGATTGTGTAGTTATGTCAACATGTACCTGTTGGGGCGTGAGCACAGCAGAAGTCTCCAGAGAGCTCATGTATCTACACACAGAACTACGAGAATGCTGTGTGTTCTTTGGGGGTTAGCTTGAGTGCTGAGGTTTTCTGAAATGGTAAACTTACCCATGTTCTAAATGAAACAAAGTCCAATCTTTCTGCTACCTAGTAAATTTCATTATCAGTGTATATGTGGACATGCTAATAACACTGCGACTATATATCAAGTGAATGAGGATTCGAGACAAATAAACTGAAAGTAGACTATTACTTATTTGGGACTGTCCTGTTCCTTTTTGCCCAACCAGCAATCTTGCTACCTGCCTCAATAAATGTCCCTGGCAAAATAGTGCCCCCACCATTATAACAATCCCGAACTATTTTTACAAATGTCTACATTGTTCTCTTGGGGCAATAAAAAGAACCATTAAGGACCACTGTCTTGTATCATCCCAAACTCACTATTAAAACAGTTTTTTAAAAGAAGATAGATGATGTGATATACAAAACTCTTAATTCTTTATTAACTGTGTGTCAATGGTAATTGCTAAATGTTGTCAGAAAAGCAACTCCATAGGCTCTTTTCTGTAAAGACCTCTTCCTCACATTGATCATCATATTCCCAATTCTAGCAATGCATTCCTGGGTTTAAATGAATTTCACTTAGAAAAGAGATGTATCTCCTCACAGTGAAAGAGGCGGGCAGTAAGAAAGGCAGTCCACGGCGAAAGAGGATATGGCATTTCTCACCCAGGGATAAAAGGAATTAAACACTAGAGACACGACAGACTTAGATTGCTGAGGTAAGAAAAAATGATTCCAACTCCATGGTTTGGAGAATCCCATTCCTCTAACACTGAGCAATTACTTGGGAAGACAATGGGAGAATAAAGAGTTCTAGTCACCTCTTCCTCAGCTGCCCTGGCTCTCACAGAGTTAACAGGGAGACCTGGAAATCTAAGGAACCCTCCCTGCAATGACTTGTACTCCAAGGGCTGAGCTCCACCGTCCCTGAGGCTTCCCTCCATGGCCAATGTAATCCCTGATTTCAGAGAAACGTGATCCAGGAGTACTCAGGGTGATTGGCTGTGAGTCAGAGAGGTTGGGCTTCTATGTGACTTCACCCCAGACATTTCAGAAAAAAAGTTACCTCTTTTCTCATCATCACATTAAAAAGGACTGAAAACATGCTCAATTACCCAAGGCCTCATAAGAAGGGCACTTATACATCACTACACTAAGAATGTAGGTGTAAAAATAGTCCTACATATGCATTATGCACACACATAATAAATAACTCCACGTAGTTGTATATACCTTTGGGTAAAAAATAATTACCTATTTTATATTATTTGATGACAGATTTCATGTTTTTGTATCTACATAGATAGGTAGAACTGCTTATGCACATATATGATATAAAATGAAGCTTTAGTGGTAGTTGATCATAATATTCTTAAACCAATATTAGTAGTAGTAGTAGTAGTAGTTAAAATATCCTCCCTTAAAATAATAGTCACATACTTTAACAAAATAAAAAATGGAAAATTAATATAAATAAGCATCACCTAAATTCTAATTGCAAAAATAATTTCTTAATAATTGGGTATCTCTTCTGGATTTTTCCCAGATATTTGTACTCTTTTCAAAATGGAGACACTTTTCCCCTAATATTTTTCAGATACTATGGCCTCTCCTTCATCTCTAGAAGAGTCAAGAAAATAATCAAATGGTGGCATATTTTCAGTTTTATTTATCCACTATCAGTGTTAAATTTAGATTCATAATTTAATTACTCAGGTCTTTAGACTGATTCTATCACATGTGATTGTATGTCAGATACAGATAAAGGACACTGCGATGGTTCAAATATAACAATGATTCACCTATTCACCACTCATAATGCACAAATATTTATTCTTTTTTAGATGCTTCAGTTTAAGATTTCTTATTATAAGGTTGGAAGAAAACAAATGCTTACTATAAGGCTCAAGTCCCTTATGTCTTCTTTTCCCATATCCATTCTTCTCTTTCCCTCCCTTCTTCCCCAGTGGCAGCAGCATCATCAAATTTGCCGTGTAAATGTCCCAAGTCCCAGAATACCAACTTCCAGAGGCCAAAGACCAGAGACTCTGACCCTTGGTATTTATCTCTAGTTAATGCAGTGGAGTAGGTGTTCAAATATTTGTTGGGTGAATATTCATCTATAAAGAATCTATTAACACACACACTTATATATAATCTATGTATTATATTTATGATAGACGATATATATTATAAGAAATGGTGTTCTTGGGATTTTTCAACTGTATATTAAACGGTATCATACTGCAGCCATGTAGCAACTTCTTTAAGATGTTTCTTTTGCTTTATATTAACTATTTGCTTTGAATATATGAATATGTAGAGACCTCACTCATTGCATTTTGGGATGCTATCCAGAACACTCTGAGCATTACATTACTCTTACTCTGATTCCTAATATATTGCTCCAAAGGTATTGATGTTTCTGCTTTAGAAAGCAATGAACTTGGTTAGGCATGAATTTTAGAATGTCATATCTGAGTTCAATCACGTTTGATAAACCTTAGCTCCTTGCGTTTCTGTTGGTGCTGCTCCTCTTTGGTTCATGGTCCTTCAGAGACAGGCCCAGTTCGCACAGTTAGAGGTTCACTCCCCTAGCTTTCCATTTCTGGGACCCTTCTTACTCTCTGGCAGCCTGAGTTTTAAATGGCTTCTTTCATGCTTGCTTCTACCAGAATTTTGGCTTCCCATGGCCCTGTTACTGCCACCTTGACCACTGCTGTGAGGACAGAAACTCCAAAAGACAGGGAAGTCATTCTAGGCTGGTGACTTTCTCCACAGTTTGACTCTTGCCCAAAGTCTCCTGCTTTCAGTAAACATTCCGGTCTCTCAAGGAGTTCTTGTGTTTTGTCCGTAGTTCATAGATGCTGTTATGGGAGTCTCAGTTTGCTAGCTGCTTACTCATACAAAGGTTTCAGTGCTGTGTATCATTCTAGTGAGTCCTCACACCTTTAATCCTCTTTCCCTTCCTCTATTTCCCTCCCTGCTTTCTGCTTTTTCTTCCTCCCCTCCTCGAAGAATCTTCCCTCCCCTGCCCTCCCTTTTCTTTTCATTCCTTCTTCCCTCCCTCCCTTCCTCCCTCCCTCACTTCCTCTCTTCCTTTCTTCTCTTACTTCTTTCCTTCTTCCTTTTCCCCATCCCTTTCCTTTTCCTTCTTCTCTCTTTCCCTTCCTCACCCCTCCCTTCCTTTCCTCTGCTATGTTCATTCTCCTTTTCCCCTTCTCTTTCACTCTCCCTCTTTCTTTCTGTCATCCTTGATGAAGCTTTAGGCAGCTTTCTATTTTTAACTGTACAAAAATGCACAGTAAGTTTCAATTACACACAAGCATTTATGCATTTGTGTTTGAGTCTATTCCAAGAAGTGAATGGTTGGGGCCACAGATGTTCAC
Source organism: Solenodon paradoxus (assembly GCA_004363575.1). Classification (NCBI taxonomy): domain Eukaryota; kingdom Metazoa; phylum Chordata; class Mammalia; order Eulipotyphla; family Solenodontidae; genus Solenodon; species Solenodon paradoxus. The sequence goes on along the minus strand of RJWH01000175.1, from coordinate 848,338 downwards.
ACCTTTAGTCTCATGGTCATCGCTAACTTATTTTCAATATGTTTGCAGAAACTATACTTCTGTCAGCAGATTCTCCACTTCGCAGGCTCCCACATCCTAACCAACACTTGGTATTCTCAGGCGTTTTCAGTTTTGTGGGGAATGTTGTCTGGTTGCCTTTTTTATTTATTGATCTCTAATTACAAATGGATTTGAGCAACTTTTCATGCTTATTAACCATTTGTTTTACCTCTCCTGTGAACTACCTGTATATATATATATTTTTCCATTTTTTAATTGGAGATTTGACTTCCTCATTGATTTTTAGAAATGCTTCAAATGCTTCCTGATTTCCAATCATTTGCCTTGCAAATAACCTCTCTCATTCTGTTGCTTCCCTTTTACATGTATTCATGACATAGCTTCTTTTGCAGAAGTTTTATATTTATTTTGTGGGAGTCAATTTTATTTTATGATTTCTACTTTTGAGAGCCTCTTAAGAAAATCCCTCCTCTCTTTTTTATGTTATATATCCAAACTCTTTTTTGAACACCTATTTTGTTATAGGCAGTCTTCTAGGCACTGGAGAATATGGCAGCTAAAAAAATTTGTGGGGAAGATAAGCAATAAACATAAAATCTGATTAGTATTAAGTTGATGTCAGGTAGTGATGACTGCTATAAAGAAAAATAAAGCAGTGTAAGGGGCACCAGAGCAGCACAGTTAAGGGCAAAGCATTTGGAGTTAGACTGCCTGGTTACATCCTGTCTCTGACTCTTATTCTACTAAGTGCAATTATGTAAACTCTGCATGCCTCAGTTTCCTCATTTATAAAATGAGAATCATAAAAATGTCTCAGGTGGAGTTATTGCAACAAATTAAATATATATTTAGGAAATAAATAATATATATTAATATATTTTCATTAAATCAATTATGTATGATTAGATATACCATGAAATGCCCACCACACAGTAAGCATTTAATAAGCATTTGTTAAACAAAGAAAAAATAAAATGAGATGAAACCTGGTAATAGAGAGGGTGCAGAGCCATGTCATAGGGAAACTGGAAATGAAAAACTTGACCAAGGAGTTGACATTTTAGCAGAGAGCTAATGAAATGAGGTAAGGAAATTCTTTATGCTCAGGTTGTAAATATGTAGAATGTTAGTCTATAATTTTTTAATCCATGTAATTTTTAAAAATTTTTGTTTTCAATTGCTTCTAGCGTCTAATTTCAAGCATGGTGTGAAGTAAGGATGTACCATATTTTCCTCCATATGGAAAGCCAATTGTTACCATAATTATTGACTAGTCCATTATTTTTCCAATTGAATAATTTTTTCCTATATCTGAATGTGTACTTATTTGAGGACTTTCTATTTAGTCCCATGATCTATTTGACAATTAGTTATGCTAATACCATCCCATTTTATTTCTTAAAGCATACTAGACTTTGGTATATTGTAGGACAAGTTTTGCCCGTTTCATTCAAAGTGTCTGGGTATTCTTGTTCATTAATATGCTCATGTGAATTTTAGAATGCCTTAGTTAATCCCATGATGAATCATCCTGGAATTTTTTTGAAATTTTATTGAGTGTGATGATGAATTGACACCTTATGGAGTTTTTTCTTGATGAAAATGTTGCACAGAAGTTTCATTTTATAACAACATTTTACATTTTCTACATACATTTCCTGTCTAATTTTTAAGCTTATTCTTAGGTGTTTCATAAATTTGATGGCAATTAAATCTCGTTTTACAATCTTGTTTGCTAATTAGTTATTTATTGCCTTTGTATAAGAATTCTGGTGAACTTTGCTGTTTATTGTGCAATCTGCAAGTGTGTTAAACTTTCTAGTTCTGATAGGTCATCTCTAGAATATCTAGAAATGGGCACAAATTTTAATATCTTTTTTCTTTTCTAGTCATGCATTTATTTTTATTTTTTTAATGATATGCTTTTATCCCTTATAATGCTAAATTAATGGGAGGTAGCAGACACCTATGTAGTATTCCAGATTTAATGAGAATTCTTTGAAAACTGCCTCATTACTTGTTATGCTTGTTGTAGGCATTTAGTTGGGACTCTTTATCAAGTTCAGAACATTTCTTGTTATTTTGTTAGGAACTTTTTATGGCATGATTTTTCGGCACCTAATAGATTTTCACTTTTACACTTTTTAAAACTAAGTCGCTTTGCGATGTTGAACAATTGTTGCACTTAATCAAGTTCCTTGATGATGATGTTTGAAATACGCTGCTCAGCTAATTATACCTTGTTATGTCAAGAACACTGGTTCTTGTTCATCAGTGAATTTCAAGTTTTTACCAATTTGTTGTCTGTTCTCCTCTGCCTGTGTCTGCACTAGGTCCTACAGGAAACAGCCACTATTCCTCGATGACCTCTGACTTCTGAGCAGATTTGGCCATTGAGAAGCACCGGTGTCGAATGACTAGTGGGGACAAGCAAGAGCATTTGGACTCCAGTCTGTGGCAGTGTGAGTCACTTGGAGGCTACCCTTCCTCTCTGATTCCACCTCTTCTCAAACACTCCTCTCTGTGTTTTCCAGATCCTACCAGACCATTTGCCATACTTATTTGCCTCTTCCGGTGGCCACCTAATTCTGGGTTGCTGTAAAAGGCACCATGTATACATATTTTACTGAAATAATACTGCCTTACAACATTATATTAAAAGCCATCTTTTTGTCTTTGTGCTTTTTGTCCTAGGTTGATACTGGTTTCCTACTATCGATGATCTCTCACTGACTTCACAGTCCCCTCTTTGGCCTTTCAAAATAATTGTTTGATCACCTATAACATCAGTTACCTGTTTTGAATTCTCCGTGTTAAAACATGTAGCATGTATTTTTGTTTTTGTTTTTGCCTACCTGGACCCTGACAGGCACATTCTACCAAGTTACATTTATTACTCTTGTCCTGTGTGCCATCATTTTATATCTTCAAACAATGAAATGAGTTCCTACTCTTTTCTTAGGTACATGTCATATATGAGATATATTGACATCAAGAATCTTTCCTGGTGGCAGAAAAAATGAAGACATTACATTATATATACATAAAAATGGAGTAATTTTGTTTTCTCAGAACATATTTTTAAATCCAACCAAAGCTGGATTTATTCCTATATGTCTCTCAAAATCCTATAACCATTTTTCCTTAAAAAGGGGATTGCTTCACATAAAATAAGTGGTATAATCAGGAAACTGTTTATATTTATTTTACTGCTGATCTTATTTGATTTGTACCCTTGTTCTAACTATCACCTAAGTGAGGTGGAATGTGTTTATGCTATATGTATGTCAAAGGTAGAGCCTGGACACATAGTTGCTCATGTAAGTTGTCATTAATTGTGTTGTTGTTATTATACAAGGATAATTTTCTTTTAGTCAGGAGATGATGACTTGATGATAATCCACCCAGTATTCTAGCACCTTCCACCACCCTTACTATACTGAAGTACAGGAACTCAGTGAGACATTTTATATTTTGTTATTCTAAGTGTCACACACAGGAAAATAAATCCTGTCTAATGGAATATTTGGATACTGATAGTGAAATGTAAACTCAATTGTATCCCTTTTCTCTACTACCTTAACCTCCAAAAGCTCCTTTTGATTCTATAATTTTTTTTCTCATTGGAAGGTTAATATTTTTCCCTAACATTTGTTTTATTTTATCATTTATGTATTTGCTCACGCAATAATCAGTAAAAGCCTATGTGGCATTGTTACTGCCACCATTTGACAGTTGAGGAAATGAGACCCACTGTGATCCATTGACTCCAAATATGTAGAGCCAGTAAGTGTCCAACTCATATTTTAAAACCAATTTGCTGTACTTTAAACAGAGCACCACACAACACATACCACACCTATTACTCTCCATAGGATTTGTTTGTTTTTATATAAAATTAGAGACCTATATATCGGGATTCTCTCTTAAGTGAAGAGGCACATCAAAATCACTTGGAGAAATTTTTCATAGCATACAGATGCCCAGGAGCAGTATTGCAATAGCTCACCAGCTTTTTGTCTCACAAAGCCCACATTATGTATAAATGCTGAATATCAGTCTTGCATATGGTTGAACTCATCCCTTTCTCCTGTGGGGTAGGCAGTAAGACTCTGGACCATTTAATTTAATAGTCCATGAGATTTTTCAGGTCACGGCACATTTGTGACTTTTATGACATACACTGGGAGGAAGGTAAAAATGGCAACTTGGGAGAAAGACACGGCCATCTGACCATCTAACATCTGCCATCTGCCAGATGTTTAAGCAAGTGTTTGTCACTCTAGTCACTATGTACCCTCCCATACTCCACATTGTGGTACTGTTACCAGCATTCTTTCCCCAACTCTTTACTGGAGGATTCGTTCCTACTTTTCTTGCAAAATGTCCAAAACCAAGGAAAGTAACTTCACAATCTAGACCAAGATCCTAATATTGGTTTACGGTAATTTGATTCACAATGATTGGAGTGCATAGAATAGATGCTCTTCTTTGAAGTATTTGCTTCTATTCCTGCATCTGGACATCCGGGTCTACTCTTTAACTGAACATGAAATCAACTTTGATGATGCTGGGACAGAATATCAATACCTCTATCTACAGAAAGACTTTGAAGGAACCAGTCTCAGTTGCCTCAGGGCCTAGACTTCTGGCAGGATTCAGAGAGGTTTTGCAATGGGAAGAGTTATCATTACCTCAAAGACCACCCTCAGAGACGTTTATTCCTAAAACCTATCCCCCAAACCAAATGAATGTCTGAATCACCTCGTGAAAGTGGAATCGGAAACAAGAGCAAAGAATCATGAGCATTTCAAAACCCTTTCTCACCTTCTGGAGTACAATTGTTATTTGGGAAAAGGAACTTCTGGACCCTGATTGAATAATCTTCCCCTTCCATGCTGTAACTGGGTTGATACTAATCCAGGTATTTTCTTCAGCTCAATTTTTTCACATTGCTACTTGTAGATTTTTTGATTTCCACTGTCTGTCATGATTTTCAGATAACATGACTTTCCCAGTCTTTCAAGTTCTGCATATCTATTTAATCCCCTACCATTAAAAAAGGAACTGCAACTTTCTACATTCTGGGTCATGCTCATAAGTGTGCACGGTTAGTTCATGGTGCCAATTGACTCTCCATCTTGGCTAGAGACTGCATTTATTTTGCATTTAATTGCATCAAGGTTGGAATGTTAATACATGTTGGTTCTTTACCAAGATCACTGGTCTGGGAATCAAGACTCTTTATAAAGTTCAGTTAACCTCTGTGAGCCTCAATTTCTCATCATTAAAAGAGAGAGTTAAGAGTAAATGTATTTCATTCTTTTAGCAGGGTCTGCAGTAGTGCTTGGTACATAATAAGTACTCAGCACATTACAGTTAAATTACATTATTTATTTTCTCTCTTAGTTTCATTTACTGAATCAAGAAAAATTTCCATATCATTGCTGTTACCTTAATTATATGGGCATGCTAGCAGAGCTGCCTTTAAAATCAGAAACATGACTGAATCAAATTGTCAGTAATATAACTCCAAAATGAATGTCAAAGGAATGTCAATTTAAAATAATGACATCAGCTGGTTTATGAATTACATAAAAAAAATCAACCTCATTGCTTCAATGTTACACTCTTTTTGGACCAAAACGTGAATGACTTGGTTTGATTACCTACCTTGTTTACTGTACTTGGCTCTAAATGGCTTTTGATTGTTTCCAAAAATCAAATCCATCTTCAAAGGATAGCGATTTCTTAACATTGAATGTATTCAGTCTGTCATTGACTCAGATGTGAAGGCTATAGAAGGAGGATGCAGTAGTTTTTCTGTTATGAACTAATAGGAAAAAACAAAACAAAACAGGTTGGTATATCTGGATATTTGCCCAAACTTAGCAAATAATTAACTGGACTTAGGCAAGTTATTTCACTATGAATTTTAGTTTCTCAATCCGTATAATGAGGCATTCGGATAGATGATTCCTTCCAGATCTACTATTTTGGTTTGTTTCTTGTTTGAAAATGTAGAAAATTCATTGTTTATAGGTGGAGCTCCTCAAAATGGTGAGAATTTTGACCATTATTTATTATCGAGTGACTTAGTGATTTATTTGGGATATTTTAAATGAAAAAAAAAATGAGTTTGAAGGGTAATTGTTATTTTTTTGATAGGAAAAAAATCATTTAAAAAAATCTGTGTAATTATATTGTAAACCCCACAAAAACCATTTTAAGCTCTCTGAAACAGCAAAGGAATGTACTGGTCCATGTAATCAAACATTCTGTGCAAGTTATGAATCCTCGATTCAAGATTTAGGCAATGTCCCTGAGTTCCATTTCTTTCTTTCTGTCTTGTGACATGGGATTGTTCCTTTCCTCAGGGTTTTTATGGTGACTCCCTTTCGGTTCTAGCTCTCCTCTCTTAGAAACAAAAATTTCCAGACTGCACAGATTAATTTTATGCTACTTAAAGAAAGAGATAGATCTCTTCTGACAGCTATTATAAAGAAAAGAAGAAAAGACTTTCTCAGAAACTCACTAACATCTCTGATTATTATGTGAGTTCTGAATGGAAAACATGCCCCTTTCTGATCCAGTCAGCCCTGACTGGAACATGCTTCCCTCTGACTCTGATTGGGTAACATGCTTTTCTTTGAGCCAGTCACTGAGCCAGTGGAATCATATATGAATTTTGATTCAGACCAATGATGACTTGCTGAGGAGCTAAGGATGAAAACATTTTCCATGTTTTCTGTATCATAAGGAATTTGTAGAATAAGATTTCTCCAGGGAGACATAGTTATGGAAGGAGGGTATATAGAAGCTAGAGAATAAACAAAATAATTGCTTAGGACACAATATGAAATAACAGTAAATGAGGTCTGGAAAAAAATTCTGAATTACTACCTGTGCTGTTACTTGTATATTGATAACACCTTGTTTATAGAGTGCTTTCTAATATTTGACTTTCAAAATAACTGTTAAAAAAGGTAGGACCGGAGTTCCGATTTTCATGTTACTGATAAAGGAACCAAATTTCAGAAGACGGAATCTATTTTAATGACAGAGCTGGGGATGCAATCTCATGTTTTCGAGCTCCAGAATTCCAGAGCTCTTTACCTATGCTCAAATTCTAACTCCACCCACCTCTTGGCAAATTCTTTTCATTTCTTTTGTCACTGATTTCTTCATCATTAAAATGGGAAAGATTATGATGCCAGCCATGTGAATTGTTTATTGTTTGAAATAAACGAGCTACTTATTTTTTAAAAACACTCAGCACTGTGTCCAAGAGATAGAAAACATTCAGTTAACATTAGCTGTTATCATCATCATCGCTCCATGACGACTCTATGGAAAAACTTTCACTGTGGAATCCATATCATATCCCATGAAATACTATTGCTCTGGGCTGTTTCACTGCCATTCTGACATCTTAAATAGAGGTCTGAACTTGTAACTCCTTAGACATTATCTTAGGTTGTGCCAATTATAATTATTGCGACATTTGAATAGTGGATATTTTTTGCTATGGATTTTGACTGTCCAGGATTTCTGTCTCTTTTTCCAAGTCTGGAGACTTACATGTGTTATTCAGCCTTCTCCTCGGTATCTTTTGTGGTCAGGGCAAAGACAGGTGATATTTAGACTCCAGCCATCCAAAGAAGCACATACACTTTCAATTTAGACGTGAACATAGTAACTTGTAGGCTGTGCTGGACTCATCTTCTGACGAGACAGAATTGTCTGATTCTTAGTGGGTAGCAATGGTAAAGTTTTTGGTGTCCATTCCTACACTGTGTCTAAAAAAGCCATGGTGGAAGCCCTAAGACAGCAGTGTTATTTTTTTTTCTGGGGAAGCTCCAGAATGTGATGAGGATTTTCTAATACTAATTCTTTATTGTTTCATGTAACCAAACCTTCAGCAGAAGATCACCTATACATCATCCACACCTGATTCACCTGACTTCCAGGAGAATCTGTAAATACTAAGTACTCACAGTAAATGATTTTCCTTCTTGAAGAAGGCAGAATGGATATTGTTGTTTGCAACTATGCTGCTGACCTCCACTGAGGTTCTACCAGATATCAGAGTCTGACATTCATCATTAGATCTCAAGCTCTAAGAAGATTATCATGTGGGTATCAGTATTTTCTTATAAAATATATTTGACCCATGCAAAAGCATGGCCTTACATGGGGAACAAGAGGAAATAAGGTGCTGGTGATCTTTAGAACCACTTATGTTGAAGATGTCTTGATTTTTTTTGTTGTTGTTGTTGTCAACATTTCCCATTGTCCTGGTTAATAGAACTAATTTAAGAATTGATTTGAAAAACTCAGTTCAAAGTTACTGCTTATTGTACATTTTATGGAAGACTGTTTCTCTTACAAGACAGTGTCATCGAGACACACATCATGAAGATTTGACCATCACCCTTTACTCTGGAGTTTTCATGAATTTGAATAAGTATCTTAAATTAAACAGCCTTTTGAATAACCCCATGCACTCATCGACCTTTTAAGACTAATTAGGCATAATTAGTAGTCTTTCTCTGATGATATTTTCCATTTAATAATCTGGTCTTTAAACAGCTATAAACCAGAGATGTTAAAATTTTCTAAAGTGTGAGGGAGGTCATGCCATTTAGATGCTGAAAATATGTTTCCTAAGCTCAAAAGTTGTTGATAGTTTTGTGACTTTTCAGCTTGAATCTCAAAGCTGAATTCAATGAACTGCATTCTGTTTTTGTGGATCTGTTTCAGAAAAATGGACTTATGTTATTTTATTCCTTCCCATCCTTGTTATCTGTTAGCAGAATTTCAAAATAAATATTTTTCCATTTAAGTTCACACCTCAAGAAATATTCACAGGAATAGTATTGGCAATTCTTAGGATCCTCAAAAAAAAAGGTAACTTTTTTTAAAATGCAGAAGGAAAATGCTCTTAAAACTGTCAGTAAATTCTTCCCAAATTGACTTAGAGTAACTTGTTTTAAATTTCATCTGCCTGGTAGGTAAGATTTTGGTTCACATCGATTAAATAAATTCAAATACCATGAGAATATATGCATATACTTGTTGTGTAAGTTAATTTTAATGTGTATAGAAGCAATATTCATATTTATCTTAAAATGTCTAATTGTCCCATATAGCTATAAACAAAAACAGTAGTTCCCTTATTCTTTCTTAATAGTCTTATTTCTTTGAGATAATAATTTTGGGCTCTTTTGGTTTCTTCTGGAAATTAAATCCATATTCTTAAATAATATTCTTAGAGTGATTTTATCAGTGTTATATATAAGCTATTGAATATACATAAGTTATGTATGAAGACAATATTCAGATTTAATTATACCACACACATACCTTCCCCCCGCTTTTAGTCTCCCTTTTATCTGATTGTACAGATTTACATGAAGTGGTCTCTGCTTAACTATGAGCATCCTAGGATTATGTTACTTTTTCCATACAATCTTCTATTTTTCCTGAAACTAATAACGATGCTACTTTTAAAATTTTGCTTAGTTTTCTAAGTCCATACTATAATTTTCCCCCCATGACCTCTGACATACCCAGTGAATGCTTATGCATAGTATTTTCTAAACATTTAATTCATCTGAAAATCTATTAGTCTCACTTTTTTCTGGAATGCCCCATTGTGGAGACTTCCATTTTCTCCAATCTGGAACGTGCTTTGGCATCTTTCTCCTATAATCCGAGTGGAGTGAACTTGGTATCTTCTGACCCTGATCTGGAGGGAGCTTCTTTTGACTTGACCTGGTACTATTACTTGGAGACCATTTTGCATTGGTGTCCTAGGTGGAAAACAACACAAATAACAAAACAGAAATCAGAATTGCATTGTTTTGACGGAAATAGAGAAGTTCACATTAGGGTATATGCAAGTAGCAGAGAGGAATGACTCAGGGTCATGGAGGTTATTTAAAGAAGTTGTGTTACTTTTTTTTTCCTTGTAAGAAGTGAAATCCATTTAGATTTCTTTATACAACTTTTCTCTTCTTTTGCACATTGACAGTGTTCTTCGAAAACAAGTTATTTTTTCAGAAGGTGCCCATTCCCTTAGATTAAAAACACAATCACTCAAAGGATCTTTCTAAGACCCTTCACCATGTAGTCAGCCTGTCAAGCATCACGTTGTTCTGTTCTCTTGCTCAGTCTCTTAGCTTCGACAATACAGCCTCCTATAGGTACTTCCCCTGTGCCCCACCTCCATTCTTTACAGGAGATATCCCATCAAGCAGTTCTCTCCAACCAATCCAGCATCTCTTCTTCCTCACCTTTTAACTCACTCACTCTCACCTCAGCCCTTACCTCCTTGTGAAGATTTGCTGATAGCCCAGTCAAGGTCAGTGTCCCAGTTATGTGCTCCCATGGAACTGTATGTTCCCTGTACATTATCCTGACCACAAAGTGCATTTACATATCGTTGATGACTTGATTGTCTAACTCTCCTAAGAATTCATTGTCTACCAAAAAGTTGGGGCCATTTGTGTTTTGACTCACCTCAAGATTTAGCATGGTGTCTGGAAATAGAAGGTACCTAATAAATACTGACATGAATCGATAGCTAAATAAGAACAGTGAAATAATTAAAATTTGATAAGAAATAGGCAAGCTAGTGTTGCTCAATTTATTATACATTGAGCACGAGACAGTGCCTGCACATGGATATCATTTATTAAATATACCTTGAACTAATGCATTAATTGATGAAAGGTAATTTGGTAGTTTCAGAGTAACAAGTTGTGATAGGTTTGATTCCAAGGGAAATTTGGATATGGGCATATTCCTTCAAAACCCCCTAGGACCAAAATTATCGTTGAATTCAGATGCGTATCCATTGTACTATTATTTTTAAATTTGTTCAAGCCATTCTCTCTTAGACTGTGTCTACAGGTTAAGAGCACTAATTGGATCCAGACTGTAAAAGTGAATTCACTTGACTTTGGTTTGGTTTTGTATAGTTTGGTTAAAATATCACAAAGTTTTCTGGATATCCATAGAATGACATGAGTTTTCACCAATGTCTATTTGCTTTTAATTTACTACACTTTTAACAGACTTGGTTATCTATACTTAATTTTGAAAATTACAAGGAAAGAGAGTTTATTAAAGAATGAAAAGAGAGCTGATTGCAGAGGAGGTGACAGAAAATCTTTCAAAGACATACACGAAACACACACATACGCACACGTGCACACACACACAATAACTGGAGTGATTTAATTAATTGCTAAAGTATTCTACATTCCTCAGTTGAATCTAAAGACATTTAAGTAGTATTAAAATAAATGATTTGCATTAAAATGCTTTTGACTAATTAAGAAATAACCAGCTCAGTTTAACATGCAGGGAATGCCTACTACATTTTCAGAATGTTTCAATTCATAGTAATTAAATAACGTATTTTTAGGACTTAAGGGAGTTTGTCTTTAGGGATTTCCAAAGCAGGGTTTTCTGGAAGGATCCATTCTCTAAGGATTCTGAATGGCCAAGGTTTTATTATACTTCCTGAGCTAAATTTCCTGCTGATAATAATAATAAAAAAATAGTTTTCCTGTTTGGTTTCCCTTGTTTGTATGTTTCCATAGAATTCATAGTGCTCATAGAGTTTCAAGTGACAAAGAAAAATTGAAAATATAAAAAAATCGCTTTCCCAATTTTAAAGACTGAACTTTGAAATGGCGTGTGTCATTGTGCGTGCTGTTTTTGCCTGTGCGGTGATAATGTAAACTGAATATTAAAAAATTACTTGAAAGACAAGAATATCCAGTAGACCATTAGAATTCACTCCCTTTTAAGCACTGCTAAAATACATTATTTTTTATATAAAAAACACAAAATCACATATGGAAAATCTACAGATTCCAGTATAAATTCTATTACTAGTCATGTCTCTTAGCAGAGATCATGTTAGCCGTCTAGGGTAATAGTTCCCCTTACAAATTAAATAGAAATATTAATGTTCAGCCTACCAGCTATCAAGGTTTGGAAAACTACATTAGATATTAAACTAAAGTGAGTTTTGCATGCCCTGGTGGAGTAGTAGTTGGGGACAGTCCACACACATGCCAAGGTCCCTGGTTCATACACAGGGATCAGCAGGAACAACCAAGATGAACAATCAACTATAATAAATAAACAAATAAATAATGACTCTAAATAAAGGCCTTTTTAAACATAGGTGTGTTTTGAAAAAAAATGTCAATCACTATGTTTGGGTATGTTCATATAAAAACAATTTAGCTTTACTGTCTGAAGGCGCATTTTATAATTGCACTGGTTTTCAACAATACTTCCATTAGTATCTTAGCCAAAGCAATTAGGTGCAATGGCTTCAAAGAAGTGTAATGTTAACACTAATATTCAGAATTTTTATTGACCCAGGGTCTAATTTCTGCTAGGTGCAGTCAAATTTCTTTCAAGTTTTAAGTTTCTTTCAGTTGCCAGCTGTATTGCTGAACATTTGGAAGAAAACTAGCATGTTGCTATTAACCAAGTTGGGGTAGGACACACCTTCTTGTAACTGTCTGGGTTTTATTTCTGCTTTTGAGCAGGGAACGAAGAGGTATGAGGTCCAATTCCTTCGAACGTTCATATTTCTTTCTTAGTAATAGCGCCAAGCAAACAATTATTTTCAGTAAGCTAATCTTTGAACAGAATTGTCAAAGCATTTAAATGCCCTAAATATTTGCAATCTATGTGACATGATAGCATTTCTTTTGTGTCACACTTAACAGAGCTTCAATGCAATTGGGTTGTGCTGGCACTTTGTAGCTAGGAACTAGTTAACTAAACTCATCTTAGACTACATTATAGAATCTGCAATATAGAATGTCTTCAATATGCTTCCAAGTTATGGAGGCAGGTATGTGTTTTCAGACATCATGAATGAATAACCTAGCCAGTAATTACTCCTATTATGAAAATTTTGATTTGTACTCATTCTTTTTCTACAACTAACATCACATTATTTAAAACTAATATTGTCCAGGGATGCTGAAAAATTTGAATCATCATAGTAGGGAGAAATATCAAACTTTTCTCAAACATGTATGAGGGGCAGAGTTTTAGAGGCACAGAAGAAAAGCAAATGTTCTTGCCCAGATAGTTACCAAAAAGTGTGGAGCATTAGTGAGTTCTCATTTACATTCTCATCATCTGCCTCAGGGAACATTTTAGCGATACCAATGTGACGCTATTTGGGTATGGTCTTAATAAAAAGAATTTAGCTTTATTGTCTGAAGGCACATTGAATAGTTGTACTGGTTTCCAACAATACTTACATTAATATCCTAGCCAAAGCAACTAGGTGCAATGGTTTCAAAGAAGTGTAATGCCAACACTAATTTTCAGAATTTGTGTGTGCAGAGAGCACACAACAAAATCTTCAACTGAGTTTTGGAGAGATGTCAGTAATGAGATCTATAGAAGGAAATGTCAAAATCTTTTCCTTTAATAGTCTTGGAGCACTATTAAAACAGGCTAAACAAGCAAAGTTCTCCTGTAATTCAATTAATCTATAATTGTTCAAAATTATTCTCTCTTGCAGATATTCCAGACCTCAACGACAAAAGAAAATGACAACAAAATAAAGATCATTGATTAGTCACTCAGCTAGCTGGTAGGAGTCAAGGTTTTTTGGTATAAGAGGTAATCTAGACTGAAACAATGAAACCAAATGATTCTATCTTGATGTGCTTTACAAAAATCATTGAGGAATGCCTGGCCATTTTCCTCTTCATCTTACTTCTTAATCTTCTCCTCTTTTAGAGATGTATTTGTCATGTTTTAAATTGATGCAAGCTTGATTTAGGTCCTTGATATTAGGACCTGAAATTCACAATATCTGGGAGGCAAGGAGGACCCAGAGATTTTTATGGTCCGTAAACGAGCATTGGATTTTTCCAAGGATAATATGAAACCTGATTGAACTTTGAAGTACCTGATTTAAAAATCTAACATGTCTATCATTTTGATTTGTCCATAATCCATAATCATCTGGGAAATAAGAAAGGGGAGGCATGTTGAGATCTTTCTCCTAGATAAGTGCCTTAAAACTTATCTATTGTTTTTAACTTCCTTGTTCTTTCCCAACAACATTGTAATTAGTTCCAAATTAGCTGATCTTTATATTAGCTGAACAAAGACACTTTGAGAGACAAGAGAAAATTGTTACCCTAGATGCAAAATTAGAAATGATTCAGGATTTGAAAGTCCCTCTTTGAAAAGCTAAATTTCATAGGTTACTAATATGCAACCAAAATGTAATATGAATCACATATTGTAGACAGGGATTGGCAACCTATGGTACATGGGACAAGTCTGGACTGCTGTCTCTTGATAAAATTTTATTTGCTCAAAGCCACACACATCTGTTTGTAAATTATCTATGGTTATTTTCTCACTACAATGGCAAGGACCATTTGTCTCACAAGAACCTAAATGTTTGTATCTGACACTTTACAGAAAAGAGTTCACCAACCCCTATTTAGACAAGACCATCTTTACTGAAATGTTATTGTCTTACTCTCAAAGTACAAGGATATGGAAACAATTGACTTGGAGTAACTCATTTACTTGGTTCTCTCTCTCTCTCTCTCTGTCTCTGTCTCTGTCTCTCTCTCTCTCTCTCTCTCTCTCTGTCTCTGTCTCTGTCTCTGTCTCTCTCTCTCCACCTCTGCCTCTCCCTTCCTCTTTCCCCCACCCTTCTCTTTCTCCCCCATATCCTCTTTTATTTTTGAATAATGTTATGTCTTACAGACTGTTCTAACACTTCATTTGCATTGTTCTATTTAATTTTATCATTCCTTCTGTGAAATAAATGCTATTAATATCCCATTAAAGTGAGGTTATCCAGTTTTGAGAAACTGAATTACTCACGTAAGCATCCCAACTAGCAATTAAGGGATTAGATACTCAAGTCTGTCTTACTTTAGTGGACAAAAAGTTATTTTAGAGTTAGAAACATATAACTGGCTATATGTGTGTCTTTCTGTCTGTGTAGACACACACATACATTCTCTAGAGCGTTGGTGTAGTGATTAACCTACGTAATGAATATAAGGTATCCAAAATTGCCTAACATAATAGTGGTCAATAAAAGTTGATCTCTGCAGGCAAATGGTCTGCAAGTACATGAAAAGGTATCATCACTAAATCAGACATGCAAATAAAAACCACAATGTGATATCACCTAACTCTTAGAATAACTGTTATCAAAAAGACAAGAAATAATAATATTGTTGAGGATGTGGAGAAAGGGGACTCTGTGCATTGCTGGGGGAAATTTAAATTATTATTGCCACCATGGGAAGTAGTATAGAGCTTCCCCCAAAATTAAAAATTGAATTACCCTATGGTCTAATAAATCCAACTACAGATATTTATCCAAAGAAAATAAAAAACACTGACTCAAAATAATAAACCACCCTCAAGCTCATAAAGTATTATTTATAACTGGTAAGATATGGAAACAAACTAAATTTACACTGATGGTTGAGTAGATAAAGAAAATTCAATATACATCATACATACATTATTCAATAGATTATCATTTGGTCATAAAAGAAAGAAACTCCACAGTTTTTGCAACAACATAGAACTAGAAGATATTAGTTCTACTAGTTCTAGATACTAGTTCAGAAACCAGTTCTACTAGTTCTAGATACTAGTTCAGAAACTAATGCTATATATGCAAAAAGACATAGAAAGATAAATGCTCTTTTATATCTGGAATCTAAAAAAAGTCATGTAACAAAAAAGCAAAACCACCCAAGCAACCAACTAACATACTGAGCTCATGGATACAAAGAATCAGATTGGTGGTTACTAAAGGCAGGGTGGGGAGAGCTGGGTGGGGAAAAAATAGGGAACAGTGATTAAAAAGTATAAAATCTCAGCTACAAAATTAATACATTGTGGAGTTAAAGTACAACATGGCGACTATAGTTAATACTGTAATGCTCTTTGTATATTAGAAAGTTGCTAAGAGAATAAATCTTGCAAGTTTTCATCATAATAAAATTTTTAATTTGTGGTGATGGGTGTTAACTAGATATTGTGGTTATCATTATGCAATATACAGAAATATCAAATCATTATACTTTACACCTGAAACCAATATACAATTATGTGTCAATCATATCTAAGTAAAAAAAATAAAATAAAATCAGGAATGAAAGAGGAGGCATCACACATACCAAAAGTTAGTTTCTGCCCTTTGTCAACTGAATTGCATTATCTTTATTGAATTGAGTTGAAATTGACGTTGAAAAAAATCAATGCATATTTGACATGGGAATTGTATAGCTAATTTGACTATAGGGAAAAGTCATAGGAATTTCTTCTTCCCAGGAGTTGTCCACTATTATGTGTGTCACTTGAGCTTTTGTAACCCTATGGAAGAAAAGAGTGACAGATCCATCTACAAGCACCTACTTGTTCGCAGCTGAGAATAAAGATGTATCTTTGTGATGAATGGCTATGCTTCAAGGTCCAAGCTCTGGCTTTAGAATTTTTTTTTCCTATTTAAAACTTGTTGACTCCTAGGGGACCAGCTCCCTGACCTTAACATTATTAGCACCATGTTCTAAACATTAAGCTAATTAGCCTTTTAAGATTCATAAACTCAAATTCAAAAACTCTAGGCTAGGAAAAAAGCTATCTAGATGTATGCACGCTTAGGCTCACTTCTTTGATTAGATGACTCTTCCATGGGCTTCTAATTATACATTATTGTAGAGCCAAATTATTATGCTCTATTGTTTTTAGAATTTAAAGTTTCATTGGCTTTAGGATGGGACTGAAAATAAAATTTTTGAAAGATTTGGATTGTGTGTTGAATTCACAAAATATACACTTCTCTGTGTCATGAAGAAGGCAGGGCTTGCATTTTGGGGATCTTGCTGAGAGACGGGACCTCTTAGCTGCAGCCCTGGGCATAGAGATGGTTGGTATTCCATTTGGAAACTTACTATGTTAGGTTCTTCGGTAAGCACACTGATGTTGACCCTTATTTCAATAGATTGCCTGCCAATTATGCAGATGTGTACACACCCAGCAACAGATAAACAAAACATTTTAGATATATGCTAGCGAATGCAGTCTTAAGTTTGTAGATTTGCAGTCTAAATGCTAAGGATATCTTAGCTCATTACATTTAGTAGTTAAGATAGCTTAACAAGATCAGTAGAGAACACATTTCGTTGATCTCATGCAAAATTACTATTCTTGAATTCAATATTGGTGGCATGCTATCAACTTATATGAAAAGTCATCAAAGTAGACCTGTTGAAGTTATTGAGACATTTTGTTAAGGGTGTTCTTAACTGTAGGACATTATTTCCACTCCTTGACTTGAGAAGAAAATCCTTGGTCAATCTTTATGTCAAAAATGTGCAGTGTACCTGAAAACCTGTTTTGTTGTCATTGCTTCTTAGGGACACTATACATTAGGAATTCTTCTCCTTTTCATTTGGTGAATAAAAGGTCCAGAGTCAAATCCGCAGTGTTTCTCTAGTACATATGCACACAGGCTATTTAGCCTTTGACTTCTCTCTCATTTGAGCCGTGCCAATTTTTATTTTTTCTTGAATTCATTTTGCCTTGTCATGATACCTGCAACTGTTCCTTTGAAGGTACTTTTGTCAAGTATGTACTTAGAATATTGAGAGTACTTGAGAAGAGCTGAAAAAACTTGACTATGTATATAGAGTTTAGCAAACACACAAGATAAGTGATGTGACTCTCCAGTCTACTGTCCATGGTTGACATTAGAATCAATAATGGTTCTCATAACCATGAAGTCTGGATACCACTTCAGATCGCTTCTCAATCTAGACTTCACATAGTCACTACTAACTGAAGAAAATTGGCAAGACGCCTGTTTGTCATCTCTGTTTTATAATTTGTTTATATACTGTCTCTCAACTCTAACTTCAATGAAAGTACCTTGTGCTTTCCTTCCTGTGAAATACACCCTTACATCTATTACAAACCAGTAACATAAAATTCTCCTCTAATAGCAACAATATGTACATTGACATAATTAAAATGAATAATAATTTTTCATAATATGTGCTCTGTAGACTGAAAAACTAAATTTCTCATTTACTTTGGTTTATAACTTTACAGACATTCAGCAAGTAGAATGGCAAAGCTCTACCTTCACTCTGAACTACTCTGGATAATTAAGATCATGGAAACCTTTGCCTAGTTGTGACTTATCTCAGCCGTGCTTTGTGTAAGGAAAATGATTTCCGTATGTCCCCACTACTTCACAGGCAAAACATTTGTACTCAGGTTGGGCGATTGCTTCCCATAGGGTACATTCCCTAGCTTTCAAGTCATGAAGAGAAAGGATTGGGATTGCAGAAAAGAATTTGACTATCTTTGCAGCATGTACACACACACACACACACACACACAAACACACACACACACACACAGGTGCAGGCGCACATGCACAAACGCATGCACACATACACCGACATGTGCATATGTTCTCTTTGTCTTCCTGTGATTTAAAATGGCGCTGGGTTTATTAACCAGATATATGTGCTCTAATGAAAATGCCATCATCAATACTAATCAGTAAATATAAGTCAGTGTTATATCTTAGACAACATAAGGTAAGGTATCAAAGGGCAAATGGTTATAAAAATTTATTTTGGTATGTGTCTTAGAAAACTTCAGTGGTCCAAATATACTGCTTTGCCTTCCTGAACTTCCAACTCCCTAGAGTAATGACCCATTTCGAAGCCAAGTAATTTTGCAAATTAAAAACATATTTTATTAATAGCTCAAATACAGGAAGAACACAACATCCCTTCCTGGTGATGTAATTGAACCTGATGATTTGAATTAAGAATATGCTAACATCTGGTAGTACCCCAAACCTGGCCTATTAGAAATGGAATAGGCTAATCTCTGAAATCATATTCAAAATTTCTCTTTATACTTTAGAAACAAGAAGACTACCCTCCCTGTAGAAATTACATAGTTAAAAAAAGACATTGTTTGACTTCTAAGTGTGTGTTCAGCTTACAGAACTGGAAATCATGCAAAAAAGAGTTGTGAAGAATCCTGAGTATCAGACAGGAGGTGAAAACAGAGAATCTGCTTCTCCGAGGTTATATTAGCATGCTATTTATCGGTGTAATAGAATTGGGGGAAAGGTGCATAGATAAGTTCTTGGATATAAAGATATATTGAGGTAGCAACCTTAAGCAGGTCCTTTACTGATGTGTTATAATTAACACATTGTTAGACCTTAAAAAGAATCAAATTATATTGTGGCAATTTGAAATGTTTATCTTCGTATGTACAAAGAAAACATGAAAGAAAGGGCATGAATAAAACAATACATAAAATTTCTCTCGTTTCGGTTTCAAGAAAGTCCTCGGCAGGGGTTTTCATAAGAGAAATGCAAAAAGACAATCTAATAACAGTTTGCTTTGTTCCAAAATTAGGAAAGGAAAAAGGTGGAAATAAGCATGTTGCAGTACTTTTAAAAAGGACAATTTGTTCTCAGGAGTAAAAATTAGATAATTTTTTTGTCCAGAGCATAGACAATTACTAGCAAGGTTATTGACATTATTCATAAGATGGCTTCCAACACCATGGTGCCATCCTTGGATTATTTTTGTTTTGTTTTGTTTCGTTATATTTTTGGCTCTGTTTTCCTGCTTAGTAAGTGTTCTTAAAGAGACAGTTCAGTATTTAGGGGTTCCTCAAGGACAAACATTTCTCAACCGCATTTTCTTTCCAGAGGATGTTCCCTTTGCTTTTATTCTTTATCTTTTCATCATGGGAGCTGTAAGCCTTACCTAGGGCATAAATCAGAGCCATACTCATCATTATTTCTCCAGCTGAAAGAGTATCTCTCTGTTGTGAAATGATAAAATAGATTCATTTATCAACAACTATTTGGATAGCAGGATTTTTTTTTCTGGTAATTAAAAAAAATATTTTAAAGCATAGGTTCAGGCAGGAATGAAGGCTAGTAGACAGGCAGGCAGGAAGAGAGAGGAGGAAGAGGCATTTTATTTATATTTTATTTAGTTATCTGTCTTGGTTGTTTCCTGGACTGCTCAATGGTGGACTAAACCACTAGGCCACCAGGGCACGCCATAGCTTTTTATTTTTGTATGATATCAGAATTTCAGGAAAAAAGCGAGAAGAGGAGAAAATATTCTTCTATACTACTCACCAATTATATTTTGCTTCATCATTCTCTATCTCCCCTTTTCTCTCTTTCTTTATATACACACATACATACACACCAAATATGTACACACACACACACACACACACACACACACACACACACATACAATATTATTTCTTTGGAAACAACTGAAAATAAGTTAGAGACACTGTGCCCCCAAATCCAAACCAACACCACAGGATTTTTTCATTTTCTGTATTTGTGTTTCCCTTCTCTAAAAGTAACAAACTGACTCTATTCTTAATACACTCATTTGCTCAAGTATAAAATTCATGGAAAGTTGTTTCAGATTGCTAATTATATCACTGCAAGACAGAACCTCACCAATTAGAGCCATATTTGTTTACAGTTTCTTTTTTAGATATAATCTGTATACAATGGAGTACAAATATGTTAAATACAAATTTTATATGTTTTGATAAATGCGTCTATTCATTTTCATTTCTCTAAACTTCTGCCAAGACGCAGAAATTGCCATTTTCCTTGTTCCTTGACAATCAATCCTTACTCCAAAGAAAATTAATCTGAAGTGAATAGAAAAAGTAAAAGAATGAAGACTAGAGATCAATACAATAGAAAATGAATAAACAATAGAAAAAGAAACCATCAGTTGAATCTCTGAATACCTCAATAAAGTTGTAAAACACTTAGCTAGACTGGGCATGATTAGCAACAGAGGAAGAAAGATGTGCAGATCTTTAACAGAGTAAAATATTTCAAGAAGATATTGTTAGTAAAGGTATATAATCTAATTTGTCTATGGAGATGAAATGGACACATCCTTTGAAAGGCAAAAATTAACAATATTGACTCAAGAAGAAATAGAAAATAAGACAAGCCCTATATTTGTTAAGTTCATAATTGAAAACATCCCTGCAAATAACTCCCAATGATTCAGTGGTGAATTGAAACCTTTAAGTAGGATATAGATTTTCTCATTACAGAGTTTTATGTCTTTCTTTCCTGTGGTTGGTTTCCCTTCATTTCAAGTTATTTTGGATTACAATTTTATTTATATTTGATCCATCTTGATTACTGTTAGGTGCTGTAGGTTTTATTTTTAATACCCTGCCTTAGTTAGAGCTTAATTTGTTACATAAGAGAAGGGAGAGAGCACAGGACAAGATTCTCTTCTGGGAGTAAGTTCCCTGGGCATCCTTGCTAGTGTCTGCTGAGTGGGGATCTTATATCAAGACCTCATGTCAGAGAACAGTATTCTAATTGTGCTGGAGTCTGCTAATATCTTACTGTTTTTCCTACTGTGACTATCAAGGTCAGCAGTGTCTTCAGACCATGCTGTGCTCCTCTGGCTAGTATCAACACTTATTCTAGGCTTCTCACCAGCTGTGCTGCCCTCCTTTGAAAAAACAAAAAGAAAATATTTCCTTAATGTGTAAATAGAGAGAAAATACTGTCTGTGGTAGGCAGAGGAGGGGTAAGGTCATCTAACTACTTTAAATACAATTTTTAAATTACTTCCTCTGTTAATTGTCCAATGACTTGTCATATATTTTCCTGAATTTGGGTTATCCCTGGAATTTTCTAGAAGAGCTCTTTTCTTTTGAGTATGTCAAAGTTTTTGTTTTCTCTGCTTTTGCTTATCCATTAGTACAAGTCTTTAGCTTCTCACTGCAGGAATTTTTCAAAATCTCTGATAAACTATGATATTCAGTCTTATTTTCAGCACAGATATACACTTTAGCATATATATACATACATATATATATGTATATATATATATATATACATATATATATATGATCTGGTGAGATTTGAGTCAAGGAGAGGACTTTTATCATTATCTTTACCATATTCTCATCTTTGAGGTGGTCAGATAATATGATTAGATAATTTTACAAACGCAAAAATAAGATCAAAGATGGCTAATTGGCTTACTCAAGTACACTAGGCTGGGCTGCACACTATCTAACCTGAGCTTGAGTTTAACATCTTTTCATTCTCATTGCAATGCTTTTTTTAGAAACCAAATTATAAATGCTAAGATGATGGAACATCCTGTCTCCACATACTTGATGAGTATTTATTGTGTTTCCCCAGTTAGGCAAATTATCTTGAAATTCTGGAATTGTTAGGTAAATTAACTCGAAATTCTGGAAAACTGCATATTGAATCACACTTCAGTGACTCTGAAGCTTACCACTGTGTGATTCAATATCATTGTAATTCAATACAGCATATGCTTTTGTTGCTACCATACTTTAATATTTTCTCATATGCATACAGCACACATATGCATAGCCTTAAATTATTAAGATAACCCTGAGGAGGCTGAATGTGCATTCTAGGATTACCTCAGTGGGAACTGACAGATTGCTTGTAGGGGAAGGTAGATATACAAACCAGCTCCTCATTATTGTCTTTCTCAATATTAATTCCATCTCTAACAAGGATCATTTCATTTGTATGTTCATCCTGAGTAGAAAGTTTTCTTTCTCTCTGGCTAATTTTTCTTGTCTAGTCATTTTGTAGTTGCCTCTACCTGGTCTCATTCATTCCCAAGTCAGGAAAAATCTTGAATGGGTGGCTTTGGGCTCCCATATCTTAATTGTTTTCATAGATACTGGAGAATAAGTTGCTATACTGTGTTACTCAAGTGCCTCCTGAACTCTTCTCAGTAATATTGCAACTTCACAATCTATAGCTCTGAGGCAATGTGCAAAGTATTTTAACTGTGTTACAAGGTTGGAGGGCCTGTATTGGAGCCTCTGTATTAGTATAATAATCTGGGACTGGTCCATCATAGCACATGGGCTTCTTTTGATCTCGATTACCTACAGATTCAGGTCCTGGCTGCCAGCAGGTTCAAAACTCCTTTCTCCCTACTCACACCCGTGTGGGTTGGTTTCAATGTTCTCTTCTTGGTTCAAGTAGATGACTTCACTTTTGTTCATTTAAATTTTTTAAATTTTATCAGTTCTTGCTGGGTTTATAGGGAGGAAGACATCCTTCAGAATTTGAATGTACAGTTCCATTTGCCCAGAACACCCAGGATTTATGTCTTCAATTGGATCAGCTAGTCAAGGATCATTTCCCTCTCATCTTGTGCTGAATGTGGGTGTCTAGATCAGGCCCTTTCCCTCTCTGTAGTTTAAACTTCACTATGATTCTGATAAAAATAATCTGTGATTAATTTATTCACATCAGTACATGTTTAACAGCAGGACTAAAACACTTACAAATCACGCTTTGCGCTAGCCAGCTCAGGGGCCGGACAGATGCCAAAATATTTTTCATTTGTGTTTTGGTATTTCATATTTGCTAAATATGAGCCATTATGTGATGTATTTACATATATATGATGAGCATGAATCAAAATATTTTCCTTCTGATTTTCTTAATTGGTTGTGGAAGGAAAACTGTCTTTAATCTTGTTTATAAATGATGTTTAGTTTTCTTAGTGTTAATTGGTGGCAATACAAAATACTCTTCACTGGTAAAGCACCAACAGGAAGATTTTATTTACGGGTTTAATATCCTTAGTTAATGGTTCTGGCACCTGCATCTATTTTCTTGTGTGACTTGACTCAGTGGAACACGGGTAAGGTGAGCTGATTTTCTTGTAAATTACAGACTTGGATAGCCGAAAGGCAAAAAATTGTCGGGGAATGAATTAATCGAATCAATTTTTAGCAAAACAAGTTGATGGGAAATAATCAGACATTTTCCATAAATATGTTCTGTCAGGCTAATCTCGATGATTAGGAAGGACAGGAAAGAATGTCAGATTGGGGAGAAGTGATAACTCCTTGTGTTACTGGAATGTTATTGCTATGGGTTGTCATTGTCTTTTGTAATAGGACTTGGTAATAATACCAGTTGTCAACTGATATTTTTTTAATACAAATATTGTCCCCCTCTCACAGCAGCCCTCACACCACTTCTGAAGGGTTGATGGAATGTTTTAAACTTATGTTAACACTAGTCTTTAAAACAAGAAAAATACTCTTATGATTGAAATCACCGAGATTTGTGACAAGGGCCCCTTGGAGATCAGTAGACCTGGCCACACACAGTGAGAAGCGAAAACTCCACAGGCAATCACACAGCAGGCTGTCCCTTTCACACCATAAACACACATCCAAGCCTGGGTGGAGCACAGCAGACATTTCTGAAAGTTTTCTGGATAGCTAGAGAGTAGAGGTCTGAAAACACAAAGGGCAGAGTCTCTTTTCATCATTCCAGTTCTTGCACAGAAAATAAAATAAAACTTTTTGTACCTGCTTTCCCATGGCACCTGCCTGCTTCCTTTCTACAATTCTCATGGGATAAAAGAGGATATGACTTCTAATCCTCTCAGGAAACTTGTTTATACTTTGAAATAAGTAGTCTGATTAGCCTCTTCACTATTTGGTTCGGCCTAATTCAGATGTTATTGCTACCCATAAAGTTACATGTACCTTTTATTACCCGGCTTTCCTGTGGCAGTGAAAGTGCACTTCGATTAATTGTTGATTGTGAATTATTGAGAGGTTTTTGTGTGTGCCAAAAAAGGAGAAAGAATGAAAGAAGAATGAATGGAAGAAAGAAAAGAACAAATGAAAGAAAAAGGAAGGAAGGAAGGAAGGAAGGAAGGAAGGAAGGAAGGAAGGAAGGAAGGAAGGAAGGAAGGAAAAAGTCTAGGGAATAAAGCTGAGGAAGAAAGTTCAGCATCAAATTGCTCCACACAAAGATAGAGCTATGCTTAGTTATACACAGAACATGGTCAAACTGTTGCTTCCATCTGTTACCATGTCAAAGTTATTGTCATGAAAGACAGAATAAAGAACCAAAGTATGAAAAGTATGGTCCAGTGAATAGAGATAGATCTCTTTGGAGAAAATATATTTATTTACATAACAAATTGAGGGAGCGTAGGGGAGAGCAGAGAATCTACAGAGGAAAAAATACATTCTAAATATTTCGAAAAATGTATGATTTCACAACAGCTAAAATGTGCCTTGACAAAGAAGATTTGTGGCAAGACAAACATACATTTTGTTTGCACTCATTTTGAAATAATAGTATCTATCATGAACAAGCACTGCCTAACCTCTTTTAAGATGGACTGGAAAATTAGTTGAAAGGAGTTTTCAAATGCAAGTTTACTTTTGTCAATGACCATTTAGGTCACAACAAAGAATAAAAGTCATTTGTACCAAGTCAGTCAGTTGCTCCAGGTTCTTGTATGTGGAATGCAGATACAAGGAGAATAGCTTCTGCTGCACTTTAATGCGACATTCCATTCAGTTAATGATTATAAATGCTATTGCAATTACTTTGAAAATCACTGAATGATAAGTTCCAAACACAGCAAAATCCTGTGATGAAAGGGGAAAATGGTAAAACGATAGGAGGTAGGAGCTGGAAGAGTTCTCTGAGGTGTGCTTGTCCAGCATTTCTCCAAATGTGGCCTTTGGACAGAGAATATTAACTGAGCAGAAAATATTGCTGTTGATAGTACAGTTAAGTGGGGAGTAGTGGGGAGAAAAGGCAGAAAGTGGCAATCATTTCTGGCCAAATTAGGTTAGGAAAGGCTAGCTAAAACTCTAAACTGAGTTCTTTATTGAAAAACTTTTGGGACGGTTTAATAGTCAAGTGCATTTTGATTCTCCAAAAGAAAAGAATCCCCAAATTTTAATGTGTATAAGCACATATGCAGTACATGTGTGCACATGTATGTATGTGATGTGTGGGTCTCTGAAAACTAACGTTCAGTAGAAGAGATGTGAAAAGTTCTCTTCTCATCTAACATGCCTACCTTATATAGTTGGAAATTGAGGTCTAAGCAGGTTGATTGCACAATCCAGGGTCATGATTTCTTCACATTGTGCCCATAAGAAGAAGATGAATAGGCAGTGACTGGCATGGAGGCATGGTTTTACATTGCAAACAGAAAGAATTTCCAAATATCCCCTCACTGCCAACATGCCAAGAGTTTTATTCTTTAAGGACCTCTTAGAGGCATACGTTTTTAAATTGAGTTTCAGCATGGACTCATTGGAGAGAGAATCCCATGTTGAGCCATTTCGTTGCTAGTGTCCAGAACTGAAAGAAATGTAATGCAGAGCTTGTCTCCTTTAAGGAGGGTCTGTCTGCTTTAAAGAGAGAGGTGAGACAAAGTCTAAATTCTTGAAGAAGCACACATGGCAATCTTGTTGAACTGAGCAGGTCTGGGTGGGATCTAAGAGTCCACATTTCAAACAAATTCCAGGTTATGCTAATGTTGTAAGTTTGTTGGACCAATATTGGATTATGGATTATGAATTAATAAGGGAGATTTTTTTCTGTGTGATTCACAGAGGGAGAAGACAGTGGCAGATGAAATGTGGAGATCAACACACACAGAAAAAGATCAAACTGGCATCATTTCTTCATGGTTTTCTAGAGAAAGGAAAAATAAAAGCAGAACATATCCAGTCAACTCAGCACCAACTCTGAATTATGGTACTCTGCTCTGTATTTAGCCACTCTTTTCCCTGAATTGTCTATCTATCATCCACCCATTTTCTTCTTTGCAACCAAAGAAAACCATGGCAGCGCCATTTCCCTCTTCCACTTCCTCTTCTGTGAAGGTTGACATCTTCTCTGAGCCTCTTTTTCATGAACTAGTTGATGAGGATTAGACAAATATGATCCTAAAATGAGATCATAGGTACAAACTTTGTAAAACACTACACCATTTGCTTATTTTCTCTCTTTGTCCCTGAGAAGCCAGGAGAATTTGTGACTGAAAGTGAATACAAATTTGGGACACCAGAAAAATTTGCAATTTCCTAGCTGTTGTTTTGTCTCTATTGTTGTCACTAAGATGGGCACCTGCTCTCCCAGTGACTCTGTCCCTCCACCAGCAAACACATGTCTTCCAGGCGACAGAATAAGTGGGCACAGATGGCAGTGGGCAGCAGTGTTTTGTGGTGGAAATAACATTTTTACCCTTTTTTTGGAGTCTTGCTAATTTTAATCAAAGACACTTATTTCTGTCACAGGCTAAAGTATTTTCTAGAGAAGAGCTTTATATAGACTGTCAAAGAATAAGATTTTCAGCATTGTGCCGTATTTCAACATTCCCTTTGGGTAACAAAGATGAGAGAGAGAAAGAGAGAGAGAGAGAGAGAGAGAGAGAGAGAGAGAGAGAGAGAGAGAGAGAGAGAGAGAGAGAGAGAGAGAGAGAGAGAGAGAGAGAGAGAGAGAGAGAGCGAGAGAGAGAGAGAGAGAGCAGAAAACAATGCTATGGGAGCCAACAATACAGTCATTTGGGACATTCTTGCTTTCTGTGAGACATACATACATATTTGCTGAAAAATCTTTGTGGGTCAAGCTCGTTCTATAAAGAGAGAAGAGAGGGCCATGCCAACAAGGGTCTGGTTTTCACAGAAGAGGAATGTTTGCCTTGGCTGCAAGGGAGTCCTTCCATGGTAGTTAAGTGAGACTTGAAACAGTGTTGTCTCTTCCCCATTCCTACAAAAATGACTGCAAGAGAGGCAAACTTGGGCTCACTACCAGATCCTGTGTCCAATACCTGTACAAATTGACTCAACTGCCCTGAACTTCAGCTTTCACATCTAGAAAATGGACCTGAAAATACTCACCTTTCACACATGAGGAAAAATTAAAAATAAGACATTAACACGTAGTAAACATCCTTACACCACAAATGCTCAGGAAATACCAGTAATTATACTTTTAGTATCTATTTATTTTTCCTTCTACCATTAATCATGTATTATTTTCTTTCCAGGTCATTTTTTTTTTACTTGACCCCTGCCCTGCCCTATTTTATTTAAATGCTTCCTTTCCCTCTGCCTTCTCTCACCTGGAACCCCATCTCCCAGGCCTACTGGCTCATCCACCCTGCCTCATTGTTAAATCAGATTGTACATCTATCTCTAAACACGGACGGGTAAACATAGTCCCAGTGGTCATCACATGTATAGAGCCAAATCACGGTTACTTTCTAGAAGATGATTAAGTGCTAATGTTGCACATTTTAAATTCTATGTACACACGGCTTAGAATTCGTTGAGAACTGCTCAAGTATTTTTCTCTTTTGCTCTGCCTTTTGTAAACTTGAACAAATAATTTTCACTCTCATCTAACCCCTCATGGAAAGATTAGGGAGAACATATCAGTAAGCTGCCACCTAAATATGAAATGATGTATAAAGGAAATAGATAACGGACTTTCTCAGAAGCTGCCGGTTTTCCCAACCATGCTTTTCCGTGGTCTTCCGTCTCGTAGGGCTGGTCCAGGAATTGATAATACAAGTCATGAGTTGCTTTTGTTCTCCGGTGGTGAGGGTGACTATTCTTTCTTGTCTTGCTGCTGGAAGAATTTCAATCATACCTTCAATGAACTGAGCTCCAGTCTTCTAACAACATACTCTATTGAGGTTTAAATGGAGTGTGGAAGAGTACTTTGCATTAGATGGATACTGAATAAACGTTAACATTTATATTAGAAAGTTTGACCCTTGTTTTTCCATGTGATTGTGATCTATTGTTTAGTTCTTACCTTTCCATGACTTGTTCTCTGGGACCCAGACTCCCACTCAGCAAGCACAGCCTTTGAGACCCCACCCTAAGCTTTAGATTCTTCTTCCCAGTTTTTCCTCAGCTTTTTCTATCCCAGATTGAATCATGCAATATGCAATCCACTGTCTTTGGGGACCTATATGGACAGTGAGAAGGTGAAAGGCATTGCACAAATTCCCTGTTCTTATACAGTAAGACTTTAGGGAACATTTTGATGGGGTTGGGCGGAGAGAGGAGGACAACTATAATGGAGTCGGATTCTAGCAGAATCCCCTGGCTTCTCCCAGGACACAGGGAAAATCTAAAATGATCTTGAAATTGGGTCATTTTTCAAAACAAGAGTAAATTGTTTCTTATCATTTGAAATGTTCTCTTGAGTAAATCCATTGTAAATTTTTGTACTTACACTTCTGTAAATGGTATGTTAATACTGCAATATAACATTTTAGAGTTATAAGATGACGGTCTTGCTATGGATGTTTTAGGCATTGCTTGGTGCTTTAACTAATGATGGTAAAGGTTTGAAATTGCTTCATAAATGGTTTAAGTAGAGACCGTACATATTTCTAGGTCTAAATTTCTCGTTTCTTAAACCCAGCATCATCTATTCTAGCAAAATCATACTTTTCTTTCTTTCTTTGTAATGAACTTTTCTTAAATACTTCATTTTTCTTCTGTGTCAGAGCTATTTTCATTTCAAAGTTACAATATCTAAACTGGAAATAATGACTTCCCCTATTTTGAGTCAATCATTTTTATTTGAGTACTATAACATTGTCATTCTCCCTAAATCTCTTAATATTTTGGACTTCATATTTGTAATGAAAATAAAAACATACTTGCATGCCTGAGCAGAGGAAGAAAGCTTTGTTTAAGCAATCATTTTTGCACATGACTTACTGTTTTCTGATAGCCATGTGGTCTCTCACACTCCTTGCGAGTGTGAGTCATTTTAGTAACATCTCTCTGTTCCCATTCATGGGCCAATTCTTGCTCAGGGTCACCTAAGGGGTCCCTTTCATAGACTTGTTGCTGAGGCATCACTGTACACACTAGACCAGGGGTCCCAATCTCAGATGCTTACAGGAATAAACTAGAGGGAATGAGTGAAGCCCAGGGGGTGGAAAAAGTGGAGAATCAGAGAGTAGCTGCCCTAACCAAACAGAGTAACATTTAAGAGAAACCTGAGGCATGCCTTGCTGGAACAGCGGTTAGGTCAATCACCTCCAAAGAGCAAGTCACATTCCCCTAGGTTCAAGTCCTAGATCCGGGGGAAGGCAACCAGTATGAAGAACTAAATAAAAACAAAGTGCTTCTTCCTTCTCTCTCTTCCTGCCTGTCCTGGCTACTTGCCTTCATCCCCACCTGTACCTTCCCTTAAAATAAAGAAATAAAAATAAATATATAAATAAATGAAAAGAAGTCTGAAATCCTGATTCAACTATATATACATATATATTATGTACATCTGTTTATGTGTGCATACATGTATGTATGTGTGCTTATAATTAACACATATGCATGCACCAAACCAAGCATGTAAACTTGTCCTTTTGAGACTTTTCTACCCCTTAGTGTCTATAATACCATTTATCTGTCCTGTGTTGTTTTTTTATTTGTTGAGATTCAAACTAGTAAAAGTAACAATTGCTTCTAAAATTACAAATAATGTGTTGATAGGTAGAAAATGGCAGTCAGGGTAGAATTAAGGGTAGAATAAGGAGTAAGATATTATTCAGGCATATTATTCAATAAAAAAAAGTTAAGTGAAAGCAGAGGACTGACTTTACATTTTGACGGGCACTTTTTGATGACCTTGTCAAAATGTCCTCCTTCAATTAATTCTATCTATGGTGCCAATGACTATTAAAATGAACAGCACTGCCTGTTTATTCTTGCTCACAATTATGTCTTTACCTTTCCTCAGCCACCAGGACTCATTGACTGTGTGATGAGGGATCCAGGCAGGATGGTGGTAAACTCCTACCATTCTCTAAGGCTAGGGTTAATGTTTTTTGCTCATGATGACGAAAGTCAGGAATAAATTTACCAGGTGAAGTGCTAGTGACAGAATCAGAAACAGTATTCACAATTCTTTATCTTTCCTGATGCACTTTCCTCTAAATTTTGGACCTACCATAAAGATACACTTTTTTGGAAAGCTCTGAAACTCTTTGCCATGGGTATATATAAAATATCACACAAGCACATACCAAACAGGAATTTATGACAATCACCTCAATTTAATAAGCTTCCTATGCATGTTGTCTAATTAAGGACCAGGATATTCTCTCCCAAAAGTGTTCTTAAATATTAAGACAAATATACTCCTTGAAACTATTTATTTTTGAAACCTGGTTATCAAATACAAAGGCTCATACACTTAGTCGTAGTTTATGTACACAGTTACAAACAGGATATGTCACTAGTTCAGACTCAACTCTTTGAATGCTGGAGAAGTTGCTTCTCTCTCTCTCTCTCTTTCTCTCTTAGAAAAGGAAAGCTTGATTGCAAATGAAACTTAAAAAATGTTTTACTTAGCAAGGCCTCTGAAGACCTTAGATAGACCAAGGACACCATAGGGGGGAAAAAGCCAAAATACAGAGATAAACAGAACCAAACACTTTGATAAAGTATTCTCACTTTTCCACATATGTAAACTAAATGTAGCATGCATATGATAAGAACTGCTTTGAGATTGTGACCCTGAATAATAATACATGAGAATATACTGCTCATTGGTTAAAACAAAACCATGAGACTTCATTCATGGAAGTAAGAAAATGTCAAGCTGTAGACTCAGTTCAGTTCTGAATTATACATCCTGGAACTCTGTTAAGTCAAATATTTGAGTTTCTGTAAAACTAAGCCTTCTTATTCAATTATAATCTATTATAAGTCTGCCCTTTGCAGTCTGATAGCAGGAGACCAGTAAGTCTCTTCCTCCTCGAAAGAAAGCAGATCAAAAGGAATCTGAATGGTAAGGCTCATGTTGGGAGTGATGAGAAGAGCTTAAATTTGGGGATAGAGTTCAGAAAATATGTGATAAAACATACACCCTCGGGAAATGGTTTTGAACCAAATCTGTGTTCTTTAGCGGTTAGTTTTATGTAATGGATGTTGAACGCTTCCTGTTAGGCATGATTTTATGACTTTTGGTTGCAGAGAATTAGGGAGTTGTCATAGACAATCCCTTCATGACTCCCTTGTATTCCAGGGAAGCAGTGGGTAGTGGACTGATCAAAAGCCAGTGTGTGTGTATTGATTGTCCTAGTTCCTTTGTCAGTTCATGAAGCTCAGTCAATCCAATAGAGACAGAGTCCAAAACTATGTGGACTTATGCATCACAATTAATCCTGCGCCAGAGGGACCATGGGTGCACAAATTCACCTAGGGATTCTAGAACACATCTCCCCATCTAAATTCTGGCAGAGAAAGCAGACAATCTCTGATCTTATCATCCACGGTGACTTTTGTGGTTTTGGAGAAAAAGTTCCTAGGAAGTGAGCACTAGGAAGAAAGTAGGGAGGCTAAGCAAGAGGTTCCCAACAGGGTCAATCACTCCAGAAAATATTTGAAGAGGAGACAAGGCAAAGATCTTGGGTGGGGAAAACATGCCCAGGAAGTCATCCTAAGAACAAACTGGTTTATTGTGTCTCAGATTTCCTTTCCTTCTCATAGTAACTCTTTGTAGCAGTTAGCTATTGCCACATAACAATCCAACTCAAAGCTCAGTAGCTCAGAAATAACCATTTACTATCGCTCTGGAGCCCATGGGCTGGTTGAATGGTTTCCATACCAGTGGGACTCACTCATATCTCTGATTTCAGTTGCAGTTGATTACTGGACCCCACTCATCTTGCAGGGTTGTCCCCCTGTCAGATCCCAACTTCAAGTGCTTCGAAGGGTCCCTATTACACACTCAGGAGTTCTCAGACCTGGTTTCTTGTCTCTAAACCACTTCACTTTCTTCAAAAACTTTGAGAACCTAAATTTCTTTGGTTTATACTTATAATATCAATATACCTGAAACTAAGACTGAGAAATTATTCGATAATTTCTTTAAATTTAAGAATAAAACATAAGTAATGTCTTTTTAAAAACATTTCATTTATTTATTCATTTCATACTTTAAAAGAAAGGTGCAGACAGAAATAAAGGCAAGTAGATAAGCAGGCAAGAAGAGAGAGGGGGAAGAAACGTGTTTATTTTATTTAGTTGTTCATCTTGGTTGTTCCTCCAGGCCCCAAGACAAGAATACGGGTCCTTGGGATGTATGTGGACCGTGTTTGGTGGGAAGTAGTGGACTCAACTGCTACTCCATCATGGCATACCCACTTATTTATTAATTAATGTGAATTTCACTTGTGCATCTCAGTTGTTCCCCTGACACTGGGACAGAAACCTGAGTTCTTGGAATGTATGTGAACTACGTTTGGCTAACCACTATCCCATCAGGGAACACCATGCAATGCATTTAAAAAATAATAATAACTATAGAGTGTAATTCAAATATGTAATTAGGAAGAAGAGTGGTGGTGTCTTATATCTTTGCAAATTTCTTTAATGTTTAGTTTAATGGTGTGCCACTTCAGTCACATATCTGCTTTGATTCAATCTACTGTAGTGTATCATGTTGAATAAACTCTATAAAACTTCACGGTATATTTGAAAGAGAATGTCACCGGAAAAGGTAAATAAAATTGTTGTATTCTTATGAAAATAATGTTTTCCAGTGAATCCTCTTAAAAGGTCCAAGACACCAAGGATTCTTGGACCCAACTTTGAGAACCCTGTTCTTTAGCATCAAGTGTGAACTTTCTGTTTTCTGTTGAAAGACTTTCATGACATTTGACTTTCTTTATCCCTAATGTGACCACATTCAAATCTCTCTCTTGATGTCTACTAGCTGTATAGCTTGGATAAATTATTGAATCCCCCTGTCTGCAGACTGGGCACACTTACGTCTAACTCATGGGTTTTTAGGTACATGGATTAACTCTTCTGTGTAAAGTGCTCAGCATATGCCAGCACATGACAAACCATCAAGAA
The DNA here is from genome assembly GCA_004363575.1 of Solenodon paradoxus. Taxonomy (NCBI): domain Eukaryota; kingdom Metazoa; phylum Chordata; class Mammalia; order Eulipotyphla; family Solenodontidae; genus Solenodon; species Solenodon paradoxus. The sequence goes on along the minus strand of RJWH01000175.1, from coordinate 814,483 downwards.
AATGTCACTGTTATTGATTTTAGTAGTTACAATTCATTCAGCCTAGATCACTTAAGAGGGTTTTCCTGGAGAAAACACTGTTTAGACACTGTAATAAAAAATTATAAACTCTGGTAAACTCTGGTGGAGTAGCGGTTGGGTCAGCACATCTGGCAGAATGTAGTCCGAATTTATCTCAGGAACCGGCTTTTGTGTCCCAGGACTGCAGAGAATGACCAAGATGAACAACTAAATAAAATAAATAAATGCTTCCTCCTCTCTCTTCCTTCCTGCCTGACTGCTCACCTTCATTCCTGCCTTGACCTTTCCTTTAAAAAAAATTAAACACTACTGTCAATGACAGTTTTCAGGGAAATACGATTTGATGAAATGTAGTTCATTCACTTGATGAATGTTTTGGGAATAACAATTACTTGTTATGGGGTGCTTTAAATTCTGAAAGAGGAATTCTAGGTTTGGCAATGGAGAAGAACCCAAGAAGGTGGCATCAGAACTGGGTCTTGACATTGTCATGGGCACAGAAGGCATGCAGAAAGGTATTCTAAGAAGGAGGCTTTTAGTGCAGAGTAAGCAAACATTTTCTATAAAGAGCCAGAAAGCAAATATTTTAGACCTTGTGGGCCATCTGGTCTTTGTAGCAACTTCTCGACCTGCCATTGTGGCGTGAAAACAACCTTGCACAATACATACGGGAATGAGTATGGCTGTTTTCCAGTAAACTCTCTATTTACAGACATTGAAATCTGACTTTGTATCATTTTACATGTCTCATAACATTATTTGTCTTTTGATATTTTTCTCCCCAACCATTTAAAAAGGCAAAAGCTATTGTTGCTTGTGGGGCCGTGTAAGGTCACTCACTGGCTAAGATTTGACTCCGAGTCTGCAGTTCACAGACCCCAGTCCTGAAGCAAGGATTTTATGGTGTGAAAGTATCACATCTGTCTCGGGAAAAATGATTTATCTATTTAATGTTTGTAAAACGCAGTTTGTAAGTGATTGTTGAGGATATTTGTTATGTCGTTTTGTGCAAGAGAAGACTAAAGGGGTAGAAAAACTAAGTCTCAAATGCCTGGATAATAGCAATAATAATGATATTAATTATGATCTCCAAATGTAGCCATCAGAGTTTACAATTGTTATTTGCATATTCTATTGTATCATTATTTTGTAGATGAGTAAACTGGAAATGCAGAGAGATTAGTTGACTTGACCAAGATCACACATGCAATAAATGTCTGAACTACAGCTAGTTTTCTAGTTTCTCTTTTCATTTAATTCCCCCTCAAGTATTGTATCCTTTAAGCCGTGGGGTAAATATTTTTTTTATTAAATATTTTTTGTAAGCATTTTTTTGTTTTGGGGATAGAAATGCAATTCATCTTTTTGGTTTTTATTTATTTTAAGACAAATACTAGAGTCCAGTCCCAAGAGATCAGATAAAGAAGAATTAAACTGTTCTGCAAGAAAAATGAGTAAAATATATTTCTTGGAATGGGAATTTATGCTAATTGAATTTTTGCTTTTGGAGGCTTGAGGTTAACCCTGGGCCACCTAGGACTTGGGCCAAGAATAATGAGCAGGGACTTGGGTCTGAGTAGTATCAGAGTGACCTCTGATCAAAGATAACCAGAAGGAGGGGTTGAGCTAGGGTATGGTTTATGGACTTAGGTACAATAGTAATTGATGTAGATCCTAAACTTGCTTTTGATGTTAACAGTGTCTCCTGAAAGAAGCTAAGAACCTAGCTTTTGCTAGAGGCAAGGTGGTGCTGGTGATGACATCAGCATTAGAAACACTTAGTAGACATCAAACAGGAGGCAAAAGAGGACTCTTGAGTGACCACAGAGCCAGAACTAGCTAGTGAATGTCAGGATATACATATATACACAGATTTATATGTATGAATATATATGTATATTCTGATACATGCATACATGTATGTGTGTATATATATGTAAGTATGTTTGAACTCAGAAGTTCTCAGAGATATTGGGATATTTTGAGCAGTGATATATCATAAAGACTTATGTTCTGCTTTTTGCTTTTTTTAAATGTGAATATCAAAAGCAAAAGGACTCCAGAAATCTGGGAATTTTGGGAAATTAAGAATAATAATTGCTTGCTATGGATAAAGAAGTGGTCAGTTGTATGTTTTAGGAAGAAATTCTGTAAACAGAGAGAAAGTTCCTTTAGAGAGAGAGAGAGAATGGAGAAAAGGAAACCAATTAGGAGACAAAAAGAATGAGAAATGAGAGCCAGGACTCAAGCAGGAATATGTGCTTGGTGAGAGAGAGAAGCATCAAACCTTTCAGAGGTCTAGGGAATCTCCCACTTGTGGACATTGGCAGTGCTGCTTCCTGTAAACATAGGCTAAAACTAGAGCATATTTTCATGGGGAAGAAGACCCATTCATTCCCTGCAAGCATAAGCAAAGCACTTTGTTACTGCAATATCCAAGCACCTATCCAATCTGCCTTCACCTGGGTAAAGTTCTTTAAAGACCCTCTAAAACTGTATAAGAATGTATATATGAAGTATGTATATGATTGCCTGCTCTTGGTGGATTTGGGAAGTCACTGCCATCATTTCCCCCTCCAGTTTTATTGAGATATTACCAATTTACAACATTGTATTTGTTTAAGTTGTACCCCATAATAACTTGATGTATGTATATATGGTAGAATGGTTACCATGATGATTTAGTAACACACATAACCTCCATGTATTTACATTTTGTTTCTTGTGATGAGAACTTTTAAGATCTACTCTCTTAGAAGCTTTCAGGTATATATTATTTTTAACTATCATCACCACACTGCACATTTATATCTTCAGAACTTACAAGTGCAAGTTAACATTTTTGAACCCTTTATCCAACTTCCCCAACCCCTCCTCCCCTTGAGTTTTTTTTTTTTTTTTTTTTTTTTTTCAGATTCCACATCTAAGTGAAATCATAGAGCACTGGTCTTTTTTCTGACTTTCTCACTTAGCATCTTGTCTTTGGTGTCCATTCATGTTGCTGCCTATGTGGAATTCCCTTCTTTCTCATGGCTGAATGATTGTTGACCTTGCACTAGGCCTCTCTGCCACTGTTCAGGCTACCCTTTGCCTCCTGAGATAGCAATTCTTTAGCTTAACCTTAGAGAAATAGCTTATAGTTTACTTTTTAGGTCCAGTGCTCTTCGAGAGAATTTTCTGTGTTAAAGGAAATTTTCTGTCTGTACTGTCCAGTAAGTCTACCACTGGCTACATGTGACTAGTAAGTAGTTGAACAGTAAGTGAAACTGAGAAACATATTAATTTAAGTTTAAATAATTTTAATTTACATTGAATGGTTCCATGTGGCAAATGGTGACCATGTCAAATAGTGCAATTCTAGATTCTGGCATCCAGCATACTATGGACAAATGGGAATTTTAATTTTAACTTTTGTGTATTTGTCAAGTCTACTTGAATCAATGGATTTGGCAGGCATAAATGTCTGCCTTTACTGCTATTATTTAATTAATTTCCTCTAGAAAATATGCTGGAAGGCTGGATTAATTAACATTGGATAAGTGATTTAGCTAATTAGATAAACTAGAGTAATTTGAGTTTGAGTCTTTAAAAATTATATAGTAAAACTGAAATATTTCACAAGATTATCGTCAAAAGACATCGAGATTCAGTGCTTTCCATTTTCAGCCTTGATTCTTGATTCTTCTTATTACACCCAAGCTCTCTTGACTCCTCTTTGTCATCAGTGCAATTTTATTGTTTATCCAGTAATCAATTTGACCCCTGGCCTGTGGACAACTGTTAAAAGCATTTGATTTTCCTTGTGCTAGACCTTTGTAGTTATCATACAAAAATGCTGTCTGGTCTAGCAGTCTCCTGAAGTCTTCTTGCCATACATTTGGCTAGTTACATTTCTGCTTAACTTGAACTAAGATGTTAATAGGTAATAACTGTTTAATCATACTCAGATAACAAATTAGTCTTCTAGTGCAGAAGTCTTCAATGTCTTAAACCAAGGAAGGAGCTTATAGTTTTCCAGCTTTCCTTGGCTGGCAGCTAAGCAGTGTAAAAGTAGAGGACAAGATGAGCAAACCTAATTTCATAAATATTTAGAATGTGACAACAACATGCAAAGCTTTGGGGTAAAGAAAATCAACTTTTTTTTCTTGTGCCAAGAAAGTTCCAGGGAAATCCCCCTCTTACATTTATGCAGTTGAGTCTAATAATATCTGCAAATTATTGGGCTTTTCTTCCAAAGACTTAAAAAGTGAAGCATAATCAATCCCTGACGTTTTTATTAAATGCATTTAAAAAATTCTAAACTATTCAAGCAAAGAGGTAGGAACATTTGCTAACCTTATGGTTTGTTGATGTATTACACATCTGTATATATGTATGTATGTATGAATATATGTATACATATATAAATATATCTGCACATATATCATATTTTATGTACATAACCTATCCACACACATACATACCTATCTATGTGTACTCTACAGTGAATAGATTCTTTTGCTGGGAATTCAGAAGCTTTGGCACTTACTGGCTATATAACCTGGGGCACGTCTCAATCTGCCAATAATGATTTTCTTACAAAATAGGGATGGTGATACATAACTCTAAGAAATTATTGAGAACATTAAATAAAACATTATATAAGAAAATAGGAAATCATTTAAGTTTAATGTCCTGGATGAGAGGAGAGGTAGGGATTACTCTTTCTTCAATATCACTATGAAGACTTGGACTGACATCTGATTCAAGAAATTTACTTGGAAGCATATGGCTCCATTTTCTGTACAGATGGTTGATACATTCTATGCTGCACATACTTGGCTTTCGATGGAGTTGCATCAACAGGGAGAACTTCTTTCAGGAATCTATGTGGAGCTAAACTATGGTAGGTTTACCTCAACAAACAGGGAGCCAGAGGCTTGACCCTAATGCAAATAGCTGTGTGGACATTCAGTTCTGAGTGTAAATAACATCTTGAATACCACCAAATATCAATACTGAAGCTTGATGGTATTACATAAATTCAGCTTTAATTGAGCAAAACTAAATCTAACCAAATGGACCTATTTATATTCTCAAATATGGAAATTAAGGTAAATCATTGAAATTTTATGCCTTGTGTCTGAGATGTCTTCATATAACACACACACACACATATATTTCTTCACTTGACAATTCTTATCTACTTAAGAATAAAGTCTAATGTAAACAGTCCTTCTTAGATACCAGCTGTGCTTAGAGACAGACTATGGAACAGAAAAGAGTGATTTATGCAAGGGGAAAATTTGTTTATGTTCTGTGTGTCCCCACTCCGTTAAAAATTAGCAAGCAAATCCAATCATAACAACCTTAAAAATATCACGGGTTAAGAGGGGGTTTGGTTTCCGGGTGCTAGCACATTTATGGCTTGAAATAGATAATCTGGGAGATGTAAACCAAATGATGGAAGGAATTAGATGTATGGTGTTATTTCTGGATGCCCTTAATTTTTCAAGTGCTGGAGCTTGGCAGAACAATTGTTTTCAGACAAGAAATCAACTACACAAAGCATCTATTGTTTCCTAGTCAGGTGTCTGGTAGTAAGTGCATCTATATGTAAAAAAGGAAGTGAAATGAGAGATTATGGCATCTGATGAGGAATAAAGATCTTTGCTTTTTAAAAAGAAGGTGTTTGGGGCATTAAGGACTGCTGTTCTATCAAAAAAAAAAAAAAGAAAGAAAAAAAAGAAAGAAAGAAAAGAAAAGAAAAAATCCAGAAGAGAAATTGCAATCTCTCTTCACAAAACCCAAATCAAAGTTAGCAAATCTTTGATTTTTAAAGGAAATGTCTGCTTGCCAAGAACTAAAATTTGTTTTGCCACTTATGCTTTTCTCTCTTGTTATGGAATCAGTTGACTGGAAGAAGAGCTGTTTATTAGCCTCTGTATAACAGATAGCATACAAGTGTCGATTTATTATTATGCTGCATGTAACTGCCTCTTCTGCAGGCTAAATCGCCTAGTTCTACGAACCTTTCCTTAAGTGTAGATCACTTTTCAACTGTTTAATAGCCATCTTTGCTGCTTTCCTCTGAAGGGTTTCAAAATTATTCCTAGCCTTCCTTAGTTTTTATCATCAGTTATATGCTCGAGGCCTAAGCACTAAATGTTCTGCTGGGCACAGTGCCAGACTTGATTGCAAATGTCTTCTTCCTGGCCCCCCACCCCCCAAGCTTTACGACTATGCTGCAGACAACACAAATGAGATCAATATATTTAATAACAAAATGACAATGCATGATCTTTGAATTTGGAAGAAAGAAAGGCATAGGTCTTGCCCTTTTTTAAAAAATCATGTTTTACTCATTTCCATTGACGTTTTTGGTCATTCACCAAGATTTTTTTTCATATGCTTTGTTTACATAGTTGTCACAGATTTTTTTAATTCAATGTGAGGATATTTATGAATCCCGTCCTTTAAACTGTCCAGGTTGAAGGGAAGACTGAGTCATCATCAGGGTCCTCTCATGGCACTGTCCACGAGTAGTAGACAGGAGACCAAAGGAGCTGACAATGGACACATGTAGAACTCCACCTTGGGCATCCAGGCATCATGCAAGGGTCGGGTACATTTCAGCAGGGTGACCCCAAGCCGGAAGATTCAGGTATTGAGAAAGATGGGACACAAAAGAACTAACCACCAGCATTGAAAATTACAAAAACAAACAGACTAAACAACTCCAATGGCAACTCTTGAGCAAGGGTACTTGGGAGTCCCCATTTCCTTTTGGGGGTGGCACTTACCCTCTTGTGAGGTTAGTCTAGGGAGCAGGTATGGGTTGATCTGAGTTTGCACCTGCTTTATGAGGAAGCTAAGAAAGAACCCCGAGGGGAAGGATTCTGTGTTCAGACATATGAAGACTGTTTTAAATACTAAATATTAATTGTTCAATGGATTGCTTATTTGTTCCTTTGCCTACCCGCATGGTGCATGCACATGCACACACACACACACACACACACACACACACACACACACACACACACTGACTACCAGGAAGTTTAAACCACATTAGTCAATCAATTATTACAATTAGGGAGACTCCCTTAGCCTGTATACTGGTATTTTCTTTTGTTCTTACTTATTTTCATTTCTACTCCTTTGTATATTTTCCCTGGATTTGCTTTCGCATCTTTTTCATATTTTTCCATACTTTGCAATAGCAGTTTTCGTACCTCAGAACTTCCACTAAAACACAAAAGCAGGGCAAAGGAAATCAAACTGTGTGCATCCATAAAATAAAAGCATTGAGTAGACTGTAAAACTGGGCTGGTGAATTTGTGGTTCCTACCTGTTGTGAAAGATTTTTTCCCCAGATCTAGTGAGTTGGGCCAGATTCAGAATCTACATGGGAATTGTTTCCATGACATTTGCTTGCCTCCAGGGGACATGACGTGACAATAGACCTTGCCTTGCTTCAGCAGACTCTTCTGCATTGTGTTTGTTTGCTCTGTGGAGGGGCAGGAATAATAAACATGGGGCTCCTGATCACGTTTCTAGTGTGTATTCTCAAGAATCCTGGTAACCTTAAGGTTCAGATGCAATTTTTAAACCTAGGTCCCCTAGCTAGTGAGTATTCCAATGACTTCTGTGAGAAACTGCGTCTTTTTGAGGTCTGGGAAGTAGTTTTGCATTAACTCTATTTGCTCATTTGTGGTAAGGTATAAAATTGAACAATAGACTCCTTCTAATGATGCATTAATTTTTTTAATGTCTCAGGGTTCCTACATCTTATTTTCCCACATGGTGTGGGAAAAAAGCATTCATCAGGAGATATAATTTTAGTCTTGTGCCACTCAGCATTTGATTTATTCACTCTGCATTCCCTATTGTTTTGTATGATCTCCCCCACACCCCCGTTCCCCAAAAGACAGTCTTTTAGAGCATACTGAACTAAAAGAAGAATAGAGATACCATGAAACATCTTCTTAGAAAAAATATCTCGATGCTTGGGTTAGAGTTCAGAATTTGCAGTTGGAAGACCTGGCTTCCATTGTTACTGACCTTGTGATTAAACAAGACATTGAAATTCTGTAACTTCATTTTCCTCATCTCTAAAATGGGGAGAGTATTTCCCCTTGCGTCTCAATAGGAGAAGTTTGAAATAATTTATGTGAAAGCTCAGAGGCTTCATCTTCCATCAACTTAAGTTATGGACTCTCATGGCCTTACCCTCAAGCACATAAGTCCTCTTGTCATTAAACCTGTCACTGCCTCGCTCTCAGTCACCACTGCCTACGTCTCCACTTACCTCTTTCCCCAGATGATCATCTATTCTCTATAATTAAAACCCTCCCTTTGCCATCTGTTGGTTAGGCCATTCCCTCAGCATATGGCTCAGGTGTGCTTACTTCGAAAAAAATTGCTGAATCACCAGAGCAGCATAGCTGACCAGGTGACAGAGGACAATGGAATTTGTGGCCATAGTTTAGAAAATGGGGGCTGCTGGGTTCTGGAATGTGTTCTGGAGGAAGTAATAAGAACTAGCTAGAAACAGAATAGAGAAGGAACCAACACTGAGACAAGGGTCAAGAAGGATGCTTTCAGTCCCCACCTAGTTCATTCCAACAGCTCTAGTCCAAACCAAATTTGGACTAAAATTAAGTGTGATTCCTTGCTTCTGGAATCTTTTATTCATTTTCCAGAGGACTGCAGACATAATTCAAGAACCTAAACACTGGCCTTTCCCTCCCTTTTTTCTCTAAAGCCAGAGATCCTTTTGCCCAAGTCAAGGTGGGGAGGACTTTAGAATCTGAACTCCCTTTCTCCTTCTTTGGCCAAAGAATACATTTCTCTTGGTCTGTTCCTACTTGAGTTCCTCAGTCTTTATTAACTGGGTGGGGAAAAACAAAACAACACAAAAAACTTAGAGGCTAAGGGTAATACCTGCCATCTCTGCAGAGTTTCAAGGAAAAGTTCCTACTTTGGTTAAAAACATCTTTCATACTGCTTGATTGTAGCTAAGTCAAATGCTTCAAGAGGGAAAAAGAATACACACACACACTTGCTGACAATTTCTTCCTTTATATTTCTGTTCACAGATCTCAGATGGTACTCCATCTGGCCCTGCTCTACCTACTAATGACCTTGCTTCATAGTCCTTTGAGAAAATGGAAACATCAGGCAAGAGGCCTCTCATCTGCATACCATGAACATTATTAACCTCCTCACATCTGTATTTTGTAAGCAGTACCAGGTTCTATGAATATTAATTATTATTGTCATTCCATAATTCCTCGTTAGAGATAGCTAATGTGTTTGGAATATCCTCTTAAAACAAAACAAAATAAAACAAGTCGATCGCTTCTCAGATTTGACCTCTGTTTAAATTCAGTACAGAAAAGGGGCTATATTAACCACAGTATTCCCCTGTGAAATTTAGCATTATTAATAGTGTGCTAGCGACACAGGAAGCACAAAGGGAGCTATTTGTGTAGGTTTAAGGAAATGAGCACTTTGATCATTTTGTCATTGATTTTTGGCAGGAATATTTGGAAAGATAAAGAACATTCCAATTTAAGCTTCATTCGTTGGGTTCTACTGCTGCATATAGAAGACATTCTCCCTTAAAAAACCTACAATGACCTGTAATGCAAATAATGCAAAAATGAAACAAAAAAAACCAACAACCTTCAGTTTCCAAATAAGTTTAAAAAAAAAGTTGATTTTAGCCTTTGCACCTTGTCATTTGCAAATCATTCAGAGCCCTAGTTGCTCCTGGAGGTCAAGCCATTCAGCCAGAGGGCACCCTCAACCACCTGTCCAGCTTCCTCTCTGAGAGAACTCTTCATCAACAACTTCCCTGGGAAGCAGCAAGAAGACAAATTAGTAACTTGAAAAATAAGGCTGTATTTTCACAATCTGTCATAATCGCTTTGATCTTGTTATGAAAGAGACTTGTCAGATTTCTGTTTCTCCTCTAAGTTACAGCTCAATAATGATTTCGATCTCCAGTACGCTCTTCTAACTAGGTATGCTGAAAAGCCTGCTCTGCTCCTCAGTGCCCTCTCTGCTTATCATTTGCATTCCTAAATTTGTTAGAAGTGATAGCATAACATCTGGCACAAAAGCTAGAAGATACAGGTAGCGTCTGGGTACGAAACTTCTCAAAGTAAATGAAATAGGCCACATCTTTATTGTGACTGATAATACACAGCAAAGAAGAATGAACAGGAAATGAAGTTTTTTTCTTTTCCTTTAGTTTGTTCCCTAACCTCTCCTCAGATATCGTCTTAAAATATTGATCCAATGAAATGTTACCTTATAGGGGAAAAAGACGTTTCCCTGGTCAAAAACTTAAAAAGGGAATGATTTGTATTCTATGTTTTCTAAGAAATTCTAAATACAACGTACTGGAAAACTCGGCTGTGTGACTTTGACCTACTTAACCTCTAGGTGTCTGCTTGTGTTTAAAATGAGGATCCTAACAGCAACATCACCCATCAGTCTGAGGATTAAGAGTTAATGTCTATAAAACGCTTAGCACAGAGCCTGACACATAAAACATCTATTATTTTTAATCTAGTATTTTTTAAACTTTTGACCAGAGAACGTTAAAACTTTATAGAAGAAACTCTAAAAATGCCATATGATTTTAAATGTCTCTCTAGATGGTCAGTACTTTGTAGACAACAAACTATTGTACATCCTGCTACTAACAGGTACCTGGCAAATAGTAGGTGCGTGATTAATACTTGGTGCCTGTCTACATTAATGGATCTTCACCACTGTCTTCAACTCTTGCCTCCTGGCCATGCTTAATTTAGATGTTTGATGAGATGGACTTGATGGGGCTAAAACAGAGCACCCTAAGTCTCTCAGAACTGGTCTCCCGTATATGCCCCACTCTGGCATGAAGAGCCAAGGACAGTGGAGGATGCTCCCACAGGCAAAGGAGTAGCTCTAATTCTTCTAAACCTTTAACCTTTCCCTTAATCAAAGAAGCCACCTACTATCCCTTCGGGCCTCCACCCTTCTCTTAATCCAGAAATGGTCTTTTGTGAATGCAGAAAGGGGAGTTATTTATCTTGCAGAGTAAGGATGAAATCATTCCTCCTTGACCTGTGGGGATCCCCTACAATCTCCCCTGAGACCTCAAGGTCTCATCTCAAGATATAAATATGGGTCTGGCCCAGCTAACTCAGAATTTACCACCATGTGCATTCTCCATACATGTTATTGAATTTGGGCTTTTCTCTGACTAATTGTGCCTAATGTTAATCTATCCATTTGTCCATCCTGTGAAGAAGCTCAGAGAAATGGGAGAACTGTGTTTTTGACTCCCATAGATTGAATGTTTTTAAATCCCCTGTGCCCACCACCCTGCCCATTTCTCTGTTGTAGTCTTAATTCTCATGAGATAGTAGTAGGAAGTGGGGTTTGAGAAAAGTGATGGTGGAGTTCTCATAAATGGAATTAGTGCCCTTAAAAAAGAGACCTCAAAGAGTGCTCTCATCTCGCTGCCCTGTGAGAACACAGTGAGAAGACAGTTATCTGTGAACTAGGAATTGGGCTCTCGCCAGACACTGAATGGGTGGTGCCTTGATCTTGGGTTTCCCAGCCTTTAAAACAGTGAAAAATAGAATTCAGTTGTTTTAAGTCACCCAGTCTATGGTGTTCTGTTACAGGAGCCTGAACTAAGAAAGCTGACTTGCTCTTACACATGGTTAGATGAACTCCTCTTCCACACGCACCCCTTGGTATTCATGCTGTTCAACTGGTGAGTACCTTTATAAACTAGTATTCTCTCATTTCTTCCCCTAAAGGGTAATCATCATATTATCAATAAATAGTTGAGACTCAGAGTGGCACAGTGGGAATATGAACCCTGAATGACTTCAAGAACAGGACTTTTCCTCCATAATTCAGAAGAGAAGTTTCCTCTGATCTGCAAAATCAGGGTGACTTAGACCTGGGTTAAATTTTAATGTTGTCATTCTTTTCTTTAAGCTTCTTCAACCTCTTCTTGTCTTTTGAGATGTAGAATTTGTCTCAATACAGAGATTTAATGGATTTGATGATTTTGTTGAGGAGTTAAAATTGTTGTGATGACTAGAGTTTGGGACATTTTTCCCCCCCAGTATACATATTTAAGTGATTTGAATAACCCGACATTAATAATATTCATAATTTTCTCATTCACTTTGTGTGATTTGTTGAAAGTTATGTAAGTTCTCAGGACTCTCAAGAAACAAAGAATTTCATAAGAAACTCCGGAGACTGACTGGGAACTCTAGGATTCTTTAGTTTTCTGGTAAGTGACTCAAAAAGAAATAAGAATTTTTCTAGGACCCAAGTTTTTGCTGGATTTACAACACTTTGTCCTGCATGTCCGATGAGATAGGTTTCATATCTTGATGATGTCTGTGATCAGTGTTTTCTGAATCTCTAGCTTATGGCTATTATTAGTGGTTCTTTCAATGTGAAGAAGAAAAATATACTTATAATTCCCTTTGTATGAGAAGATTTTTTTAGTCTCATTTTATTTAGATTTCATTTTTACTGAATTAGTCCTAGAAGCATGTTATTCTATTCTCTAGTAATCGCCAAATGACCTTGCCTTTCTTTCTTGCCTTTTGAAGTTTTTGAAATCACCAAGAACATTTCCTTTCTTCTTTACCATAGCCACCAAAGATAATAATGGCTTTCATCACTGGTCATTTGCAGAGACCTTTTTGAATATACTTTTTGAGTCAGAAATAGAGGCACTACTAGGGAATATTTGCATTCCACCTCAGGCTAAAAATCTAGGAGCAAATAGAGCTTGAAATATGTTCTGTGGCACTGTTCTGAAGCTAAGCAATACGCCTCTTAAATTACAATTTCAGTTTTGCAAGTGCACAGCAGAAAATCAGAGGAATGAATAGGACCACCCAGCTTGTTCATTTATGTCTATGAGCTGCCCAGGTAACATAACGCCTCCAAGAGCAATGAATCCCTTTTTTAGTTCCACATAGACTTTTGCATCTAATTGATGACATTCAAAATGCAGTGGCAGTATTGGTAGTAAAAAAAAAAAAAAAAATCAAATGAAATAATGGACATAAAAGTGCTTGTAAATGTAGATTACTCTGCATATATAAAGTGTGACTATGAGTCAGCTGCTCTAGAGACAGTGCTGAATGATGCTGTGAGTATGGCCTGTGTATTTTTCAGTTACCATCAAGACAACTGAGCATTTGGTTTATAGTCTTTGGAAGTGAATAGTTGAGAAGGGCTAGGCTGGACTCAATAAAGACAGTATATTTCCCTAGTCGCATTCTCCATAAATATCACTGCAGTGGCTTGTTGTTTGCTTCTTCTGTTATGCTACGTTAGGAATACTCACAGAACATGAAAAGCCTTTCCTAGGTGTCTGTTTTTGCTGTTCTAAAAGAGAATACAGTGAGATGACCATTAAATTTAATGTTTAAGTTGAATTTGGTTTTTATCAAAGCACTTTTCAATGACTTCACTTGTTATGAAATCCTCAAATCCTCTGACACCAACTGCCTATCCTACAAGTCAATTCAATTCTGACATTATCTACCTGGAGTGAGCATTAGACTCTATAAGTTAAAGGACTCAGTCCCCACAAGACTGTCCCCATTTCAGACTTCCATCACAAGTCTGGGGCCACCTGTGTCTTGGATTGACAGGCTATATATGCATCAGAGGTTTCTACCACTCTATCTTCAATAATTTGCTAGAATGGCACAAGAATTCAGGGAAACACTTTACTCTTACTGGATTATTGTAAAAGATATAACTCAGGAAAAGCCAAATGGAAAGGAGGCACTGTCTACAGAGCAATCTATGGGGTACGGGAGGGATTGGTGAATAAACCCTCCCATATTCACCAACCTGAAAATCTTCTGACTCCCACGAATTGGAGGGGCAGGCACTGCTAATTCCAGTCTTCTGATGATTTGCTCTGTCTGCCTTCTAGCTCCTCCTGCAGTTATTATACCAGCATAAACTCAGGTGCAATCCCAAAGATCTTCTGTATAAATAACAAAAGACACTCATCACTCAGGAAATCCCAGGGCTTTTAGGAGCTATGTCCCAATCTGGGAACAAAGAACAAAGATTTCTTATACCACACCCACTTTCTGTCTTTACTTTTTTATAGAGTATTTTTGAGCAGTTCTATGTTGACAGCAAAATTGAGCAAAAAGTACTGCATTCCCCCATACCTCCTGCACTTCTCTCCACACATGCACACCCCAGCCTCCCCCACTACCTTCACCCCCCAACCCCACACACACCAATGCACAGCTGCATGTTTGCTCCAACCCCAGGAGCCGGCTTGATGTTTCATTAAAACTCAAAGTCCCTAGTTTATTTTCAGGTTCACTTTTGCTGTTGTATTTCTCTAGATATAACAAACACATACTAACCCTGGGAGGGTTCTGAGCATACCACCCCCAACTGTGCTGCTCTGACAGAAGTATTTCAAACTGAAGGAAATTGAGAAAAGACAAACCCAGCACAACCTTCTGTCCCCAGCCCCTCTAAGAGGCAGGCAAGAAGGACAGTATGATTCTGAATCATTACATACACATTGGGACTCTTTTTAAAAATCAATTCAGATAGGAAACCAGAGGAATCTACCTAACAAATCTTACAAACAAACCCTTAGCATCTTAGTTTTCCTATATACTTACCTTCCCATGGTTTGTTGTCCTTAGAAGCCCCAAAGTTTTTTGTTTTGCCAATCCACAGATATATTGTTCTTTATTCAGATGTGGTAAAAGCCCCAAATTCTAACTACTCCCTTGAGTTACTTATCATTGAGTTCCCTGTATGCATGCATAAAACACACAGACATACACTTGGATGTTTTCCTCTTGTTTGTTTAATTTTCAGAATCCTGGGTGAGAAACCTAGAAATGTAGAGGGAAAATGATCTTTTTTCTCCTCCCCTACAATACATACCCACTACTTTAAACCAGAAGAATAAGCTCAATGCCCTAAAAATGCCTATTCATCAGTTCACCTGCTTTTTCATACCGTATTTTAGGCTACATGATGATCAGGCAAAGCAGAACCCATTTGGACTTTTAATGCATTTTCAGGAGTGCCCAGTAAACATTTGGCCAGACCCCAGGGATGACATAGCTTACCTTAGAAGCCTTGGTCATGATCTAAGAGATGCTCCTAGTGGGAGTGGAGTCTTCTCAAGTACGGAACACTTGAGATGACTTAACAGGACATTAAAGCAAACGCTTCCTGTCTGAGGTGCAGTCATCATTGAAAAGCTAAAAACAAGGTTTCAGCCCCAGCAGAAGTGGCTCTGAAGAAGCCCAGCTTCACAGGACACATGCTGGCATCCCAGAGAGCACGCGTGGGGTTACTGGCATTCTGCTGGGCTCTGAGCCCTGCCTTGCTTCTGTTCCAGTTTCCCAGGATATCTCAAAGATGGATCACGCTTCTGCAGCAGCACTGGTGCTGCAACACATTCTTAGTAATAGGAAACAGCACTGAAAGTAAGACATTTAATCAAATCCTTGGCACAATTATGATTAGAAGGTGTTTTATTTTGTTCTTTAATGGCATTTCAAAAGGGTACAAAAAGTTTGCTTCTACCCTCAGAGAACAAATTACATACAAATCTATACCATTAAAATTGTATCAGATTAGAAATATTCCTTGAAATTATAAGAATCTGCTTTCTCCAGTCAACATAGAAAAATCTGGTTTTTCTTTTTGGCAGTAATCAAAGTTATGCTGAAGATCATAACTTCAAAACTGTACCTCTCTAAGGATCTGAAAAGTTCATTAAAAAGAGGGATAACATGCAAGAACCTTATGGAAAGTGCTCAGATGGCTTTGAGATACCAAACTGATTCTTATTTTAAGTAGTAAAGTAAAAGAACTCAATATTTAAAGAAACCTCAACGATTATAAGTACAATTTGTTGATGTTTGTTTTCATTTTAACAGTCCTATGAGGCGACAAATGTTATTCAAAGGGGGAAATACATATGTGTATTTATGTAAGCATACAATACATAACATATGTTCATGTATGTGTATTTATATACATGTATTATATGTAATTGTGTAATATATGTGCATATGTATGAATATGTATGTATTTACACCTATGTATAACATAATTATATAATACACAATGTATAATATACACACATATATAAGAATATGTGCGTCTATACATACATAAAATATATAATATATAACATGCAATATATGTTCATATGTATGAATATATAGGAGTGAATTTATACATATGTATAATATGTAATCATATATGCTATATATGAATATATGCATTTATACATATGTATACCGTATGATTATATAATATGCAATATTACGTGTACGGGTATATGCAAATATTTAACTGAGCATGTGCGTCACAAGCACATACACATCTGCTGTTCATTGTGATGCTTTCAAATGACATACAGTGGTGAGAACAATTCCTTCTCCAAGGTGGGCACTCTCTCTCTCTCTCTCTCTCTCTCTCTCTCTCTCTCTCTCTCTCTCTCTCTCTCCCAGAATCCTGCAACATCTGCTGATGTTTGGTCTGTCGGGTTTCTTGCTCCTGAGTTTACTCATTCCACCAGGGAGTGATTCTGTAGAACAACAGCTCTGAGCATTAGATTCTGTAAGTGTATTTAGAGAGAAATCTCCAGAGGAAGTCTGTATTTTGAGGAAGAAATGCAACTTCAAAGCTGCCTGGCAGCTGGAAAGCCCCTACCTCATTAATAAAAAGTGAAGGGAGGAGGGGACCCTTAGAAATGTCAGAAGAACGAAGGTAAAGCTCCTGGGTGCAATGTTTGCCAATGGTTGATTTTCTTAATACACCCATATATCAACTCAGCCCCACTCTATCAAGCCATTGCCAATGGCAGTTTTCACATATGAAAATTTTGCTGAGAAAGATCTCCATGAAGAAGTTATGAGCTAAGTTGCCTCCATAGGGGTCACAAGTCCTGGAGTTCTCATTGTTACACTGTCCTTTAATAATTAATCTCATTTCCACACCATATCTTTCAGGGCCATTTCTTTCCCAGAATTTCTGAGGGCTGTGTCTTCTGTTCTCCCTTCCTTAGAAAGTCCTTCCTCCGTGGCATTATATATTCATTTATTCCGGCCACCATTCTCCTTTGGCTTGTTTCTCCACATGTTCTTATTGGCTGGGTTCCTTAGTTCCTTCCCTGCCACCCCCTAGTACCGCATGGTCCCTCACACAGCGGTGGATATTTCCGGAGATTGCAGAGGACACAGGTACTCACAGGACAACACAACATGGGCAAGAATGCCTAATACAGCTTTGATCTCCCTTGGCCATTGTCTTCCCTGTCATTCAGAAATCCTCCTTGGTCAAGTCTTCTGATCTAATCTTGCAGGAGACCACCACCTCTCCTTTCAAGCCTCTCTCTCTTCCCCTTGGAAACCTGTCTCCTCTCCAGCTGGAATCCTAACTCCCCACCCTAACTCATGCCCCTCTAGTCAAAGCAGTCCTTAATCAAGACTCAATATCTCACTAAACCTGCATTTCAAAAGCCACTGTAATATTTTCTACAGCAAATGTTCCACCTCCTCTGAAACCCCACTTTGGGCCCCACCCAAACAAATACCCACAGATTAGGAGAGGTGGAAAGAACAGGAAGGCAGTATAATAGCAACAAAGTCAATTTAAAAGTCGAAAGGTTTTTATAACAAAAATAGAACCATATTTTTATTGAAGTAACATTTACGACATTCTATAGGTTTCAGGTGAACAGGATTATAATTTTACATCTGTATAGGCCACATTATGATCCCCACCAAAGTCTTCATTTCCAACCACCAACATACAATTGACCCCCTTTTAGCCCCCCAAATATTAATATCTCATTTACTCATTAATGCACAATGACATGTGCCTACCCATAAAGAGGTGTACAATAAAAAAAACTTCTCAAAGAGATGTAATTCCATGATATTTAATGCAAATCTTACGTTGTAGTTTGTGATAGTTATTTACAAGGGTACAACATTATTGATAAAATCAGAAAAATATTTAGTTTCTTTTTATAATGGAAAATAATTTACAGTTTCAGAATAGGAGCCTATTTAGGCAGGGTTGTCATTCTGTCTTGATTGTCTTGAGATACGTGATTAACTAGGTGGGCAGAGCAGCATGAATATTTGTTTTCTCTCCAGAACAAGACGTGTATAGACTTGTTTATGTCTCTGTGTGCTTCTTCCAGTTGTTGTATGGTCAGATGTGAACATGCATATGTAAACATTTTGGATGTATGTCACAGTGTTATTATGGGTAAAAGGAAAGCATCAATTCTTACAGAACTAATTTTATAAAAGCTGCCTTTAGTCTGGTAGGTGTTAGAATCGCACGTTATCCCACAGTAGATGGGCTGCTGAAAACAGCTACATAAATCCATGGTCTCCATTATACAAATGTGGGCAGAACACCTGCTCTCTTCTGTATTCGTTTTCTAGAAGGAAATCTAAATACTTTGAAAACAGCAAATAGGGTGTGTCCAGGAAGACCAGACACAAAAGTCTCTGTGGGTCAATCCTGGTGGGAGAGTGGGTAGGAAGGTCATGCAGAAACAAGTAAGACCAAGGTGATGTGCTGCAGCCCTCCAACAGGTGACATAACAGCAGCAGCAGGGCATGTACAACAGGTAATGTGGTTGACATCAGCTTGGTTCAGGACGTACCAAATGTCAACAGCAACCCTTTCGTGCAAAGTCAATTGCCTCGTCTGGCTGGAGCAGTCCTGTAGAGTAATTCTGATTTCATCGTGTGGAAAATCAGTCAAGGGCCAGGCCGAAACTATACTTAATCTTCTCTCTTTGAAACAGCATGCATTTATAACCTAACCTTCACTTTGGTACATCAGGAGTCTGTCATGGAGCTCACTGGGTTATAGTGGAGGTGTTGGCAGGGCTGCCTTCTCTCCAGAAGCTATAGAGGAAAACCCATTTCCTTTCCATGTTTAGCTTCTAGAAGTTCCCACATTCTTTGGCTCAAGGACTCCTACCTCCATCTTCAAAGCCAGTAAGGTTGCAATTTTTGATCTTTCTCCTGTAGAAATAGCACTCCCATCACAACCAAGCACACCCTGCTTTTAAAGACTTGTGATTACATCATCCTTATACTCAGGAAGTCTTCCCATCTTAAGGTCCTTGACCTAACCACACATGGGAAGTCCTTATAAGACAACATGGCCATAGGTTCTGGGAATTAAGGCATGAACATCTTTGGGACACTATTATTCTGACTATAGTTTGCAGTATTTTAATGTGGAAAAATGACACTAAAATATTTTCCTGAAGATTTTTGAGTATGATGACATTTCACTCTCATTATCTATAACTGTGCATTTTCATTAAAGTAGGCCCTACAGTGTGCCGTGGTGGAGTAGCTGCTGGGTCCACCATCTCTGGCCAAGTGAAGTCCACATACATCCATCACAAGGACCTGTGATTCACATGCCAGGGTTGGGGACAACAACCAGGATGAACAAATTAATCAAAATTAAATAAAGTGCTTTTCTTCCTCTTTCTTCCTGCCTTATTTGTCTACTCACTTCATTCATGTCTGTGCTTATCCTTAAAAAAAAACAAGCCCTGTAAAAAGTGGCACATTATCATTTATTGATGTCAAAGTAATAAGCATTCACCTTGAAAAGCAATGTTGAACTTAGGATATAACAGTACTCACAGTGACATCGAAGCTTTACTTATCTGATGATGGACCATTGGACTTCATGTAGATGACATTTGTAAATGTAGGTATTTAACTGGAAAGCAATAATTTGCCCAAGATTTGAAGTACTTAGCAAACATTAATTTGTGAATATCAAGTAACGGGAAATAATTTGTGATGGGAGAAATTACACTAAACTCAGCACATCCAAGAGTCTTCGTTTCCTTTTCCATTTGTGGAGCAGATTTTATTACTAACTCATCTGTAAGGCTAATGAATTGTCTTCTTAAATACTGTGTACTTAGCTTTATGGTTTAAAAATCAGTATTATTAAAGCATCTTAAGTAAGAGAGGTTTTTTGAATTCCATTGCATTTGGCTAGTGAAAGTAAATTGCATAATTATTACTTTGCTGGCTTGAAAAGCTTCTTTTGATACTCAAGTTCACTTTCCCAGAATATTAAATTGAAGCGAGTCAGTAATCAAAATTATATGATATTACTAAGGAAGAGATTCCTGTGTATGAGAACCACATATGAACAATTTCTGTGTCACTGGTATTTTTACTTGAGGTTTAAAAAAATAGTTCATTTCTAATGAAGTTCAGTGGGTACCCTGCTTACTTTCCAGGTATAACTGGCCCCTTTCCTCCTTCCTAACAGGACCGCAGCTGTTTGGGCTGTATGGGTATGTTGCTTCTTATCCAACCCTTGACACAAGGAATTTATCTAAGCAGATCATTACGATTGCTGCCACTGGCCACAGGGATGGGAGCAAGCACAGCTCATTTTACACCAGAGTTTGTTTATGAGGTTTGCTGTGGGGCGCTATATTTATGGTTTGGGAACTCTTTTGGAGGATACTGGGTATGGATGCCAGTTCTGAAACTAAAGAAAAGAATACCTGAGCAAAAGGCTAGCTGTTCTGTAAGGAGTAGTTTTGTCACTTAAAATGGGTATTTTTGATGACCAACCTGGGGTTGATAGAGGCATAGGAAAGTCAAAATGATTTGTTTATAGTCACAGGTCCTAGAAGAGGGAGGCAAGGCATACCCAGAGGCCACACACCAGATGCCCAAACCTCCAAGATGGATGTCTCAAGCTGAATGCAGAGAGAAAAAAGCACCTGTAGAGAGCAGCCTTATTGGGAATTGAGGGTGGGGTGACTTTTGACACGAGAAAGCACAATCATTGGTTAATTTGAATGTGCCTCTGACAATAGGAAGGGGAGATGACAGAGGAAACGGCAATGACTTCATGAGGCCTGTTGTTTGATTCAAGCATTTAAGCAGATGCTTTAGGGTACCTGGATAAAGGGTCAAAGGAAAGTGTGCAGGGGAGGGACACTGAGGCAATAAACATTTTGCCCCTATCTGATACAGGCTAAACAAAAGGAGAAAGTTTTACTGAAAGAATTACAGAGACCTGGAGGTAAAACACCAATATTAGAGTATGAGGCTTACTTACCACCTTATAAAAAGTGCAAATTCCTCACATTTTCAAAATGTTGTATGTTCTATATTCTGTAACTTTCACTGAAGGCATCCTAAGTGATGTTTTAAATAATACATTCTCCTTTCAACAAATACAGATGTATCTACATGGGTGGTCATTTGTAATCTCTGGAATTGTCCAGAGAAGATGGCCAACAGTGTTAATATCACCCTAGTTGTCACTAAAATCTAAAAATGGTATTGAGGTGCACCCTGGTGGAGCAGTAGTTAGGTCAATCACCTCCAAAGGAGTGCAGACCACATACCCCTGGGTTTGAGTCCTAGGCCCAGGGAAAAACAACCAGTGTGAACAATGAAATGGAAATAACATAACATGCTTCTTCCTTCTCTCTCTTACTGCATGCTTACCTTCATTTCTGCCTGTACCTGTCCTTTAAGCATAAAATAAAATAAAATAGGTATTGGGATGTGTGCAGAATTTATACATATATTTTCTATAATAATCCATCATTTGTAAATTATCATTATATAACCCTCCTATTTTTTACGTAAGTTATTTCTCTAAAAAAGGGGACCCAAACCTCTCCAAGAACCAAAATGAATAATCTCTTACATCAAACTAAGAGTGGTCTTCCTGTCTCTCCATGAAGTAACTGTTATCCTCATAGTTGTGTTGGACTCTCTTCTTCCTTTATTTTGTGTTTGTTTTGATTACCTAGATTTATGTGCCTAGCAGTATCTTGTTTGTCTTGTTTGAGTTTTTTTAAAGGGAATATGTTTTGTGAAGTCTCCTGGGATTGACACTTTTTAGTAACGGATTACTCTTGTTCATGCAGGCTGTAGCAATCATTCTGCAATGTTCACTCCTGCACACTATTCCATTGCATGACTATGTTACAATTTCTTTACATATTTTACCATCAATAAACTATTTAAAATTTTTCCCAGGATTCTGACATTATAATCTCTATAGCCCTTATATGTATACAAAACACATATAGAAAAGTTTCTCTTTGGTCTGTACCAAGGAATAAAATTGCCACCATAAGGTAAGGCAGACAATGCAACACCATATTACCATGCAATGATTTAAAAATTTACAATTTAATTAGCAAGTATTAAGCACCCCAGATTTGAAATTTTTAAATTTTTGAATATTTACTAATCAAATGTGACTTCTTTTTTCAATTCTGACATACACTGTGCAAATTAGTAAGAAGATTGAACTTATTTCCACATTACTAGTCATATGAATTCCCCTTTAAGAAATACTTGCTTATGGTTAGTCAATTTTTAAGTATATTATTTACTGTTACAAATAATAAAATGTATTAACTTTGTTTTTGTGATTAGCACTTTTATGTCTTAATTAATAATTTTTTTCTTAGTGTACAATCATAAAATATTCACCTATACCTTTAAAATTGTTAAAATTCTTCCGACATTTGTGCCCTTTATCATCTGGAAGTACTTTCTCTATATTACATGATAGAGCCATATTTTAAATCTTTTTTCAATTTTTCCAGACAAATAACATATCTGGACTTTATCCCTAGCAATTTTTTATGACACCTGTATTTATATATCATCATTTTACTTATACAGTTTTTTTCTGTTCTCTTTATTCTACATCTTTCTTTGCCCAACACTATACCTTTTTTTCTCCCTTCAGCTTTATTGAGTTAGTATTCTCATGTCACATTTGTAAATCTAAAATATACAATGTGATAATTTTACATATATATAATCTTAATAATTATAATTTATTATCAGTCTAGGTATTAGTAGGGAAAAGAATTTTTTCCTCATTTATCTTCCTTATGAGCACTTAGACTATTCTGAATCCTTTGTTCTTCCTTTAAGACCTCAGGATAAACTTGCCAAGTATTCTGAATAATTCTGTTCTGTTTTTGATTAGCATTGCATAGAGTCTATAGATTCATTTGGAGAGAATGTATGTCATTTGGATAGTCATATTTTCATCCATGAATATTGTCTATCTCTACATTTATTTAGAAAAATGTTATCAGCTTTCCAGTTTCTAAAGTTAATTCTCTGATTTTTCTTACATCACTTTAATGTTCTCTTACATCACTATCAATGTTGGTTGTATAGAGATAAAAAGTACTTGAGAAGTGGAAATATAATGTCTGAGTCCCAAGTAAGATCAGTTAAATTCCTATTTTTGGATTTAAAGCCCTGGTATTAGTATTTGTTGAAGTTCCTCATGGTGAATATACTTCGTGGTCCAAAGTGAGAGTCACTTTTAAAAGTAATTCTAGTGAATAAATTTTCTGTTTGTATTTATTAAAGCCAGATGTTTGTGCAATCTTAGTTAAGGCTTATGTGAACAGCTGAAAGAGGAACTCCTAGAGGAAGAGAGGCTGTCATTAGTTCATGTGTAGACACAAGGAGCTTCTCTCTTTTTAAAGTCCATATTAATTAGGTTTATGGAAGTAACTTTAGGAGGAATGTGTTAATTCATCCACTCCTTTCCAAAGTTGTCTTGGAGGACTATACTATTGGTGGCATTTTAAAAGTAAAGCGAATATGGTTTACAGTGACTCCTCAATATTATTTCAGTCAATAACCAGGCACTAATTCCCTGGTGGTACCAATAGTTATATGAAAGCACTTAACTGTGGAGGAGGTTATCCTATCTAGGTTTGTGCAATTACACTCTGACGTCCACACCACACATCTCTCAGTGTGATCCCAGGCATTAAACTACATGTGTCTGTATTTCATTATAGAGAAACGTCTTCTTGAAAAATAAAAGCAAAGAAAGTCATCGTAAAAGTAAAACTGAAACATTTGACAATATTAAAATAGAGTAAACTTTTTCACATAAAGATATTGTATTCACATTAACATGAGAAACAGAAATAACAGTTTAAAAGTCAAATGAATTTTTCATAACATGAAATTGATGAATAATTCAAAATTGGAAAAGTACATAAGCAGGAAAAAAGAGCTACAAATAATCAGTGGTACATATCCAGGTATCAAAGAAGTGTATTTATGCTTCATCTTTTATAATACTCTACCCTGATAAGGGTGTTTGTAATAGGAAAATTTAAAGCACAAGCCAGGAGAATTTAAGATCACAAAATCTTCTTTAGACACTCTGAATCATATCTTCCCCTCCTTGGAACTTACACAATAAAATAATTAGGGATTATGTAGAAAGAGGTTTATTACAACAGTGTTCCTAAGAGCAAAACACGTAGTCTAAACACATGTTAATAGGACATCATGGTACATCTGTGTACTATTTTATTTTGTTTCTTTTCAGTATGTGAGTCACCATCATATATTGGAGAATTTTCCTGTTTTTAGCTATTGGAGATAATTAATTGGGGAGGAACATAATGCCTTATTGTTACAGAAAATAAAAAGGTAACATACTGTACTGCATTAATTTGTTGAAGTGGCCATAGGAAAGAACAACAGACTGTGAGGTTTAAAAAAGACATTTATTTCTCTTCATCCTGGTGGCTTGAAGTCTGAGATCAAGCTGTCAGCAGGGTTGATTTCTTTTGCAGTACCTCTCTGACTTGTAGATGGATATCTTCCACCTATGTCTTCACATGGTCTTCCCTCTGTACCTGTCCGTGTCCAAATGTTCTCTTCCTGTGAGGACACTAGTCATATTGGATGTATATGTACACTGTAACAGCTTCATTTTAACTGTTTGCCTCTAAATACCCAGTCTCCAAACACAGTCACGTTGTCAGGTGACCCAGGATTAGGATTTCAACATATGAATATTGGAGATATACAATTAAGTCCACAACACTCACTTACACAATTTCTCTTTCTGGCAGGATGTCAGCATTTGACTTGGTTTCAGCCACTCAGATCCATCTCTTCTGGAATTTGAATCAGGAACTAGTTATGCAAAGAAGCATGGACAACTGAAAATTCTTCTTGGAATAAATATAATTTTGGAAGCAATATCCAGTTCCCAAATCATTAGTGGTTATAGAATGGGATTGCAAATTGCAGCATTCAGAATGAAGAGAAAGAAGGAATGATGTCCTCACTGTATGAATTTTTTCTCTCCCATTGTTCATACCTCTTTATGAACCTGCATCTCCAGGTTTCTTAGTCATTTATGCCAATATATGGTTAATAGATTTCTCTCTCCTTAAATCAACCAAAGATTTTTTTTTAATCACTTGCAATCCTGACATCTCATATATGGAATATTACATAGCCATAAAAGCAAGGTTGGTAAGAGTTTGAACTGGAAAAATTCTATGACATATTAAGTGAAAAAAGTGGGCACAATATAGAATATATACACTGTATCAATTATACTTGAACACTGTGCTTACATGTATAATCATATATAATGATTGAAGGACAATAGATCAAATGTTTATATTGATTATTTCTGAATGGTAAAATTACAGCTGACCCCTGTTTCTTCAGCCTTGCCTGAATTTTAAAAATATTTTACATACATTGCTTTTATTATCATACAACATTTAAAAAAGGAGAATTCACAAAATATGACCTGTTAAAATTCTCCTTGTTCCTAGAATTTTGGTCTAGATGCATCTCTTTGGAGATCTTTGTGACATTCTTAATATTGCTTCCTGATTCTAACATGGTTCTCAGATTCTAAGTTTGTTTGTCAGTATCACCTACAAAATCAAAAATTTCTTTAGAAGAGTTACTACATTTTATATCCCTTTATTACTAGTGCCAAGCACAAATCTGGCATTGAATAATAGCACAGAAAATATTTGTGAAATTAAAGAATAAACTTTCTTTACTATATTTTGATAGGTTCATTCAGTTGTGTTAGTCATTTTGATGAATTCTGTGAAGACTAGAAACTAACTGTTTATGTAACATTTTATTTATCTAGAGTAAGAAAATGCTATATCATTACTTTAGAATTTTACTCATCTATAAAGTATGCATATTAACAATACTTTCCTCCCATGGAGATGAGAAGCAAATTAAGCACTATTGGAAAACTATTTAATAAATTTTATTTTAGCTGCCTAACACCTAAAATAAGTAATCATATCTGTTAAATGTTAGCATTGTCATAAAATAATTAATAAACCAAAAGCATAGAGCAAGTTAGATTGTGTTTTGTACTATGCTCTAATATCAAATTCTATCTCAGTCTCAGGCCACTGATGGAGAAATAAGACCAAACTCTGGAATAGCACTCTAATAATGTCCAGTTAAGATAATTTCATTGATTGCAATCAGTTCAGATTGAGCACATGATCTTATGTTAGCGTAAAGCAATTTGTTCAAAAAGTCAACCAGATTCTTGGTCTAGGAGACTGGCTGGTTGGTGTTGGATGGAAGTGGTGTCACTTTAGACCCCTGTTCATCAAAAACGCTCATTTACATTATGATTAGGAAATCCTTCCAGAATGAAATCAACACATCACCCTCTTTATCAATAAAACACTGCTATGAAAAGTTTTTAGCACAACTAGCAGTAGTGTGACTAAATTACATCTGACCAGTAGACATAGAGGACGCACATCCCCAAACAGAAGCATCTGGAATACCTTGATTTTCACGTTTGTTACATTTGATAGCTTAACTCCTGTCTTTCTAAAAATCTCATTTGCCTTTGAAAATGCTTAAGCAACTAAAATAACTTTAGCATATAGAGTAAAATTATGGAAATGTGATGATGGAGACTAGGAGTTGGGATTTTGAAGTCATGATAATAGAGATGGTTATTGTGATCACGGGCAGATAAAAATAAATGAGGGCATGGAAGAGAAGAGGCTTGTGATTGAAAACAAACCTTGACCCCAGGATTAGTTCATGTATGGAGCTAGAATCAGAAGAGGCATAATCAGAGGGAAATGGGACAGGGTATCACAAAGTAGATTAAAGCATGCAAGGTATATACCATAGAATCTTAGCAGGGAGAGTGGTTGATGGAATGATGCTGGTTCATAGTATCTGCTTCTTTCAGGCTGGGCTATACATGGTCACAAATCAAAGTCAAGTCTTTTAGTGGATTAACACAATAAAAGTTTATTTCTTACTCACATACCAGTTCCAGATGGGTGGTCCTGCTTGTTAAGTGATTTAGGGAAAAAGGCTCCTTCTATCTAATGACACCAGACCCCATAGGACCTTGCTGTTGTTGTCTGAGAGAAGTCATTGCTATGAAAGTGACTTAAGTCCTTCTGCTTTTATACCACTTACAAGAGCTAGTCATAGTTAAATATAAATCCAAGAGTCAGGTGGCAATGAAGAGAGGGGTCCTATGTTGTTCCTAATTAGTGTTTCTGTAATCTTCAGATAAATATCCAGAAGTTAGAATATTACGATCAGATGACCCTATGTTCATTTCAGTATTATTTGAAACAGTCAAGATTTGGAAACAAACTAATTGTCCATTGTGGGTGAATTAATAAGGAAGACGTGACATAAACACACAATGGAATACTACCCAGCTATGAAAAAGAAGATGCAATCTTTTATTTGTAACAACATGATTGAGAAGATTATGTTGAGTGAAATAAGCTAGAAGGAGAAAGACAAATACTACATATTTTTATGCATATTGGAAGATTTAAAAAAATGAGTAAACAAAATAAAGCAAAACAAACTGGTAGATGTAGAGAATAGATTAGAGGTTATCAGAGGAGAAGGGAGTTGGGAGGTAAGTGAGATGATTAAAGAGGATGAATTTTATGGTATTGGTAGAAACTCGATTTTGGTTGTGATCATGATATTTATTATTTAGGTGTTAAATGATAATGCTGCCTACTGGAAACTTAATTTTATAATGCCACATAAAATTCATAAATCATGAAAAAGAAAAAGAGACAGTCTCTACTAGAAATGAATCGATACTATAGAAGGGGTAGATTCATTGTGGCTTCTAATGGTCAGTTTTTGATGGGTTAAGCATGGCAACAAAAATGAAATCTAAAGAATATAATGACCAAATCTGGTGATTTGAAGTCATTTAGTGATCTTCAGAAGAGGGAGAGGAAATGAAATCATATTTTATGATTTTTTTAAAAAAGCATATTTGAAGAGGTATAGATTGCTCTTTCAAAGAGGCAGCACCAGAGCAGCAAGATAAACGATAGCATACTCAAGAGGTAATAAGATAGAAAGAAACGTTTCTTTTCATAATTAAGTTGACCTGAGCATGCACACAGTGAGTAGAAAGAAAGAGGAATGAGACACAAGAGAGGGTTTGAGAACACAGGTGCAGGGTTTAGCACTAGGCGGGCATTGGACAAGTCTTCCTAGAGATTAAAAACAAAGATGGAAACACCTGGCTTGCCAATGGAAGAAAAGAAAGATTTGCTGTAGCGTGCTGTCCAGAAAAGCTGGACAAGAGGCCATCTGCTTGTATACAGGGCTAAGAATATAAGGCTGGGTTTCAAGGGAGTATGTAATCTGTGGAATCTCCAATATAGATCTAGTGGAAATGTCAGGGGATAAATAAAGTGGTAGCTAAATAGAATTGAGCTCAGAGCTGAGATCAGAGACTTATAGACATCTCAATCAAACAATAAAGCTCTCAATCACATTTTTCCTTTTCTTACACAAACTTTTGCATTCTCCTTTTTGTTTTTTCCTTTGAGGAAGTGATTCTTTTATACAGCATCACTTAAGCTATGCATAGCATATAAGATCAAACCAGCCAACTACATGAATAGACTGTTAATAATTGCTTTTCTTTAGTACTTGCTACTGTAGGTGGGTTAAGAAACACAGCAAAGTAAAGATGAAAGAAAAGGTCATATAAAATTACTAGAATACATAAATTGAGGGTGTTATTTTTACTTACCATTTTATGTATCAAATGGTTTTTGGGTAATAATACTTGTAGATGTTTGTTCACAAATAGAGGTATGAAATCTGAGTGGGTGTTAATACCATTTAAAAACTGAAATTACTTAAGATGCATTATTGGTACAGAGGGTGGTAGTTATTTTTTTCCTTTTAATATGAGCATAAATACAAATAACATTCTTTTGAGAAGAGTGAAGTAATTTTTACACAGTTGAATGGCAATGTTTTTGATTTTATGACTTCTTAGGTTGTAGGTTGTTTTGCAAAGTATATTTAAGAATTATTTTTTCTTCTGTTCTTCCTAGGAAACACTAAAACCATCCATTACCAAAGATTCCTACCAGTTTAAACAGAATTATAAAGCTATAACTTTTCTTCTAGTACAAGTAGAGCTAACAATCTCCAACCAGAAAGAATTTAATAACCCACTAAAATGACCTCAGCATGAGCCAGTTTTTAAAAAGAAAAAATAATTCTGACATTCCATATTCAGTCTTTTATTGAAATATTTGTCTATCAATTCAACATAGAAATAATTATTATATACATACACATGTACATTACACATAAAAAATAGTCAAAATATACCCTGGGATATTTTCAGCCTTTTAAATCCTATTTTCTTTGACATATCAACATCAAATAAAAATATGTGCTTATAAGAAGATTTAAAAAGCATATTTTAATATAGAGGATTTTTAATAAAAATCACTATCCTAGAGTTATTTTTTAAATGAGTGCATTAAAAAGATTCTATTATTATATCCATTAATCCCTGATATTTTAGACAAAATAAATAGAATTTCATTTGTATTTGGGAAAAGGAAATGTAAAAGCAGCTTAAAGTTGAATTCAGTTGTCATTGGTTCTAGACTTCTAATTTGTAAGCATGTACATGAGAAAAGAATTTTATAAAAAAATTATCCCAGAGCTAAACTTGAATAAAAATTCTTGTTTCCATAAAATAGAATAGCAAGCTATGTTTATTTTTCACAAAGTCAGAGATGACTATGTATTGTGTGTGTTAAATATATATCCATATCTCTACATATGCCATATATATAAATGTATAAAAGGCACATTTTTATACATATATAACATTGTTAAAATGGGTCAAATTCCCATAAGCAATAAATAATCCTAAAATACCACAATGTAATGAAATTACTCCAAGTTGTTTTATTGCATTTTATTTCTTGTATATCTGATTTTTCTAACTAGAGAAAAAATACCAAATGTTTATAAACAGATGGTTCAAACTTAATCAGATTAAATATCAACATGTAAATCAATTCAAAGTCTGAAATTTTCAAGAATGCTTTAAAAGGCTATAACATAACAACTTCATAAGACTGAGTTAGGCAGAGCACCCACATTTAATCTGCTAGATTTATTCTGCAACTGATTTGTAAAGTGTCCCTCAAATAAGCTGTGCTCATAAATGGCTGCCAAAGTAAATTTCTCAGTGTGAATATATTGTTTGACAGTGGGCATTTCAAAAGTTTAACTAGTTTCTTTTCCTTCAAAAACTCGCTTGAGTTTAAGATTGTCTAACTCTGAAAAGCAGAACAAATTCCAAAATAGTAGTACCCATATTTAACTTCAGCTTTGTGGAGGCTACTGCACAATCCCAATTTGGATGGATATTCATTGTTGTTCTGTGGAGCTAATTTATTATATTTTTAAAAATGTATGCATACTTTTTTTTGGCTTCCTTGTGAAGAATTGAAAATGGAAGTCTACCCATATTGAAGAGAAATCTGTAGTCAGTCTCAAATTCATGGTAGATTTGTAAATAACTGAAATATCCATCAGTAGATGAGAGGGGAGAGAGGGAGAGAGAGAGAGAGAGAGAGAGAGAGAGAGAGAGAGAGAGAGAGAGAGAGAGAGAGAGAGAGAGAATCCAGTTTTTAAAAAAGAAGAAGTCCTACCATTTGTGACAACATGCTAGTCAGCTAGGGAAAGTAAATAAATCACAGAAGAAAATATATAGTGTGATTTCATTTATATGAGATATGTAAAATAGGCAAATTCACAGAAACAGAATAGAATGGTGTTTGCCAAAGGATGATGGGAGAGGGAAATGGGTGTTGTTCAATTATTTTAAAGCTGTAATTAGCTAAGATAAATTCTACTCATCTGCTATACAGCATGGTGACTTAACAATTTGGTGTAGTACACTTAAAATTTTGTTAAAAAGAGATCTCGTGCTAAGTACCTTACTACAAAAGAAGAAGTAATAAGAACAACGAGACACAAGAAGTCTTTTGGAGATGAGGGATACATTTATCATATTGTTTGAGATTATGATATCATGGGCATATACATATGTCCAAATTCATCAAGATATATAATTAAATATGTGTAACATTTTGTATGTTAAGTGTGCCTCAATCAAGTTGAAAAAAATATTTTCAAGTAGGGAAGAAGCTTAGCTCTCCCCTGTCTAATAATATACTCAGTGTATAATTGGGGAAAGAGAATGCAGGTTAAGCATCCTATATTCAAAAGCAAGTTTTTGGTCATTTTACTCTTAGTACCTGGATCATCTGATATATGATATGAAACTCCCAAATTAAGCAAAATGCTAACTTTTCTGATTTCCGTTTAAATTCTGTCATGCCAGCTACTTTGCTAGTTAGATTATGGCCATGTATATATACTCTACTCTCTGTCTTTCTGCTACCCTAAATTTACAGATTATTTCAGGACCTGCTCACAGGCATCAGAGTCCAGGCTTGAAATTTATCACAGTAGAGACTTAATTTGGATTTTGATAGCTGGCCATCAATAAATAGGTATTTTAGTCTTTATAAGGAAATCATCTAGATAATTAAAATTGACTTGGTCCTAGATTTCAACAAATACAATGATGATCCAGAATCAAGTCTACACAGCTGAAATAAAGTATAAAGTCAAGATTAGTCATCAATGTAGTTCAAGTTCAAATTCTACTTTTGCTTGAATTAACCAGATTGCTGCCTCAATTTTATAGGTCTAATGAGTTTTATCACATAGAAAATAACTCAAAAACTTGACTTAGGTCTTGGGAGAGTAGTGAAAGCTTCTTAGGATGACTGCTCCATCTTTTTCTTCCCTAAAGCTGTCTGAAGATATTTTTTAGGATGTTACAGTAAAATAGTCCACATTGCATCAACAGTATTTCTATTCAGAACCCATATCCCTACCAAAAAACCCTTTGGAAATGAGCAGGTCATTTTATATTTACATTTGTCTACTTACAATCTTTACTCCACATTAACATTATTATCTTAAACAATAAATAGAATTTCTATTTTTACTTTATATTGCTTTTTCTCTGAAGGTGAAAGAAATGATTAGGAATTTACAAAAGTCGAGTAACTCTCACTCCCTCTCATCCAGACATTATTTCTGAGGCTCCAGACTCAGGCAAGTATATACTCAGAGTCCATATCTCAAGACTAGTCTACTCAGAGAGTTACATTTTGTTCTTGATTTTAAAACTCTAGATACCAATCTGTCATATAATCAGTGGTGAACAACAGAGTGAAAAAGTCAATTTCTGTTATGGGAAAATGTCACCTCTACCTATTTAGACTTCCAATACTATATATTCTTTCTTCTAAATATTTCTCAGTGGCAAGCAAGTCCTATTCTGCAAAATGTAACTTTCAGCTTAAGTAACAGTTTCTTAAAAGTTGTTTTGATCACCTCGACTTCAAAATAATCTCAAAGGAGAAAAGTGCAAAATAAGACTTTTGCTTCAATGCCTTGTTTATTTGAGTCGCAAATATCTATTCCATTGAAAGAAACAGACAAAATGAAAAACAATTACCTTGGTCATCTAAGTATTCCAAATCAATTAAGCTAATAACAATGATAACAATAATAATAATAAGGATTTTACTAAATCCTAAGTGTAGTTATATACAGATATTAAAATTCTCCATGGAAATTTTCACATCTGCATGTAAGACGGTGACATCTGGCAGCACATAGGATTGAATAGAACTACTGCCCCTGTTAATCTATTTTGTTGTAACACACCACCTCAAAATGCAGTGCTCTTAGACAACAAGAATCATTTATTTTGCTCATGAATTTGCAATCTGAGCAGGATTTGGCAGGGAAGGCTGTCTTCTGCTGTCTTGTGTCAGGTAGATCAGCTCTACTTTTGACTGCAGATTTTCACTCTTAGCTGGGAACGCAGCAGGTCCTGAAGGATGGGCACCTCTTTCCCCTTCCATGTGACCTCTCTATATTGCCTGGGCTTCCTCCCAGTGTGGTGGCTGCATTTCCAAGGCAAGTATCCTAAGAGTGCCAGGAAGAAGTTCTATAAATTTTATTAATTAATTCTTTGGAAATCCAAGAGTGTCAAGCCCCTTCCATTCTGCTTACAGGTCACTAAGGTCAGTTCATAGCCAACCTTTATTCAAGGGGGAAAGAACTAGATTCAATGTATTGCTGGAAGGAGGGTGAAGTAATTTGTGAATAGCTTTAACAATCACAGTATACAAAATATGCTGCTAAAAAGTGCTAGATAAAATCTGAAGAGCTAGTGAGATCAATTTTTTTCTTCAACTACAGTGCTTAAAATACCATTTCTTAAACCTCTGGTATGTGTTTTACATCTATGTTAGTAATCTCTACATGAATTTTGTTAAGTGTTTTCCATTTTACAGACGAAATCTACAATTAAGTGTGGGTAGTAATTTTTCCAAGATCATGTAGATAGTAAATGGTAAAACCAAGGATTGAAGGTTTGATGCTTTCTGCTTTCTCATGCTAAATTTCTAAGAAGGGAGATGACTTCACTTAAGATTTGACTGCTGGATGAGATGTAAGGGGCCAGAGAAGAGTGGGAATGCTCTATCTCTCTGGAAAATGATGTGATAAATTATATAGAAAAACAGCAGGTGTTTTTTCACAAGGATTACTTAGCTGAACTGGGGTGTGTATGTAGACTTTTCTGGAAGTATAGCTGAGCCAGATTGTAACTAGAGCATACTACTGAGCCTTGTTGGCTGGTATGTAGGACCTTGTTGGTTTAGTTGATTCTAAGGTGGGTCAGGAACAGTGAAAAGAAGCTGTTTCATGAGAGAGTTGGCTGATTAGAGCCAATAAGTCATCTTAGAATTGTCACTTAAAGTTTCACAGTTAAGATTTCAGGTAAGGTGACATCTATGTTGCAATTTCTAGAGTTATTATGCACTCAGGATTCAACAGATACCTATCCTCCATAAAAAGTACTTGGGCTTTAATGTGGATGTGGGCAATCAGACATACGAGACACTTTTTTAGGTTCTTATTTCAGAGATTGTGGTCTCTACTCTTTTGGGTTTCAAGAAGGACAACATCGAACAATATGGATTAAGTACAGAAATGAATAGTTTTAGTCCTTTAGTCAAACATTATTTTCTATTCACTTTTGTTTAGCAAGAACTTTTATTGCCCTATTAGCTAGGTATGGTGCTAAATGCTTTAGAAACATTTTTAAAAACCACTAGCATACATCCATTTTTACTGTTACTATAAAATTTATGATTGCTATAGTACAGTCATAGGGGTTAACCATCTATGTGCTGTTTTGTGAGGATGAGAAAGAAAGCAAATTGAAGTTGGCATGAGTCCATCTCAGAGGCAGTTATAAGAAAGGACCTTTGAATTGAAAATTGCCTTACCCAGGAAACTCACTAGTTTCTACTTGAGCTTTTTTTTTTTATCTATAGTTGTCTAGAGAATTAGAAGAGATAATCTATAGGGAAAAGTACATAAAAGTATCCCATATAGGAAAGAGTGAGCAAAATGTGAAAGACACTATGTCAATGAGAATGGATATTGAGAGGTGTCCCTAGGATATGGAGAACAGCTTTGGACAAGGACCCCACTACTGACCTGTGTCAATGAATATTTCTCAATTCACAGACCTCTCTTAGTCAAGAGCTCCTCCTGGGCTGACTCCAGTCACTTCTAAACTGATAAATGAAGAATAAATCTATATCAAAATAATAAGATGTGCTTTGGGGGATGATAAGTTGAATAAGCATAGTCATATTGTACTAAACCATTATTGGCTTTACCATGAATCTTATGAACGTTCATTTGAGAATTGTTGCTATTAATTTTTTATTTTATACAATTGCTCATTTAAAATAATTGTTACCTTTTTACCTTATTCATCATATCTTTCCTTACTATTGCACTCTAGTGAAGAGTAGATGGAGAAATTATTTGTTCTTAGCTATATATGCACCTTAATAAGGTTATACATAAAAATTCAATCAAAAAGATATATATGTGTGTGTGTTCTGATTAAAATATATGAGAGTGGCATATGTTTAATATGAACTTCTGTACTTTATATATGTAATATGTATATTTATACTTGATTTGACATTTATTTAAATTGCTACAAGAATTTATTGCCACTTCCATAGAACTTCAACTTCAGACTCAAATATTATAGCAACAAGTTAATAAAATATCATCTGAAGGGGAAAACAGCTGAAAGGTAAGCTTAATTTTAGGCTTTCAAATATTTCTAGAGCTTCACACTTAAATATTTTGTAAAAGTATAATTATTTGTCAGATATCTCTGGTATATATATTTTCCTATTCGAAGTTGTCTTTTTTCCACTAATAATCTCACTTAAAATAGAAAACAAGTGGTTTAATCATTGCAAATCTAGCCATAATGTAGACTTTGTCCTTTATTTCTGAAAAGAATTATGCTTATAAATAATGGTTCTCTTGTTGCAGCAGTAACATATCACAGTACTAGTCCTTACAACAATTATCAACTATAACAAGAAAATGATAGAAACCGTGTACTGAAAACTGCTTTTGATTAATCTTTTACTGACATCCTATCATTATTGCTCATAATAATAAACAGAGTAAGTACTGTTTACTCTCATAAACAGGTAAAGACACTGAGGCTCAGGAAAGTATAGTGACTTACTCCAGAAATAGTAAGCCAGAAACCAAATCAATGCTTTTTTTTCTCCCATTAGTCAGTGTGGAACTTGCAAGGTAAGACCCTAAAACATAGATTGAAAACTTACTGCCTATTCTATAATTCCGAATCATTTTTGTCAACTTGAGCACTGCTTCAGATTTCCAGTTCTGATAATTCTTTCCAATTTTGAGTAATAGCTGAAGTTATCAAAGTGCTTTACAAATACAAAATACTTTCACATGCAATGGCTTTCATTTCTTTCAAAATGTTTAGTCTCGTTTTGCAAATTAGACACAAGCTTATACTAAAAATAGATCATTTTCTATCTTCTCCATGTCTGTTGAGATGAGCTACCATCTCCCACACACATACAGAGTGCAATCACAGTAACTACTAACATCGAACAAATGAAGGCTTTTCTCCAAAACTGAAGGACCTTCAAAAAAAAAAGTCAGAGAAAGAGGATGACCCATAGACCCCAGACTCTAAAGGTGTTGGCCTAATTCTTCATGTATCAAAGACTTTAAAACTCTCTACAGGACCGTTCCCCATTACTGTCTATTTTAAGATCACTCTTGACTCTCTGTGGAGTCCTACTGAGCAAGACCCATATCTCAAGGAATTTGCTGCATCACACCTGGAATTGAACATACACACATGAAAGCTGCATAGTTTTCAACACATTGTCAACAACTCTGTTGCAGTTATGAATATGGCAACATTTCCACCACTCAATCTGCGAAGAAATCAATTAAAAATAAAAATTAGAAGTCAACAAGAGGAAAAGTACAATGTACTACATCAGGTTTCTAAAGAAAGCACTTTATCAACAGGTGATCTGTCAAGGTTGTATACACTATGGAAACTTTTTCCAGGGTCTGTTATTTGCAGTCTTTCCACAAAGCAGGAGCGGTACAGACATTTTAGGAGACCAAGTTCTACAGAGGCATGGGGAAGACAGTTACTGATTATTTTTTAATTACAGAACTTTGAGAGCAAATGACTAATAGCATTTCCACAGAGATTTTGCATTTTCTGTCTTCTTCCCAACCACACAGTAGGCATTTAAAGGACATCTATCACCACTGTATACCTGAGATTAAATGATAGAAATTACAGTGACCAAGATTGCTTGAAAACAAAAGTACTCGGCTATTGCAAAGTCTAAGAATATCATTACAGCTACATAGTTCCAAGCTAAACTATGACCATAACCTTACTATGCAACTGCAAACTCTCTTAGTCCTTTCCATCTCTAGCAATGAGAATGTCAGTTACTACACAGGTTGGAAGAATGAAGAAATTCTTCCTGGTGAATCAATTAGTCTGTGTTCTTTGAAAGAAAGCTGTTGATTGCATTTGAGGTCTGACTGTTCATTGAAAATGGCTATGAACATGTTCTGAGTGGTGTGTGGAACCTAGAATGGGTTCAGAATTAGGCCAGTGGAAAGGAGGTTTTATTTTCATTGAAAGTGGAGGAATCATCTTCAATTTAAGTTTCAGTATCATAAAGCTGACACTTAACTTACACACAGAAAATTCCTCTTAGGGTGAAAGGTCAGACAATTAATCCAATTCATCACCCATTCACCTATGTGTGCCAGCTGTTTGGAAGAACTTGAAAAAATGATGGAAAATTCTTAATATTCTTTGACAGTCTGATATTTGTACTTAGACACTGAATATTCCAGAATGATGCTTCCCTGTTAGAATGACCAGTCAATCTCGACACATGATGGAAAACAGATGTAAGATTAAGATGCAAAGTAGTTTTCCAGATCCTTGGTCCCAGCATGCTGCACAGTCCAGCCCCAGAGTTAACCAGCCAAGTGCTGACACATGTCTGACAGCAAAATACCCCTCACAGCCGCAGTTCAAAGGCCTCGCTACCCTCCAGGGCAATTAATACAGCATCACATTCAATGGTGCTTGAACCAAATCCATTGAATCCTCAGGGGAGAAATAACGAAGCAATCGCAGAGCTCAGACAAGAGCAGCATGCAGTGATGGCTAAAGTTTCAGTCCCTGAAAACACAGCTTTTTTCTGAAAGTACGTGTAGGGTTACAGACTTGCTCGAAGGGAGCTATGCTTAGAGTGTATAATTAATTGACTTGTAGGGCAGATCTTGTAAGATAGCAGAGAAAATGAAGCACACTTATTTTAAAAGAAAGGAAAGGAAGAGGACAGGAAAAAGAGGTACAGGGAGGGAGAAGAGAGAGGAAGTAAGGGAAGAAGGGAGGAAGGAGGGAAGGAGGGAAGAAAGGAAGGAAGGAAATAAAGCTATTTATAAATGTTCTCTACTGTCACAGCAGACATTTTCAGTTTGTCTTATCGGTTATAACTAGAAGGGCAAACAACTGTATTACTTTAATAAAACTGGAAGTCACTACTGGTGTGCACTACCAGGAGAAATGAAAAAGCTCCCTTCTGAGACACAAAGTAAGCTTGGTTGAATTCCTTCCAGAGTACATGAACTTGAACTCCAGGATTATCTTCTTCTCAGGTGCTCAGCATTCCATTTTTAAAGTCTATTGGTTAAAAATCTATTGGATAAACAAGCCACAGTGGTTGAATTTGATAATAATAAAATCTCAACAGTGACAAGGTATTTTGCAACATCTTGTATATAAACTCCAAGTGTAAATTTTCACTTTCATTTGACCTGGAAACAGCACCATGAGAGCAGCTACAGTGGACTTGTCCCCCTGTTAAGCAAGAGGCAGAGCTCCGGATGCACATCAGCTCTATTAGACTATGCCATTTTGCATCTTATAAGGAACCAATAATTCAGTGATCAGAAAGAGTAATTCAGTATTCCAAGGTGTCTTACTTTCACAGAAACTGAGGAAATATAATTTATTTGACTTTCAACTATTCACACATATATTTATCCATATTGTACATTATTTGCGGTCCTTGGGAGCTCTTTATGAGCTGTTTCCATTAGCTGCATCAGGAAAACAGCCCCGACTGTCACATGACTGCATCCAGGCTACAGCAGAGCAGAATATATTAGTAGTTAATGCCATTTTTCCCTCTTTGCAAAAATATACAAGTAATCGATAAAGCAAACGTCATTAAAAAATAAAATAAAATTGCAATCCTTTGACGATAATCATGCTACATGTCATTCTATAATTCTATATTCTGCTTTATATATGGATGCATATAAAGGTGAATGAGTGAACAAAATCTACATGTGTTTATATAAAGATAGATATCATGTTGGAGAGACTGAGAGTGTGGTTTCTGTCACCAAGCTGCCTAAGTATGAAATTCACATCTGTCATGAGAGAGGTTTTATCTTTGGGCCTGTAGACTTACATTCCCTCACTCTAAACCTGGGGTACTATCAATGGTGTTGAAATGCGTATACATATATACACAAAATATAAAGTGGAAGACGTGTCTTTCTTATAATGAGCAGTATATACATGTTAGCTATTATTATTGCCTCACCTAGAATATCTTTTCAATTAACAAATTATCATAAACTTCTTCCCATGTCAATATACATTTATGTCTTTGTTTTGCAGGGCTATTGATAATTAAAGGCTTCTATGCCTATCATTCTGCAGTGTATTTCATTACAACTCAGTGGGGTCTAGTTTTTTAACATTACAATGAATATCATTATAAATATCTTCATATGTTAATATTCCATTAGATAACTACCTGCTAGTGAAATTAAGGGGTCAAATGACATATACATTTTTGAGGTGTTTGAATTTTATTCTCAAACTTTTCCCCAAAAATTTCACCAATTTTATTTTTACCAGTACTATATGAGAATACTTATTTTTCAAATACATGCTGACATTAAACATTATCTCGCCTTAGAATCTTTATTAAATACAACAGTTATTAAAGCTAATGAAACAAAATGGCTTGACTTAAAAAGAAAATGAGCTCACATTAGTATGTTTAGAATAGCTTATTTTCTTGTTGAAGACAATGCCAGCTACACATGTAATAACTGTACATGTCTTGTATAAACATTGTGTGTATATATATATACAGATATATATATATATTTGCACATCACACACAAATATATGTATATGCATGCACAAGTTTATATGTCTTTATATATTCAAATATTTATAAAGCTTTCTTTATTTAAAGAAATCCATTAAGATAATCTACCAATGTTTGAAAAGACTTTTAGAATTATTTGCTTACATGGAATGAGCAATAATTAGTGTAATATTATGATGCAGGTTCAGGGAATACGTTTCTACCTAAGAACAAGGAGGTATTTTCACACAACCTATTTTCTCTCCACATTCCTCTTCCAAAACACTCTATACAGTTTGTATGGATTTATATTACATTAACAGTGTAAGATGAAAGGAATAAGATATAGGCATATGGTGGAAAGATTAGTTAACAATATTGCATTGCAGTAATAAGAACACAGCACAATTAAATTTCACTTCTCCATTTGGAACAAAATTTTTCTAGGGAGCTCAAGACTGGAATTAACTACCATATTCTTTTTAAAAGAGCACATCCCTCCTGTTTCAGTTGAAACACATCAACTTCTAGACCCTAAAGATTCATGACCACAGGGACTGTGCATATTTTATTCCTCATTGTTTCTTCAGAAACTAACTAATGAATGAAAGGATTCAGGGATATACTTTCTCCATTTCTAGTTGTTTACAAATGACTCTCATCCATTGGCCATCCATCAAATCAGAATTTAATTTGTTCACTAATAAATCTTAATCATCCTTCACAACAGACTCTCACTAGTTCATAAGATGGGACATGACTTTTACAGTTCAACACCACACAACCGTTCTGCTTCATGGCCTTCAAACTAATAGGATTTATGCTTTCTTTCCTGGTTCCTTTTTTATGATCTATAGTTTATTATTCAGAAGTAATACATTTTTTTTATTGAGGTAACTGATTTACAAAAGTTTAGATGTACAGGCTAACTCTCATCAAATACATGATAACATACCATGTCCACCACCAAATTACCAATAGTCATTTACCACTGTCTATTGAACCCCACTGCCACTTGCTGCCTCCCTAGCCCCCTTCCCCATTAGTGACATCTGTTCTGTTGTCAATATCCAAAAGTTGTTTTTCGTTTTGCTTGTTCATTAACTTTGTTTCTTTATATTCCACACATGAGTAAGATAATTCAGTATTTGTCTTTCTCCTTCTGACTTACTTCACTTAGCATAGTCCCCTCAAGTACCATCCATGTTGTCAAAAATATCAGAATTTCATCATCTTTAGGGCTATGTACTATTCCATTGTCTATATCGTCTTTATCCATTCATTTGTTTATGAGAACTTAAGTAGTGTCCAATTCTTATCTATTTAAAATAGTACGGCAATAAACACAGGGGTACATATATCTCTGCAAATTAGTATTTTTGTGTTTTGGAGTTAAATACCCAGTAATGTGATAAGGGAATCATATGGGATTTCCATTCTCATTCTTGAAGACTTTCCATACTGTTTTCTATAATGATTGCTCCAATTTGCACCCCCACCAACAGTGTAAAAGGGTTCCCTTTTCTCCACATTTGTTTTTTCCAGACTTTTGGATAATAGTCTGTCTCACAAGCATGAGGTGATATTTCTTTGTTGTTTTGATTTACATTTCTCTAATTACAAGTGAGGAATAACATCTTTTCAAGTGCCTGTTGACCATCTGTATGTCTTGTTTGGAGAAATGTTTATTCAGTTCTTCTGTCCACTTTTTGATTTGATTGCATGTTTTTTTGTTGTTGCGTTTTATGAGTCTATTACATATTTTGGATGGCAAACTCTTGTCAGATATATGATGTACAAATGTTTTCTCCTAATCATAGGATGTCTTGTTTTGGTGATAGTTTTTTTTCCCTCTGTGCATAAATTTTTAGTTCATGTAGACCCATTTGCTTATTTTTATTTCCCTTGCCACTGGCGTTAAGAACCCAAAGTTTCTTGAAGTTTGATGTCATGGAATGTATTGTGTATTTTTTTTTTTATGTATTTTATCGTTTCCCTTCTTACATTCAAATCTCTAATCCATTTTGAATGAATTTTTGTGTATGGTATTAGAGAGTGGTTTACTTTTATTCTTTCGCATGTGGCTGTCCAAATTTCCCAGCACTATTTATTGAAAAAATGTTTCTTTTTCTATTATATATGCTTGGCTTCTTTGTGGTAAAATAAAACATATATGTGAGTCTATTTCTGGCAATTTTTCTCCAAACCACTAATCTGTGTTCTATTTTTATTCTAGTACCATACAGTTTTGATCACTCTTGCTTTGTAGTATAATTCAAGATCTGGGAGAGTGATATTTCACTTTTCTTTTCTTCTCATGAATGCTTTCACTGTTCTGGGTCTTTGTGATTCTATAGAATTTTTAAAATTTTTGTTATGTTTTCTTGAAAAATGCCAGAGGGATTTTTGATGGGATTTCCCTAAACCTATATATTGCTTTAGGTACAATGGCTATTTTAACAGTGCTCATTCTTACTCCGACCCCTCAATTCTCATTGACCTCAAAATATCTTTGTAATGTGAAATCCCCTCCCTCTTTCTTTACAGAGAAGATATTGGGTCTAATCCAAAAGATCTGGGAATTGGTATGTCCTCCAAAGGAACACTGGTCACAAACCCCTTGGTTCGAGTCCTGGAACCATGGAGAGGTGGGAACAACCAGTGCGAACAACTAACTAAAAATAAAATAAAAGTACTTCTTCCCCCTCTCTCTTCCTTCCTACCTATTCACTTTCACAATTGCCCATACCTTTCCTTTAAAAAAACAGTCTGGCAATGGATTCTTTTATTTTGCTCCCCACTACCCTAGGGGGGTAGTTAAAAGGTAACTACATAATAATTTGTGAGCAATTGAGCTTCTATATGTTCATTCTACCACATTCCAATTTTTAAAAATCTCTTTCCCCCATCTAATGTTTAACAACTCTGGTATAAAAAAATTCAACCCTTTAATAATCTAAGAAATTACTGAGCTGTGGAAATGCCTAAAATATCATTACATCAGATTCTAAATAATAATAATAAATTGTGATGTTTTTGTAATTTTTTTGAACAACATTTCACACTATCGAACAGACTAACAGAAAGCGTCTGGAAGTGGGATACACCAAAGTTCATTTCTCAGTCTGGGGGTAGACTGGAATTCAAAGGGGATCAAAGTTTTGAACTGTCAAAAAATAGAGAATTTCAGATAGAGACATTGCTGACAATTTAAATAACCTGGAGGAGGGGTGGCGGGCACGTGCTGCAGGTTCAGAAATGCTGAGCTGACCACAGTGGAAGGAACATGATATTTGTGCAAGGATTAGTAACAGGTGAATTTGGATTTCATTTGTTAAGCTAAGGTCTGGATCTTATTAAATCCACAAGTGAGAATGATGGGGGTTTGTTGAGACAAGATTAAGATGGCAAAATAGTATCAAAGGAGCTGCTACCTATTTCTCAAATGTGAAGCATAGTCCCGAATAGATTGATGGTGGTGTTGGTGGTGTGTGTATATGGTGGCAGGGAATGTAGTTAAGACTCATGGAAGCCACCCAGTTGTGAAGTCGAAAGGGATTATATATGGGGATGAAAAGAAGGGGCCATGTGAGAGATGTGTGAGGTATCCTCAGGATTGAGCAGTTATGAGCAGAGAGCGCATCATGGAGAGGCAGTCTGCTCTGAACAATTGGTTTTAAACTTACACGAATCTTAAGGTCATAGCCATGGGATGTACTGAAACAGAACTCAAAGTATGTTGGCGGGGTAAAGACTCAAGAGGGTCTACTCTTATTTTGCTGTATCTTCTTTGTTGAAATATTTCCTTATCTATTATGAGTGAAATGTGTACAAAGAAAAAAATGGAACATTTCACAGGAAATGTCTCTCCCATACCTACATGTTCAATATTGACCATCTCTTTCCTTTTCTCCTCTCAAATCAATGGTGAGTTAGTTTCTCCGTCTGATCTGCTTGAGGGTTCCTCAGGGCACAGAAAATCTTGTGGAACAGTGTACACAGGTGGAATTGAGCTCAAAAGAAGAGTTTTTGTGCCCCTAGAAACAAAATTCTTCCTATGGATCAATTTAACAAATTCTATCCCTAACCTGTCCACGTGATTCTTTTTGCCCTGGAATCTAGTTTACTTGTTTTGTTTTTTAATAAAAATCTGCATTAAGTAAACAAACTGCTAAAGATCATAATCTTTTGATAAAATTGAAGAATCTTAAAGTAAGATGTATCCACACATAAGCAGATTTTTGAGAGCATTTTGTGGGCCTTAAGTTGTGGACAGTATCATACTGGCCAGGGGAAGAAGCCAGGAGAGAGATTTAGAAACAGATCCTTAACTAATCCTACTGGAAAACATTGAGAATCTCATTTCAATGGAAATTAAAAGGTTGTGCAAGGTTGTGCTTTGTGTGTGTGTGGATGAAAATGAAGCTGACATCAAGAGTCCAGACATCATTTGTGGAAAAGCTATGTTAGTTTCTCAATTGTGGGCTCCAGAGGAAGAGAGTAAAAACGTTTCCTCCAAGAAGAATGTTGTGCCATATGTCTCTGCTTAAAATTTAAATTTGATAGTGCCTTCACTTCATAACCAATTCTTAGAGGTGAAAATGAAGGAAGGGTTTGAGGACTTCGTGGCACGTTAACTTCTTCATCAGTGGGAGCACATACCTCCAGCCATGCTGTCAGCCAGGATCTATTGCTTTTGTCAGCTGTTTTATTAAATTCTTCTGAGCTGTGCAATGTTTAACAAAAATGTAATTCCTGAGCCCAATTATGATACCATTCAGATTTTATCTCAATACTTTGGGCTATGTTCCTACGACAAACAGTGAATTTCAGTGTCATGAGGTCGTTGTAGGCCCTTCGACCTCATGACTGATGACATTATCCATCAGAAACTTTTTAATAGCTGTCTGGGCATCTTTCTGGTGCTGTTTCCACTGGGAAGTATCTGTGTAG
The DNA here is from genome assembly GCA_004363575.1 of Solenodon paradoxus. Lineage (NCBI taxonomy): Eukaryota > Metazoa > Chordata > Mammalia > Eulipotyphla > Solenodontidae > Solenodon > Solenodon paradoxus. The sequence continues at coordinate 769,581 of RJWH01000175.1, read as the reverse complement.
GGATCACAACCCTTTCCTCTCCACCTATCTCTGTGTAATGAAGGCCTGGGAGACTAAAAGTGTCTTTAGGATAATCTGCCATTTCTCCACCTGTGTTTCCTCTTAGAGGAAGTCTTGCTCAGACAACTCAGTTTAGTGATATTTGATGATAGTAACTCTCATCTGCTGAATACCATTTGGGTGCCAATTAGCCTCTCTGTTCTACAACTGGGAAATTCTTAGGCTTATTTTACTTGGGAGGTCACCCATTATGCTATCAGGTTCCTTTTTTTTAAAGCAATTATCACAAGATTACACAACTAAAAGGAGAGAAAATGCTCTGTGTTCCTCTGACCCATGTACTGGGGTGGGGATGGCGTCTGGTCTCACTCCTCAAGCTTCATCAGTGCCTGACCCCAATACTGGCACATAGGAAATTGTTGAAATAAATGAGTGGATGCTCGAGGTATATGAAGAAAAAGCCTGAATGCATTCACCTCAATGATTCATAGATACTGGCAAAGAGACAGATGTAATTTCATGGTCAAGTTTTCACTGCTATTTCACATCACGGTTTAAAAAGAAATTTAGATAACGTCAAAGGCATGTTCTGGATTCTGAAATATAAATGAGAGTGTTCATGAATGCTCGTTCTTGACATCATGTCTTTAACGTCTACAATTTTAAAAAATGGCAACATTCTAAAAAATATTTTTCCAGTCCTTCAAATCTCAAAGTCTGACTCATAGCATGTAGCTTTCTGAGTATATTTTATCACATTAATTTATAATAGAAAGTAATGCAGACACTTTTCCTACTTTACTCTTGACTATGAGACTACTAAGGAAATCCTGGGGAAGTACATTCTTCAATATGAATCTCCTTGAGAATTCACACCTTCCATTAGTCTTTATGGGTCACACTTATATGCTGAGTCATTAATAATAGCTCAGCTATGTCCAACTAAGTAATACCAATTTCAGAATAGCATGACTACAAATGAAGTTAAAGACGTTTTTCTTCAAGTTAGGATCCACAAAACTGTTTTGTTTTAATATTGGTACATAATGTGAATTTTCATTAATTAGCCCCAGAAGTTCTATGCTAATATATATGTATATCTATAAATATGTATGCATCTATATTTATGGAAATATATATACAAATATGGGAAATTTCAAGAATAAAATACAAGGAATAAGTTATACAATGAACAATTCCTGAGTTGGTTAGATAAAAGAAAAATCCGTTGTCAGTAAAGAACTTGCTTTATGTTTTGAGATTTAAAAAAATAAAGGAACTCAACCTATATTATTTCCAGAATATAAGGTGATATCAATTTTCATTAAAGGGAGAAAGCAGCTAGCCAACATTTGAAAGAGAAGATAGGAGATGAGCCAAAAAGGATTTTCCTGTGGAGATATAATTTGTTTTTAAATAAACAATATGTAAAAGAGAGCATTTTGATATTTTCTCGAAAAAAATATGATAGTATAATGCATATGCCAGTTGTAATTGTTTAGAGGGGAATATTTTAATTTTGTGAGTTCACACACTTAGGATTAGTACAAAGTGAGGGAGGTAGGAGAAACCATGGTGCTGAGAAATATAGGCTATTACTATTCTTTCTTAAACCTCTGCAAAATGATGCTTAATATTTTGCCATTTTGCATGGCATTGTCTTATTAAATTTGGAATAATTCTGCTTAAAGTGTGACCACAGACTCTTCGTCTGTAGACCAAACACACCATAAACACTTTTGTGCTCCGAAATCCAACTGAGCAAGATTTGGAATATTCTGGGGTGAATAATATCCATGGGCACCTTCATTAACCCACCAATTGAACTTGTAGCCATGGCCGTCAACTTATATCTCAGAATCCATTTCCAATATTCCTTTTTCTGGCCTTGCTAATGATTTTTATGGTTGTAATCATAGTATTGGTGATTTCATATTTGCCTTTTCTATACTTTTAAGAAGGTAATAGAATGGCATTCCATAGACAAAGAGTGTTCAAGGCTGCCCTCAATTTACTATTTTAAAGGACACATCAGATTGATTTTTTATTCTATTACTTCCTCTCCTCTTTCTCTTTTAAGTCTCTAGTCATTTGAAATGAAGTGATAAAAGCAATCTAAAAACTACAATAATGTTTTAAATGTACTATGTTGTGAATCTTTATTTTTTTTTCTTAATGCTCAACATATAAGAGATTTGTCTTTTTAAAAAAGAAGTCTGTCATTGTGTAGTTCCAAGAGCATTCTAGAACAATACTGGGCTCTCATTGGATTTTTGTGAATTGATTCAGCTGTGTTAAAATAATTCAGGGTCTGGAATGCTATTTTTTTTTTTTTTTTTTTTGGTGAAAGATCATAGGATATTGTGATCTAGAAACTAGTGAGTAATATCACAGACATTCCTGAGTAATTTCACTGGGATAAAAAAGGCCAGCCAGGATCACCGATGCATTACAGAAGCTTAAGTGGTTGATAACTATTATTGGCAGTATTCTTCACTGCCTACCAGAATGTTTTTTCCAGATTATCCTGCCATTAAAAAGGCAAGCAAACAAATAAAAATATAAAACAAAATTAAAAAAACCTTCACCACTGTTCTTCATACTCCAGCATACAGGGTGGGAGTTGGTTGTACGTTGTTTGGGAATTAATCACCCACGGTCTCATGAAAGTCACAGCGTCACTTGTCCTGTGGCCATCTAGGTTAGTTTACAGCTTAAAATAAATGGAAGTTCCACCATCTGGAGGTTGCTCCTTTCTGGCCGAGTCCTCTTTTGGCTGGTCGTATTTATTTATGGACATCTTTCATTGGTCTCCAAGGAAAAATCAGCATATTTAAATATCTAGAAGAGCTGTTTGAAGTTGCTGGTGCCACAATGATTTGTAGTCCTATTAAAATGACATTTGCTGATGACATGACACAATGCATTGCATCATTCTGTCTCAGCATGAAAACACTGATCTTTTCATCACAGCCACACAGGTAATCTCAGAACCCGTGGCTCTAACGTGATCAGTGAGGCCACTGTCGCCCACATTTGCATAAGTGCTTCTCTGTGATGGACTGAATTTCTAATCCAAAGTCTCATCAAGGAAAAATAGCTGTTGCTGAATGATTTATCCCTTTATCGACTAAATAAAATTATTCAAAAACTGAAACCTGCTCTCTCCTTCAGCATTAGAATTTCAAGTAGACATACCCTGGTTCTATATCTGTATAGTATATACACACTTATACCCTATACCACACACACACACACACGCACGCAGACGCACACACCCTACACCATACACACACTACCCCCCATATTCACATACACATACCCTACATCACACACTACACCTCACCATACACACATACACTGCACTACACACACATACTGCACCCAACTGTACATACACACTTCAACACAATATACTCACACACAGAGTAGAACTTTTAAAAAATGCTATAAAATTTTCTTTTTCTTAAGCATTTAGCTTCTCTCCAGTAGTAGGCACAAAAAATGGGCAACTTATTAGCATAGTATAATCATAAAGGAAATCAAAAGACTCCTTTAGGTGAGATTCCTGGGGGAGCTTGCTCAGACTGCCTTTACACACAGAGCCATCACCATCAGTGACTTTTCTCTTCTCTCTCAGTTCATCAGAGAGGATGAAAATGCAGTGGCGACGAAGAGAAGAAGCAACATGGATTTCCTTGAGACGTACATGACTCTGGGTGGTGTCCTTGTCACATAAGGAGACACGGCTATAGACACAGGAGGCCTGTGAGGCTATGGCTCTGAAGTTGAGTGGGTTTTACATCCCTTCCTGAACATCATGGATATTTGAAAATATAGAAGACAAGCATGAAAGAAAACAAAATGAATAATAAATTCTCTCAAGTAAATTTTTTAGGTGCCAGACACTTTGGAAGAAATTTATTCTGCCTTTCTTGTGGAAATATATCACCTATTCTAAACTAGATTTGAAAGCCAGGTGCTGAAACTTCAAAAAATATTATGTGTTAAAATATCAAAAGGGTAGTTTTCTGCTGTGGGGTTTATGTGTTTGTGTCTGTGCATGTGTGTGTATATATGTGTGTATAATTATATATGTGTGTATATATTATCATATGAAAATAGGAGTCTATGGACATTTCACAAAACAACCTGTTTTTCTGGACAATTTTACAGACTTGTGAGATTTGGATATTTTGGACAAGTTCCAAGTTTCTGAGACCATGCGCACTTGACCATCAATATTTGAAAACTGTCAGTTCCTGACATTAAGTCCATGTGATGGCAGACAGCAAACTGGATGTGAGGCTGTACAAATAAGGTCCACCTGGTTTCCCAAAGTCCTGCAGTCACTTTCTGGTCACATGGCATGGACTCGAAGATGAGCTATGACAAATCAGATAGCTTTCAAGGGGAGCAGGGTGAAATTTTAAAGAAATGTCTCAAATGGTTCCTCTGAAATGAACTCTCATTTCTTTGAAAATTATGTCCATTTTAGCAGAGAATTTGGTATTCCCTCTTAAAGCCTGTGAAATTTGTCACTTAAAAATATTTGTAAATCAGTGTCATCTGTCAGTATTGCACCCATACTATCAAAACTGATCATTTATAGCAGATTTCTAGGGTATTGTCCTTACATATTTAAATTCTGTTTTCATGACTCAATGTAGAGGAAAGAGAACTTTTGAATTCATATAACAATACTAATACCATTCCTTGTTTCTGCTTATATATCTCTCATGTCCCTACATTTTATTAAGTTTGTCACTGATAATTCATACATGCCTCATTCCAGTCTTTTGAATAAGAAAAAGGAAAAAGTACACAAGACACATAGCACCACAAAACTAATTATGAAGCTGTTCTTATTAACCACAATTCATAGTTCAAGTATTATACAGAGTGAAAGCTAAAGAACAGAATGTTGAGGGTACAATATTGTTCAGTCAGAGATGTCTTTGTTGTGATGTACCCTATTCATAAAGGCAGATTTTGATCTTCCATCAGTTTGAGAACTTGAAACTTGGTTTTGATTTTAGTCCAGAATTTTATGGGTGATGCATTTTGTCAATATACAACAGTATATAACATTTTTCTCTGTACTATTTCATAGATTTACAGCCTTCGAGTTTTGAGAAATGTAGCTTTAATAATAATTTAAACAATGACCCAATTCAATTTGATATTTCAGATATTTGGGGGGAAAAAGAGAAAAACTAGCTCAGCAGTTAAGTTAAAGTAGATTTCCTTCTTTCTTCCCAGTATCTAATACCAATCTTCAACTACGAAACATACCTCGTAAAACTTTATACTTAACAATCTGTTGCAGTTTACTGGAAGGTTGAGGGTATCATTGCCAAGCTTCATGGAGTTGGAGGGTTCGTGAATTTTCATGGCTTTTATATGAACATTTAAACAAATATCTCTAAAGGCTAGGAATTCAAATATTCTTTAGATGAGACACTACTTTTTCTATTTTTGATTATAATTCCTAATCTATCAAAAATATAACTGATCTTCTAAAACATGTTTATTTCCTTTCTTCTAAATTCCTTTTACCTTTTAAGTGGTCCAGAATTTTTGACATCACATAGAACAATTCTGTGCCAACAAAAGAAAATTGATGGAATAGTATGGGTATTTCAATACTAAGAGCCATTATTTGCATGACATATTCTAATAACACCCAGTGTAATCCTCCCTACAGCTTGGTGTCCTCTTTCTTTATAGGCAAATGAAATAACTTTGTTCAAGGTCACTCAACTAGGAAGCTGCTCTTCAGAGTCTTGTGCTCTTTTCATGATCTGCATTGTTTTGGTTCACATAAATACACTGTTCTCACTTCAATGATCTAAAGACACATTTTCTGTGTCTTTCCCTCACTAGAAAAATAATGCAAATTATGATACCTAAAAGATAAGAAACGGGAGTATGGAATTCCATTTGATTTTTTTGTCTTTTATTAAAAAGCATAATTAGAATGAGAAGAGGTTGAACATGTTAGCAGGGTGATGGCCCCGGATTCACTCAGATTAAAGGGAGTATTATCAAGATTTGGCTCCAGCCCAAAGGAGAAAGAGCTTTCTCTAGTGTGAACTGCCTCACATTTCAACACCATGCCAGCATTGCAAATAGGACATATTTCCTCTCAAACTAAAGTCAAAGTATCATATTTATGGTTTTCTGCATGCAATAATTAAGTCATTAAGTAGGAGGTTTCTAAATAGGATCATCGTTGAAAGCATTAGGAAAGTACAGGAGAGCTCATTTTGTTGTTAAAATATCATAATCTATTCAGCTGAATCAATCACCCTGGACAGTCATACCCATCATTTGTGCAAGATGATTGTGTCTTGGAAGCTCATGCGTAAGAGAAACACGATCAACAGCTTCATTACATCACTCTTGGAGTTTGTTAGTAGACTTCAGATTTTTATACATCCAGCTTCAAACTTGCAGATATTAGCCTGGGTTTTCAAAGCTCTGGGAACTGAGGGCAATATTGCACTTGTATTTTCAGTAACCTCTCATGGAAATTTAGCATTTCCTTCCAGGAGGAATCAAAGCAACACTCCACTACAGTATTAGTAGTCCCTTTGATTTCTGTTACCAAAGTGATCACAGGTATTTTCATATTGCATTATACGGTGGCAGACACCTCACAAGAGCATTTAAATTGTATCTCTTCTTTGAAATGGCAGTAGTTAGATCTGTGGCTCGATTTTATTTAATGAGAAGCACACTCTTTCTTTGTTACACATTTATTTTTACATATTTTAAAAACAATTTCAATAAAATTAGAATTTTTGTCACTATCCTCAGCACATTTCATATTATGTAATTAAAACAGTCTTGTGAGTAGGAATTTCTAGACATTACCAGACTGTCAAAGGGGTCCAGGACACAAACTAAAAAGTTTAAAAACTTGGAGATGGTGATATTATTGAGATCAACATTTATATCATGTTCAGCTTTAATGTGTGTGGGAACGTATGCATGTACCGCTATTGGGTATAATCTGTGCTAGGTACCAGGGAGACAAAATGAACTATGATGTCATTGCTAGTCTATAAGCAGCAGATGCATATTTTATTACACTGTAATTTTTATCTTTACTTTTGCGATTAGGACATATAGCACAATGAAGTTAAAGCAATAATGAAATAAATAAATAAAGATTTTTCTTTTTTGAAGAAGAGGATAAATAAAATAATCCAGCACATACTTGGCAGAGCTGGGATTTGTGCTGAGAACCTTGAATTTCAGGGTCTCCATGCAGAACCATGGAGCTCTTTTAATGAAGAGCATAGGCATGTCATTTTTTTTTTTTTTTTTTTTTTTACAGGCTCTCTGGGAACAGAAAGGAAGTTCCCAGCCTGAGAGATACAGGGTGGAGACAAATTCACCTTTGGGGGTTATGACACCTCGATAATGTTGGCAGAATGGCAGCAGTCTCCCATGTGAAGAAGAGAAGTTAATACTGTAAGTGGGGGGGAGTGACAAATGCATGAGGAAGATGAGTGCCATCAACATGATGGTAAATATTAGACAGCAGGCAGGAGAGTCATTGCAAGGCTCTCTTTTTTTCTTAATGCAAATATTCACAATTTCATTCACTGTATTTCTTAGGTACTCTCTTTGTAATACTGTGACATTGCCTCCCAAGTTCTAATGAATATCACATACTTCTGTTCATGATGGCACCCATCAGTTTGGTGGATAGATGGTTTGATTTTTACAGCCACTAGTTAAAGTTCATTAGTCATTGTCACAATAATTTTTAAACTATCTTATTCTATTGAATTCATCACAAAGAGATTAAAAAAATCCTCTGTCTTACTCACCTCCTGATCTTTGTGTAATGGGGAAGATGGTTTGTAGAATCAGGCAGACCTTGGGTCATACTGAAAATCCAGTATTGGTATTGGGTGAGTGACTCTGTTTACAATAAATAAGATGTGATTCATGCCCAAAACTTTTTTATACTACATATTGAAGTTATGTTCTGCATTATGTGTTAGCTCCTTAGCTTCAATTTTCTGAGCTTAAAAATCAGGACAAAATACCTACCTGATAGTTTTGTCTTGAGTATTAACTAGCTGTTTTATGTACAAATATGGAATAACAATTCCTTAATATATGATAATAGTCAGTACTATTAGGTTCTGTGTGCCATGCTCTGTGCTGAGGGGTTGATACCTGATTTTTGTTTTAGTCTCATCGTAATCCCTTGGTAGATGAGCAAATGTTATTCTCTCTATTTGATATTGATGACACCAAGGTATGCTGAGGTTTAGTTCACCTGGGGGTTCCAATAAGTAGAAAGGTTAATAGCTGAATGAACCCAGGCGATGTATCTCAGAAAGTGTTTCTTCAACCCTGAAATACACTGAGACCCTCATGTTTGGGCTTTTGTCACTGATATTTTAGCCTAATTATGTGACTCTTTTCTTTCATGTTCATTTGTGGCAATGGTCATGGCTTCTACCTTGGTTTCTAACGTATTTCCACTCACAGACAACCATTACAGAGAACTTATCCTGTCCCTCCTAAGCCTTGTCAGAAGAGGCAGGTCCTAATGACTCAGTTCATTCATGATAATGGAACCTCTAACATGCTTTCTTCACTCTCCCTTCCTTATAGAATATTCTGCTTATGATCATGAACACTCAGATTATCTTTCAATTATTTTTCATGTTTGAGTTTTTATTTCAACCTTGTTTGAGGGGTCTTAGAGAATGACTGGCCTTCTTTTGAACTTTTCAATACTAGCTTACAACAGGATGAATAAAAGTGCTTTCAAAGAAGAGCTCTCATAGATCCTAGCAGCTGCTCAGTACAAGCCCACATCATCATAGCCTCCGTCAATAAACAACACTGCATTAAATCAGCTTAGAATTTATGTGGCACCATAGCTAGGTGACCACTTTTTGAGTTGACACTCTAGTTATTAAACTGGTTTATAAAAGGAACGTGTAGGGTTTCTACACAGACTATCATGTTTCACATAAGAAAATAAATTCTAAAGGAAATTAAAAAATCTGATTAAAGACCAGAAATAGACTCAATTCTTGAGTCATGAATAGAAAGTCATGAATATAGCTTAAAGAATATTAAATATAAAAAATACAATAATCTAGTGGAAAGATTTTGGACTTGTATTTCAGTTGTTAAATGTGACCTAATGTTAAAGATCCTCATAAATAGAAGATGGATTCACTATGATGAGTTAAAATCCTCACATTCATTTAAAGTATCTGTTTCCTTCTTTCTGAAGGCCTAATGCAGGTGTTTTCTTGGAGTCATCTAGAAAATGTTTGTGAATGCTGAGAAACTACTCTTGGTATTTTATTACAAAAATTGCCACTATAGGAAGAATAAATCAAAAAGAGAAGGAATGCATTGCTCACAGTCACCTAATTAACGCAGTTGGGGAACCATGTTATTTAAGTTTACTATCTTTTCTTGTCACCTTTTCAAAATCTTGCTTGATGAATATAATATCCCCTCAGAGATCTATAGCCTATTGATTAAGCATCTTAAATTGTACAAGAACATAAGAATTTCCCACTCATTCACACCAACAAGAAATGGAACCTAGGCACCAGTCTTCAAAACTGCCAAGTAGGAAGATAGCTTTGTTTCAGATATGTATGCATTTACTATAATTTGAATGTCCTAGAACAAGATTCTTCAAATACACTGGAGTCTTTCTTATATAATTCATTGTAGTGTAGAGCTCAGGATAAAATAGTTTTATTTAGTTCCTACTGAATTCAGAAATACACAGAACTATGTAAGCAACTTTGGTTAATCTCATCTCCTGAATAACAGGGATGCATGGGAAGGATGTTTTGAATTGTAGAGATTAATTATAATAATGACTCCTCTGTATAAGCAAAAAATACATGTTTAAGATTGGGTAATAGTAAATCTTTCCATAGCACTTACTCTGTGCCAGGCAATATTTTAATACTTATGTTAATCAATATATTTCACAATAACCTTGTGTAATGAACACAAATATTATATGCATCATACAGATGAGAAAAGGAGTGTTTATAGGTAACTAAGGTCACATAAGTGAGTTCCAGAAAACTTGGAGTTGAGTCCATTCAATTTGCTTCCAGATAAATATTTGGAACAACCAAGCTTTACTCTGACTCCACTTGAAAGTCTTAAGCATAAAAATTGATGTTGAATTCCTTTTAGCCAAGTTTGAAAGATCTAGAAATTTACTGATGCTTAAGTTTAAATATTATATTTGTCAACTCATCTCTACTAAGCTCTTCAGAATAGAGACAACATCTCCTCTAGCACTTCATTTGTGAGTTAAAAGTTGACAATAAACTAAAGATGGTGGCCACTATGATGCATGACATAAAAAGACTCTGCTCTAAATTACAATGAAAGCATACAATAACCCAAGGATAGATTACATTATAAAAATCGACATCAAAAGAACTTCAATCAAAGCTAGAGATAAAATATTCAGGCATAAAAGTAGTAAAAAGAGACACAGGCTGCATCAAAAAGATAGCGTGAGTGCTGGGAAATTAAAAGAAGAAGTAAAGTACCAGATGCATAACTGCCAACAATAAATACAAGATACTTTAGCTTCTGATAGGCAAGTGAGATCCCTGGAGAAAGTGCAGGTCATTGAACACAATCCTCTTCCCAAGAGGCTACAAGACAAAACAAGCGAACAGTTGAAACACGTTTTTCTTTAACTTGAGCGAGAAGACTCAGAATGTTGAAGAGCTAACTGAAGAGCTAACAGGTTTTATTTTAGACCACTAGTAGATCCCAAAGACTGCCATTTTTCTTAGGTTTAAGGGTAAGGAGTTCATTAAAAACACAGAGTTGGTGGGATAGAAGGAGACTTTTTCAAGCTACTGAAGGACAACAGCTTTTGAAAGTCAATGCTGCCAGATTATTTCCTAAAAACAACATACAAGGAGGGATCTGTCTGTCACTCTTGGATTCCAGTTCAGTCGAGTGGACTGACCTGACTAGTTAAGCTGCTTCTTCAGGTACACCTGATTGAGGTTGTTCAAGGAAAGACTAACAATGCATTTTGCAAGCAAGTTTGTCTAAGCTCCAGGCCTTCTTTGTGTGAATTAATGATTCTAGTAAAAATCTGTTTGATGATGCTTGATGAAGAGGGTATTCTCCCAGGAGGTAATAGATTTGTATAACTTTTATGATCCTCTTAATCTAGAAGCCTATGAACATTGTAGTTTTCAAGAAGACAAAAAATCCTTTCAAAAATCGTACACACAACTTTGTGTGAAGAATGAGAGTGGACAAGTTTGCAAGGGATGTGGTAACAAAATGCCATACATGGAGAGGTTTTAATCACAGACACTTATATCCTTGGGTTCTTATGCCTGGTATTGCTTTGTGTGTCCAAATTTCCTCTTAAAAGAACACCATTTAGATTACATTAGGAATCACCTGTATGACTTCAAGTCACCTCAACTACCTCTTAAGAGAGAGAATCTATTTCCAAATTTGTTTACACTCTGAAGTAAGACGGGGTTTAGGCTTTCAACATATAAATTTTGGGCAACACTCTTCAGTCCATTAAAGAGAGCTTGTAATTCTCATCTCAAGGAGAAAAATGACCCAGAAAAAGATTAAGAACCACTGGTGTGGAGCCAAGGTATTATTTTCTTCCTTTAGTATATAATTTATTTTTTAATTAAAAAAGTGTTTTTTTTTGTTTTGTTTTTCATGGAAAGGTGCACACAGGAAGGAAGAGAGAGGAGGAGGAAGCACTTCATTTTTTAATTTAGTTGTTCACTCTGGTTCTTTCCCCCTTGAGAATCCAGGTATATGTAGAAGGAGCTCTTTTGGAGGCAATTGACCTAACCACTACTCCACCAGGGCACAACATAGTATCCTATTTTTTATAAACTTGCATCAAATAATATTTTAGAGCATCTCTACATAAATAGAAGCAATTGGCATACTATAGTATGTAGTTATTAGAGAAGTATTATTGTAGATAATGATTAGTGATCAATAGCCATTCCTCTGCATCCTCTCCACAACAAAAGCATCATTCATTGTTCTTTTGTTGGAAAACCACTAATACTGCCAATATGTTGTCTAGGACAGGACTTGTTCAGGGAAAGGTTATAGAGCACATATTTTAGGCTTTCCAGGCCATATAGTCTGTCCCAACACTCAGTGCTGCCATCTTGGCATGAAAGCAGTCACAAATAATACACAAGTGGGTGTGACTGTGTTCTAATCAAACACAATTTGAGGAACTAATTTAATTCCATATAATTTACATACCTCATGCATATTTTGATATTTTATAATCATTTTCAAATGTTAGAGGCATTTTTATATCATGGGTTGTACAATAGTCAGTGGATCAAAGTTTACTGACTCCAGGCTAAGAGAAAGAACCAATTGTAAGGAATTATGCTGTGATTTTAAAATGAGTTCTGTGACGAGAATTGTGAGAATATATGAGAATTTCATATAGTGTTCTTCTATGTTGTCCTGTCTAATATTATAGAGTCAGACAGAATGTATCATGACCTCTATGTACAGATACACTCTCCTACCCCACCACTGTAAGCTCCCATTGTTTCATCTGTTCATTAGTATTAGAGCAGAATCTCTTATTCTGTTCTTTATACCAAGAACTAATCCAGACATTGAAGACACTGGGGTTGAAGGGATGAACAAAACAGAAAACCTCCTGCCCCCATGGAGCTTCTAGTATTCGCTTCTTTTCCAAAGTTGTAAAAGGAGAAGCAATCAAAATTTGCTGGGCACCTATAAGGTGCCAGATGCTATGAGTGAACACGACAGTCATTTCTACCACTGATGATAGGTGCTCAGAACTGACACATCAGATGCAGGTTGTGCTTTGCCCAACTCTCTTACTCTGATAAAACAATAAAAGGAAACTCCTTGGAGCTGTGCCATGGGGTGGTCCTGGGAATATTATCTCCTTTTTATAAATAGAGAAGTTTATCTTAAATCTCTCTGCTCTTTAGCAGCAAGACAAGGCATAGGGTTGTTTGCCTCCAAAGTCTGTGTATCTTGCTTTTTATAATTTTGCCTTACAAGGTACAATTTGACAATATTTTAAAAAAGAACAAGCAAAAAAAAACAAAAACAAAATAAAACAAAACTCTTTAGCGTATTAGTCTTCAGGGGGAAAATAAAAGGTTGAGTCCAAATGCAAGTCCAATAGTCTCAGGACTCTGTCCATTAGGATTCTTCTGTGGTACCACTTCAATATTAATTGGGTGGTTTAATTATATTTATCAAACTTTTTTCTAGAATTCTTATGTCTCCACTGAGCCTTATTTCTCAGATAAATTTTATGCACATCTCTCAAGATTGTTAACTTGCCCACTTTCCAATATCCAATATTGATTCTGATAGTTTGTATCAAATTTTTATGCAATATTTAGTGTCATGAGCCCATAAGTGACAAAAAACTCTCATCAGAATTCCTTTAAACAAAGTAAGGTCATACTCAGGCTGGGGGAAACTTTAGTATTACCTAGAAAAGAAGATATCTGACCTTAAAACTATATTCAATTAAAAGACATGATAAAATAAGGAAATTACAAACCTACACAAGTTACATTTCATGATAGAACAATTCTTTCCTAGTTAGTGAAAGGATGTTTCCTTTAGCTTTTAATATGGCATGAGTTTTCTACCTTTGTGGGTCAACAGATATATCCAATTGGAGAAATCTCAATAAAGATCATAAAGTGACCTGGCTTGAAATGAACTCAGTGTCTATTACCTGGGGGTAATGTTTGGATAGTATGTGAATTCAATTTTGAAATAAAAGTTGTAGCAAAATTAATGTATTCCCAAGGATTATTATGATAATTAAATCAGTAAATGTATAGCCAAGTCTACTACTACATCTGATCCAGAGTAGGTGTGTTTTGTGTGTAACTGTGAGTGGTATTATTCTTACCGATATTTTTCAAATAAGAAATTTTGGGGTCAGTCAGATGCCCAATGTGGTTATTCACCATTAGGACTGTAGTTGTTAATTGTGTTCTATATGTGTATTAGCCTGCCAAGCTTTCTCAAAAAGTAGGGAAATACCATGAGTAGTAAGTCACATTCATAGGCGATTGCTTGGTGAACTTCCAGTCGGAAGGAGAGTTGACTAATGAAATGAATGGTATGAGGACAAAAGAGCTTGATGTGCTTGTTCCTACAAAGAGATTCAACACATTGGACTGATTGACCTCTGTCTGAACTGATCATACTTCACTGAACTCTGCTAGTGTTTCTCCCCCCTTTTCTTTAGTTACCTACTGGTAGGTTGATATAGTCTCCCAAAGATGTCCTTGTACTAATTCACACCTGTGTATACCTTACCTGCCATATCAAGAGACTTTGCAGACGTGATTAGGGATCTTGAAATGGGAAGATTACATTAGATCATCCAAATGGATGCAGTGTATTCATAGGTGCCCCTATAAGAAAAAGAAGGACAAGAGACAGAGATGACAAGACAACAGCAAAAGTAGAGGGAGTAAAGGAGATGTGAAGATGGTAACAGAGATTGAAGTGATTCTATTACAGGATGTAACCGGACATGAACCGAGAAATGTGGGAAAAGCTAGAAAAGTCAAGTAAATTGACTGTCACGTAGAGTTCCTGAAAAAATTCATCTGCCTCCAGAACTATAAGGTACTACCTTTGTGTTGCTTGTGATTATTTGTTAGGGCTATCATTGGATACTAACACGTCCTCTGAAGGAAAATTTCCTTTTTCACTTTCATTGAAGTCTATAATTTCATGTAAAAAAAGATATATACCTAAATCTCTTTCAAGTGATTTTTCACTGTTCCATTATGGTCTAGTTGTATGAATATTATAGTCAATTCTTAAATTATAGTCCAATATTCTTAAAAACAATTTTTAATGTAATCTACCTTTATGTATTATAGCTTCACCAAAATATAGGTTAACAACATGTACTGGTTTAAATGGGACAGTACTATTCTTTTTTTTTTTTTTTTTTCATATTTCCCGATCATGTCATCGTTTTCATATGTCAATGTTGCCCTGTTTTGAATCAATCATGGCCGCCTTTAACATGGAGTATGAGACATAGTTGAGTTGCCCCGGATCGAGTCTGTTGAGGGGCCCAGAATCAGGTGCCCCTTTTGCCCCATATCAAAGACAGTCCTTGCTGGCACTAACCATAGTGGGGGAGACTTCTACTGTTGTCCCCACCCCGCACAGGGAAACAGAGCCACAGGGAAGAGGCTTTCTCCCACCTCACGGAGCAGAACACCAAAGCATGGTCTAGCTGCAGGTATGTATTATGGGGGTTATCTCTGTCACTGTGAGATTGTCTCTGTCACTGTGGGATTGTCTCTGTCACAGTGGGGGTTATTGGGCATTGCTGGTGCTGGGATGATTAAAGCAGCATATGTTTTAGGCAGGATATTTAGTGATGGACTTATAGAGGCACCAAGTCTGGGTTTTGCCTAAGGTGCTAAAATTCCTTGCACTGGCCCTGGTCATGTGTGAAACCCTGGGGGACCACACCTCATTACTATATGTCTGATGTACATCACAAAGCACATACTTGTTGCTGGCCTGGTTACTCTGCTTCTGCTCAGATGGCTCCACCTTCCCCCATTCCCAGTCACCAGTGTATAAATCCATCCTGTTTCTGCCATCCCAATGTCCTGTTTTTGTCAAAAAGAAATATGGTCAGCCCACCAAAATATCAACAGGCTTGACAGACTAATCATAGAATCAAGGTCCATCCCAAGTGCCATGACTCCTCCTATTATTTGGGGCGGTGATCTTAGCACCCACAAGTGATCTGTGAGCAGGTGTGACTTGGCTGACTTTGGTAATCTCTCAGGCGCAGATTCCCACATGTCCATGCTCTCTCTCCATTATTTAGGATCCTCTCTCCACTGCTGTGTCCAAGGGAATTCCAATGCTCCTAGTGCCTCCAAAGCCTGCCATATTCTGGGTACTCAGAAATCACAGGGTGTGCAGAATTGGGAGAGCTTGATATTCCTCCCTTTTCTGGAAAACTTCCCAAGAAGCTCACCTTATACCCTGCTCCGCATGGAATCTCTTTGAATAGCTCTATCAACTTTGACTTCTAATTCTCTCTTCACTGTGGTCAGTCAGGATGATTCAAAGAGACAGTGAATGACAAATTTGAAACCTTTTGTTCTCCCCTCCTAATTCCCCATCACTGAAATTCCTCATCATCATTCCTTCTCCTTTCAGTGTTACAGAGCAAAATCTCATACTTATGAATGAATTAAGATATATCTTTCTATGAATAGGAAGCAGAAACAAGTTTTGGATTGGAAAAAATATGCATGACTAGTTGAAAGTTAATCTGTATTTATTTTCTCATTGTTTTATTCAAGGCAGCTGCTTTGATACTGTGCGCTGTTGTAGCTGCTAATATTTCTCATTCTGCTCTTGTTCTCTTTATCCTGTTAATACCTGAACCTATGGCATTACCAAAGGGGACTGTTCTTTAATAATTTGCAGTCCATTTGGAGGCCATCTGAAAAAGTCATTGAATTAAGACATGCCTCTGATTAAGCAGTCCTTTTCTGGTTTTTGTGTAGGAGAAACCTCCAGTCTCGTTACTATTTATGGTATCAGTACTGGTTTATATCAAGTATTTAGCTGTTCCAAAAGTTCTGAAAAATAGTCAGCCTGCCTTTGAACCTATATTTTTATATATCTTCAGCATGACATCAAGTAGCAGAGAAACAGGGACTCCACCTCTGAGTCTGCATTTCTCAGAAGACTCGTGGTTAAAATGCAGAATGGTATTTGAAGGCCGTAGTGACATGAGACCACCTCCGCTAATTGGGAAGTTTTGATAAAGTGACATTGAGTTATGACCCAGGGGCTAGAATGGAATTTTTTTGTAATTAGAACCAGTTGACCATTTTGTTTGAAGACTATTTTAGATTGAAACCAGAATGAGAAGAGGTGAGTATATTTTTTATAAATATATATACATATACAAATACACATATTCATATATATATATACATAGAATATATAAATAGTACATACAATATTCTTTCCATATATGATTGACGTATGTATGTAGTTATATATATATATATATATATATATATACACATGTATAAAGATACAGCTTCAGATTATTTTCAAAGCTTTAAAGCTTTTGTATCTGCTGTCTCCTATCCTACCATTGGGAAAAGGGGAACAATAGAAAAGAATGGTGTATATCAAAAATTAAAAAAAACAAGCTTTTGAATGTGAGTTCAGAACTGTAACAAATCCATGAAAACAGAGCTTATCTTTAGAATTCAATTTCATGCCTTTTGTACCTGCTATAAAAATAACCATTATCTTGTTATGTCACATATATGTATATATATATATATATGTGTGTGTGTGTGTGTGTGTGTGTGTGTGTATATCTTTAAAGGAAGAAATCCTCAAGATATTTCAAATGTATTTGATGTATGGACATTTTTATACACTTTTAAAAGGTTTAGCATATTCTGTGAAAATATATTTATGAACTATGACAAGCCTATCCATTGTTTGTTCAAGGCAGGCTCTGGTGGCATAGCAGGTTAAATGTGGTGCAGTCCACATACATCTCAAGGTCCCTAGTTCAAGACCCAGGATCAGGAAAACAACCAGAATTAAGCAACTGAATAAAATAAAGTGTGTCTTCTCCTCTCTTTCCCTACCTGTCTGCCCACTTGCCTTCATTCTTGCTTGTACTTTTCCCTTAAAAAACAAAATTCAAGTCCATCAACTAAAGTTGGATAAAATGACGCCTACATGTTTGGAGAACTATGTTCCTCCTAAGTATAAAAATGAAAGAAATAAAAGACAATGTACATGTAAAGATCACAGGAGTTATATATTTCATTATGTGGCTTTGCTAGAATGTAGGCCGCACCACAGTGGTAGCCTTGTCTGCTTCATTCACCATTTCTGTGCCAGCTCTTCCCATGATGTGCACATCATTCTGCTACTCAATAAACCTCTGACCCAATTCATTCAAGGAGTGACAACCTCACAGTTGTCAGCCATGAGGAATTACAGGTTTCCCTGTCCATATAGTCATACTGCCCTATGCATGAAGCATTGTATTCAGTTTGATCTTCTACCTCAAGACATAATCTAAAGTCTGAAAGATACACACGATTATATATGTATCTGTATCCTTTTAAAGTTTCTGTGTATAGGTGTGTGTATGTGTTTGTGTGTGTGTGAATTCCTAAATTGTTTCAATGCTTCTAGTTATTCAACTATTGTCAGACAGGGATACTTCCATTATAAAATAATGGGAATTCACAGATAATAAATTAGACCTTCCATTATTAGAAAACATTCTGCATTTTCTCTTGCTGTCTTGGGGAATTTTTGACTCCAGTTCTTTTTGTGCTAGAGATGTAATGTTCTCTATAAATCCTCTATAATTCTCTATAACAATGAATGAAATGAAATCTTTCTTATCAACCTAAGTATATTCCAGTAACATGCATCTTATCAGTAAACTAAAAAATCCTCATTTCCTAGCAGTGAAGCATTTAACCACCACCATTCTATTTCATGAAAAGTTTTTCTCTGCTGAAATATGTAATAGAAGAGTTTAAATTTTCTTAAGACATTTTGTTCAACATCAAGATTCTGATTCTTAAAGAATGAGCTTTGTTTTGAACACTAGTATATCTATTTCACTAGGAAATAAGGCAGGAATCTGTAGGACACTTATATCAATGGATAATTTTGCTTCATAATTGTCCCTATATGAAAAGACTGAAGACAAGAGTGACCATGATAGTTAAAAAAGACTGATTAGAGCAGATGCCAAGATTTTCGTGTAATTTGATTGCATTTTATCCAGTAAGCACAGGCACTCCTGTCATACGAAGGTGGATTTCTGTTGCTGTCTCAAAATCGTCCTCATGAAAAGTCAGTGACCCAGAGAGTGCTAAGAAGATCACTTCAATAATTATCCTGGAGGAAATAAGAACGTGCAACTTTTCTCCTTTAAAACTTCCAGTGACTTCTTTCACATTTATTAAAGATTCTAACTCTTTGTCACCAACCACAAGGTCTTAACAGACCTGGAGTAAATCCTAATCATGTCTGCCATGATTATTTGTTTCCTTAACATTCATGATTCCCATCACCATGCCTGTGTTCATAGGTCTCCTCACAGGTAAAATATTGTCTCCACAAGAGCCCTTTCTCTCCTCCCTTCTCAGGAGCTCAAGTCCTCCATGACAATATGAGCATCTGAGAAGAGGGAACTTCCCGTGTTATCTGTCACCTTCTTTAGCTGGGGGTCAGGACACAGTAGTAAGGGGTCCATTCAATATTTGTTGAATGGAGTCTTTAAAACATGCTAGTTATTCTTTTGTTTTTTTGTATTTTGTTTTTTGTTTATTTCTTGCTGGCCCAGGGTCTCAACCCGGGTTATTGGAATTTCCATGGTCTTCGCCTTAGTCATCAGAACCACTAGCGGGTACCTTCTTGTTATACCTGATTTTACAATGAACATGACTTCAGTGACCCATTCAAGGTTGGTCAGCAACTGGTATAAGAGCTTCAATGTTGGCCAGCTGCCTGCCTGCTGCTATTTTTCTGCTCTGCCTTGCAATTCAAGTTGTGTGCTTTAACCTCTGTCTTTCATAATATGGTGACTTTTTACTATTTTCTTCTATAAATATTTTTCTTATTTAGAATAGTTGGAGGAAACATTTTTAGAAATTCTGAGTATTATTCACAGGGTTTTTCTTGATAGGAAAAGATTGAAGAGAGGGAAGATATGTAGATCCTGGGGTCTTTGTGTCAAACATGCAGAAATCATAATAGGTATTTTGTGTTTGTTCATATATACTTGAGGAATCTCTGAGAGGAGATGCAAAAATTAATAATAGTGGTGCTTGAAAAGGGAGTAAAATAGATTAGGATAAAAGATGAGAAAGAAATGATTTATTCTACAATTTGTAGAACATATTTAAACATTCAAAATTTTGCAATTATATTATTTATTCAACAAATAAACTTCAAAATTCTTCAAAAATACCAGCAATCTATTCACAGCTGAAAGTTTATGTGTGATCACTTTTGCTTTCAAAAGCAGACTGAAAATGGGGTCATACCCACATGTAATCACTAAGTTAAATGGGGTGCATATTTAGATTCTTTTTAGTCAGATCTGAGCTCCTAACCAATATTCGCAAGACTGTAAGAAGTCAAGGTCAGCAAATAATTTTTTATGCCATCCATGAGATGAAAACAAAAAGGATCAAGACTGCCATGAACAATGAGAAAACTTAAAAAGTGAATTTGAATTACCTTAACTGATCACAGTTGTTTAATTCTTTTAATTAATGACATTCATGTAGTATTTAGGAGAATGTTTATTTCATAATAATTACAAATCCCCTCATATTGACTTACAGCAAGTAAGGGAATCTGATTTTGGAAAGAAGACTCCATTTGGGTGGTGAACATGAACACCGGCGGGAATATAATGATCTTTAGAAGGATGTTTTAATGTGGCTGTCTTACCTTACCAAGATTATCAAATATGATCAAGATTTTAAAAGTTAATTGACCGTCATGAATTAGTGGAGGTAGGTAAAAATATGAGTGGCACATCTATGCATATGGCTGAAGATGAATGAACTAATTTTTCTTGGATTATAGACCTCTGAACTACAGCTTTTGCAATGAATAAAAGAATCTTCTATATAAGCCTTAAGACATTTCTCTGTATTTTCTCCTTAATGCTATTTTTTTCCAGTTAGCTGATTTAATTAGTCTCTAAAACACTGGATGCTAAGAAATGTATAAAAATCTAGGATACTGAGATCTCCCAATTTAGCGTTGATTAAAATCGATGAGTTTGGAGTTTTCTGTTAAATCAAATGCTTCTGGCTTTCAGCAACTCTTTATTTTTAGAGAAACAGCTTTTTCTTTGTGTAACAAAAAGGCTTAGGAAAGCTTCTTTAAAAGAGAAAAAAAATACTTATAGGCTTCTGAGTCTTAAAATAGCCTATAAGAACAGCTCCAGAACCAGCAAGGTGAGCAAATGAACCAGGTGCAAAACTAGAGAAGTCACAACGTTGCCCCATTTCTTGCTGGGACCATTTCCACCAGCTCAAGACCATTATTGTATTATGACTTTCTTCACACTCATTAAGAACAAAGATCAGGTCTTTTATTTCTTTCCAATTTATTCCATTTCTTGAATGGCCTACATCCTTGCTATGCAAATTTAAGGTACACCAACTACTATCACTGATTGATGAAAGTATAGAAAATTTGAATATATCACAACTGTGTTTTTTATAAGTGTTTTTCTGTAATGACAAGGAACTTGATATTTACTGAGTGTCCTCTGTCTACCCTTTTGTATATTCTAATTCTGAATTCATAGATAAGAGACTTCTGCCCTGCTCTCAAGTAATTCATCATGTGGAATGAAAGAAGAAAGTGTGAATTTGTTTTAGATGTGCATTGGATGCATTTTTTTTAAAAAAGTGGCTTGCTTGGTAATTAAGATTTGTTAATAGAAATGTGGAAATGAATATGAGTATCATTCATCTCAACATTAACCAAAGTCATGCTGAATGAAAGACTACTGATGCATTATGAAATATGAAAAAGAAAGCATTTCCTGATGGAAAATCCCTATAATTGGTCTTGAAATGTTTTAAGGATCAGAAATTTGAAGATAAAGACAATTTAAGGATTATGTGTCTGTTGAGTGCCCACTATAACACTGACTGATTTCACAGTTCTTTGATTTCTGTAGGGGCTGAGTGAAGGGGAAGACTGCTTCTTTGCAATGTGTTAACAGGATAACTTCTATAATAAGCTGACTCCTAAATGCATGACACAATACAATAGTTTATTTTTTGCTTGTACAACAGAGCAGATGAGTGGATTATTGGAAAGGCTCACTTCCATGAAATCATTCAAGAACTCAGGCTTGAAGAGTTACAGCCATCTTCAGCATGAAGTTTCTAAGATGACCTTGAGATTGTCCACCTTCTATGAGAGAACGAGGAGGACATGATTCTGGTTAGCGTTCAATTTCAGTGCATCATCTCCCAATGTGGTATATTTCATTTCTGCTCATTTTCTGTTGACTGGAGTTCAATCAATACCTATACCTAACTATAAAGTATATTAGGAAATGTAGTCTGTGTCTTCAGGATAAAGAAAAGCATATAGATTTCAGGTAATATCTGTCTCTATAATGATCCCTGGGATTTGGAAGAGAGATTGCCCACTAGTTAGAACAATGGCTTACATATAATCCAGTTTACTACAAGATTTCACATGTCATCAAACATTGCAAGAAAATTAATTGTACATTAATTAAAGATCTCATCTTAATTTAATATTTTAATTAGGCATGTTGCTTCCTTTGGAAGAGCCACCTGCTAGTAAATTTGGCTTTTGAATAGAAAAATTTGCATCGTTTTCTGTCTGTTTTATGTCTGTAAACCAATACATCTTTAAAACCTTTCTGGCTATGAAAGTGAGCAGAAGTGATGACATTTTAAATAATTCACATTAATAAATTTTAGTGCTCAGTATTGCCACTATTATGAACACTTTATAGAGGGAATGGATCTGGAAGTAGAGGCAAGTGGAAGATACATAGAGTTCACATTTTGCTCTTATTTATTTTTTTAAAGAAAAGGTGCAGGCAGAAATGAAGGCAAGCAAGGCAGGTAGGCAAGGGGAGGAGAAAGAATCATTTCTATTTGTTATATTTAGTTGTTTATCTTGGTTTTTCCCACAGGTCCTGGATGTGAACCTGGGACCTTGACATGTATGTGAACAGCACCCAACTACTACTCTACCAGGGAGCACCAGCAAGAATGCACTGAGTTCCAAGGCTAAAGCTTTGTTTTAAGCATGTTTCAAGCAATGGGTTTTATTGACTACATATCAGATTCCATACTGGATGGTATACATCTGTTTCTTCTTTTAATCCTCTCCAGATTCTTCTGAGGCAGATGTTAAAGCCTCTGAAGAATCAAAAGACAAGTGAGATTAAGTCACTGATCCAAGGTCACTTGTTAGTCAAAGGTAGTAGGTGAATTATGATTAGAATCCAAATCAACATATCTCAAAAAGTATCTTTTTCCAAGGTTCCATCGTGATTCTTTAAGTAGTTGTATGTTTGTCTATCACCAGCAACACCAGCCTGTGAAAGCTTGATAAATATTGGCACAGACAGTGAAGTACTGGGATAGGAAGGAGTTAAGTAATTTCAGGTACTACCAGTTTGTAGGTTTACATTTTCCCCCAACTAGGTGCAACAGTTTGAATCTAAGCCATGGGTTTGGACTATTAAGCACAGATTTTTTTTCCTTCTTCTACCAACAAAGGAAACATTTCTGAAATTGAATTGAGAAAGCCTATAGAGAAAATAATCTTTTGTTTCCTAAGAAAGTTCTATCACCGTGATGCTTTCTTCGGAAATTCTTTCTGCTAGCCCTAAAACCATGAAGGCAAAATAATGAACCTCTCACAGAATGCCAAGAACATTCAGAGACATGTGGACGTATCAGCAGAAACCACAGAATTGGGATGGCCACATTGAGCCAGTTCTTGGACTCAGCCTAGACTGACTAACTAGTAGGGGGTGTTGATTCTGATACAACAGGACTCTTAGCCATGGAGCGCCAGTGGGTTCCTCAAAGCCTGACAACGTAGCCAGGAGGCAATATTTGAGCTGTGGTTGCAGGAGCAGGCCAGAGTTCATAGAAGAGTTGTGATGAGCATTAAATAACTGTAAACCCCCCTAGCATATAACCCCAAACACCCGGGTCTGACTTTGATGGGTATAAACTTGTTTTACTAAAAAGGACATCATTCATTTATATGCTCTGTTAATGTTTTGCCCATTTACAGTAAACATTACATATTGATTCATTTAGCACAATTAATGGCCTGCTATGTACCTAGCCTGGAGATAAAGTGATGAAGATTCAGACAAGATCCCCACTCTGACCACATTTAACTTTTCATTAAGTGAGACAGGCAGACATATAAGTACAATTAAAGAGCATTCAGGTGAGATTGAAAAATACAGTGATAAAAGGATAACTTATCTCATGTAATTTAGATTAAGGGACAAGAAATAGGAGGATAGGAAGGGAAGTTTCTTTAAAATAGATTAGGAAGACTGTTAGAAGGGACATTTGAGCTGGTACATGAGTGACTGAGAGAGATTGTGGGAAAAAGTGTGTTCAAGGCACAGGAAATAGCAATTGAAGTGATCTTGATGCAGAAAGTGGGGAATGGAAGGGAGGAAATATAAAAGCAAGACAGGAGCCTTATGGCTCACAGTAAAGAATTTGAATTTTATTCTAGTTCTGAAGGGATGTTCTTGGACTTTTTTTGAAGGAATTACTAAAATTTTATATACTCTTATAAGTGATTACTAGTACAACTAACTGGTAAGTGAAGCAAAGTAGAATGAAAAAGGAAGTAGAGACCCACTTATAATGTCCTCAAATTTTTCCATCTAAGGCATGAGACTGGCTTAGCTCAGGATGACAATGCTGAATGAGACAGTTAAGGAAAACTTAAATCACAGTAGTCTATTAAAGCTGTAGTTTGTTTTAAAGGGAGAATATGCTTTTTTTTTTTTATCTTCGGTGACCATATATTCAAGTGGAGAAGACAAGAAATCTATAGATCAACTAATTAGATAAAAAGTAGGAATTAAATCATATCAACAGGTGGAATGCAGAGATTTTAAACAGGAGATGATATGAAATGACTGATGACTGAGAACTCTTTTTTGTTTTGTTTTTTAATTTTTTATTTCATGGCTTTTCAGACCTACAGAGACATTTCAGGATTAGTATTGTTTTAGAAATGGTTATCTAGATATCATGAATTTTGTTTTATAATAATTTCCAAATTCTAATTGTCCAGTCCCATCATTCCTTCTGCATTTACCGATCTGCTTTCCTCTTTCCTTTATTGATCTATTGATATCAGTGTGGACTGTTGGATGGTATTTAATGGGTTTCCCCTAACTTACAATTTCTATTTATTTTGATGTGCTGGATGCCAGGGACTCAGGCTTGGCCAGGTCCTGCAGGTCGGTTCTTGTGCCTTTGGGATGTGTCCCCATGGCTTATCAGTACTTTCTTCCTTTTTAACTCACAGGGTCTTCAAGGCTCATCATTTACCTTCCCTGGCCCAGGTCTACAGAGAAACTTTAAAAAGAACTATTCAGCTAAGACTCTAAGGACAGGAAGTAGAATGGAAAGGACAGAGATGATAGGTAGTGCAAAGTGCAAGGCAGGCGGTCTAACCAAGTTCGAGGGCCAGAAAGAAAGCTAAGGTAAGTCCCAGTGTGGAGGGGGAGAGAGAGGATGATCTTGATAGAATCGGCAGAACTCAGAAATATGAATCAGTGTTATACGCTGTGTAGATGTAAAGGACATTGTGTGTGTATATGTGCACACACAGACATATACTATTCTGTACATTTTGATCACTGCTATGAAAGTTCTGAGTCCCATCTAGACTGGTATGAAAGAATACTCCCTAGGGCAGTCAGAAAGTGGGAGACAGGCAGACAAAGGGAAAAAAGAGCACTGCAGTGGAGAAGAGAGAGGAGCCCAGTTTTGGATCTCCAGTTAGGATCCATTAGAACTTAAGCAAAACATAAATTTCAATTCTGATTCTCCAGTCTGCAGCCAAGAGCAGCAGATAATAAGACAAGCTGTGGTTTTGCTGACCATCTGGAGAATAGCATTTGCGATTCAGCAAGGTGAGAGTCTGGGAATGTGACAGACATAAGATACAAACTGCAGGGAAAAAGACAGCAGGAAACTCCAGTGAGCTAAGCATGGAGACTGTGCTTAGGACACACGGGCCGTGCTGAGGAGCCTCTGTGGGCAGCAGGCCGCTGGCCACAAATCTGAGAGAGGTCAGCATGGCCCTGGAAAAGTAAAGGTGAACCCCAAAGAGGCAGATTTCAGGAAAGTAAAAGCACGATGCAGCTGAATCCTTTTAGCTCACCCATGTCATTTCTGAGGGCAGCAGTACCAACACTTAGCTGACAGCTCCCCCATGCAGGACCCAGGCTTTTGTTCTAGAAAGCCGACTGTCATGTTTGGATTCTACTCCACTGGTTCTTGGTTTCCAGGACCCACAGTAAAAATCTCCATTGAGATCTTGTTGAAGGAGAAGCTCTGATAAAGTTGGAACTAGTGACAGAAGCAGTAGCTCGTGGACCACCATCTCGCACTTTTTGGACTGGTCTTAAGAAAGAGCCGAAGCCCTGGAACCCGGGCTGGCCCAGCTTTCCATGCTGTTGACCTTCAGCATCACTACTTACCTTCCTGCCCAAAGTCCTCGGTCACTCCGCTGGAATTGCCTTTCCTTTATTAGTTCATTTCCATCAATGTGGAAAGTTATGTTCTTGTTTCATTCAATTACTTTACTGTTATGCATAAAACTATACTTTTATTTTTACCCTTTTTTTTTTTTTGCTTCCTATTTGAATTTCTCCAGCAGAAATACCTTTTGACTTCACGGAACTGTGAGCTCCGTGAGTGTCATAGCCTCAGCACGTGTTTATTGAACAAAGGAGTAAACAAACCACCGAGACAGAGGTATCTCCTGAGCCTTAGTTGATCAAATGGCCATTCCTTAGCTTACTGTTTAGAAATATGTGTGTAAATGCGTGTATGCTGCATATCTCTGTCCGAATACCATAACCAAATTTGTTAGATCCTAAACATATTTAATAAATGTTGCTTATCATGAAAAAAGAAAAGTTGAATTGTACTCTTTCTTTTCACGTCATTTTCTTTAGGTTTCCCGGGAATGATTTAAAACAAGCTCTGCTGATCAGAGTTTTTCTTCTCTTTTTAATGGAATATTGAGCTGCTTGGTCTCTCCAGAATCTAAAGATTCCTAAGCACCCAAGCAAATGATCCCAGGCACCTCTCTTCCCATTTCAGGGCCTGAGTCTTCTCTGTACAGACACAGGCACAAGCGGTCTCCCCACCTGAAGAGTCCCCAACACTTCGGCCCCAATCAAACTATAGTTATTGGCCGTTTAATACTCAGTGAGCCTTACAAATGACTTAATTACGGGGCTGGCTCACCAGAAAATAGAATGCTGGAGAGGAATTCAGAAGCACATAGCCATTGGTATTGTTGATGAAAAAGTAAGGCTTAACAGGAGACCCAAGCCTCTTTTTCTAAGACCTTCCCTGGTACACAATGTCACTTTGCTTTGGGGCTATTGTTGTGACTAATCCACATGACTCTGTGAGGCTTTAACAGCATCCAGCACCAACTTTGTCTACAAGCGTGCTCTCTCCTTTTCCAGGAAAGTTACAGGAGGGCTGGCTGTGTCCTGCTCCTACTTCCATACCAGCATTTAATCCGGAGCTTTACAAAAAGTGGTTACTTAAAGAAGCATTGCATTAATAAATGTTTATGTGTGTATATACATACATATATACACACATGTATATACACACAGCTATGCATGCACATACACATGTATGCTAAGTATAGGATTAGTGACTACAGAAAATCAGGGATGAAAAACAAAACATTCTGTTTGTAAGGTCTTATTTTCCTAAAAGAAAGAAAAAGAAAGCAAACCCCAGAGTGTCTCTGTACAACGCCGGCAATTTTAGAATGTATGTTTTTTGAAAAATAGCTAGCCATGTCTCTTTGATAGCAGTTTTATTTTTAGGAAGGACACAGGTGATTTGTAATCTACTGCCCTAAACATTTAGAGACACTTGTTTAAATACCTGCATGAATGAATGAGCTCATGTTTTTGACAAAAACAAAGAGCTTTCTTTGGAGTGGGTCCTGTGAGGTTCCTCCTATACTATTTTAAACATCAAACACAATACACATAACATACACTCAAGGAAATGTCAATAACTCACAAACACCACGAGAAATGCCATCTCGTTACTCCCAGGCGGGTTGGTCCATCTGTGAGTAACCATACCTTCACTCTATGCAGAGGCCTTGGCAGCTCCAGCATAGGGGACAGTGCAGCTCTGAATGGGCTCTTTGACGGAGATCAGCGTCTCCCATCTCCTGAGAGTCTCGCTCTCATTAGTACTCACCCCTTAGGGCAGCCGTCGGCCAAAAAGAAATCAGACAGGCGGGCACCCCACGCTGGGCATCGCCCTATCACAAGAGGGCTTTCCTGTCTGGTTGTGATGCTAGAAGCCCATTCAAAAACTTATTTTCTACTTCACACCAGGGACATCCTTTGCACAGAGCCAGACTCTTCCTTTTTAGGGTGCTGACCTGCAGCTATCCATGCAAAGGCCTGCTTTGGGGGAGCTGTGGTTCAGGGCACCCAAATGGTTGGCTAGCCTCCATTGTGAAAGGGTAAATGCTCAAAACTTTTGCTCCATTCCCAGGAGTCCCCCAACCCCATTAAAGGGATTTTGCATTCAGTACCTGCCAACAGGACCTGTAAGCAAGCCAAAGGAGCTGCAGATTAAGCATAATTATGAATCCTGAGTGGAATGGCATCCTCGGAGATTGGTTTTCATGAAAGACTTTTTTTTTTTCAACTGAAAATTCACATAAGGAAGTAGTGAACACTCCTTGGAGTCTTTATATTGAAATATGCTTTGCAATTAAGCTTCTCCTAGTGCTTTCATGAAACAGATAGACAAACTCCCCAGCTTGAAAGCCCTTCTTAGAATGGGATTTGCGTTTGCTCAGGATTTGTATCTAATCAGCACCAAATTTTGTAGATAACTATTTTAACTTTTATTAACAAGAACTGTTACCAAATGCAAGACGTTTTCCAGGCTTGGTTGTCAACAAGCAGCTAATTCCAAGGAATTTATAAACCAGCTCCATGGAGTGAAGATTCAAAGGCCTCTTGCAGGTTCTACTCGCGTGGTTATTAACATGTCCTCATGGGGGGCAAGTCAATAGACCATTTAGTCTGTCAGTCTTTCCTTCTTTAGATGGGAAAAAGCAAAGTCCAAAGATGTTGGACATAAAAATATTTGCAGTATCTGCATATGGCAACTTTCCCTAAGAGGGCAAAATTAAATTATGAACACATCGCAGCATGCATTTTCCTCATGTTGTCTGTATATTTCACGTCTTCTAAATATATTGATATGCATACAGGGGTGCATTCAAATTTTTAAAAAACTATTCATTTACCTTTCACAAAGTGCATCATAAATGATAGTTATTAACCACAGGTAGGGTTAGAAGTTGTATAATATCAAGTAAAAATACGAAATTTCTGACAAATCCAAAAGAACTCTGGGAGGTGACATAATGATAACGATGATGATAATAACAACATAGTAGCCAGAAGATACCACACTTACAAGTGCCAGATGCCTGCCAAGCTCTCTACATCCACTGTCTTCTTGAGTCTTCACACACACACACATGCTAGAGACTTATTATTTGTACTATGTGGATGAGGAGATGGAAACTAAGTGAACTCAAGCTTTCTAAGATCCTGGAACTCTTTTTGACCAGAGGCTGAAATTTGAATACTGACATACGTATGTCTTATGGATGCTAAAGACACTTAAAAAAAAATCTTTAAAAAAATTAAAAAAAATTGGTTTTGGAGTAAGCTTATTGAAACACTCAAGAAAAATCAGTGTCATTTCTTTCTAATCATCTCTATATAAAACCTTCCTGTTTCCCACATTCTTAAAAATTATTCAAATATATTCATTATTGATGGTTTAAAAGCAACTAATACATCTGGTAACAAGGAAATCCAGATGTTTGCTCAAAGCTGCCTAGTTTCCAAATCCCAGTAGAATTTAATTTTTACATTTCACCCAATTGTTTATTTGGTAGAGAAAAAGAAAACACACTTTTATTCAAAATGTTTCGTCATCAATATGGTACATTAATAATTAATAAGATGGCTCATTTCTTAGTTGTTTATAAAATTATGAATAATCTATCATCTTTATGTCTATCAAATACTTAAAAATGAAGTACATGTCAGACAAGAATAAAACACAATAAAGATAAATTATCTTCTTACCTAATCTGTACATATTCATAAATTCACACCCCATGGAATGAAGGGTTTTTGTCTTTTTCCTTATTAATGATTACATTGCTTTGGTGGCTGATATTCAATCATCTCAATGACTTAAAAGAGTATACAGTCAGTTCCTACATTTATGTTGAATACTATACAAAAGCCCTAGTTAGTACGGTTGTTTTTTAATTTTTAGAAAAAACATCTAATTTTACATAAATTAGAAACTTTGGATCTACTCCCTCACATTATCACTGATAGCTGCTATGTGTGGAAAAGTGCTATTGCCTTCTTTCAAATATGGAATGTCTAAAGATTCTTAAAACATTTTTATGGCAAAAAGCACAGTGTAAGGGTAGAGTATTCATCTATCTTAGTTACTTTTCTCTCCTCTTTTCATTGTTCATCAGGTAGAATGACCTGAAAAGACAACAATGACATGGGTTTTTTTGCTCTATCTGTAAACATTCTGATCTTCGAACACCTGAAAGGCCTTAGAGAAGGGAACTGAGTTCCCTCTGATGATAAGCTTGTAAAGTTAACTGGTAGTTGATATATACCAACTGTGCAGCTCCTATGGGAAGGGGTTGGGAGGTGAGGATGGTAGAAGGAACTGGATGATGAATACATCTGTAATGGCACACAAAGTATTGAGTAAATAATTGTATTTTTTTCTTATTTGAATGGGAATATATCTGAGTCATGGAAAAAAATGCTCCAAAGATTATCCAGAAATTCGCTTACTATTTGAAAAACACAGTTAAAAGTGCAGCAATTGGAAACATTAGGTGTAAGAAATCACATTCCCTTAGTTTCCTGGTGTTTGCTGGCTTTATACCTCTCCATATGCAAATAAAAGAAGTACCACTTATCCTCCTCATTCTCAGTGTCACTCCTCTTCCTGTCCTTGCCCAACTTCTTCTAACAGAAGACCCAACTTAAACATTTTTTCTGTGCTAGGTGTGACTGCAAAGTTTGGGCATACAACTCAGAATATGTGAGCTGGGACTCTTATCAGGACTTCCAGAGGGAACAAAGAGGTGAACTAATATAGAATACCCCTTTGATCTGGTTTCTTCTTCAAAAAGCACATTTACCCCACACATTGTATATGATCCCAAAAGTACACAATGAGTCACATTATACATGTCAAATATCTCCCAACCTTATCATATGATATCACTGGACTGTGATTTCCTTACAACACCTGTGAACTGATAACCTGTGAGAATGTGTTTTTCAGAATATTATAAGAAAACATGCTGAAAGGAGAATAGAAGTTGATTGATGTCATGAATACCTTAAATAATTTGAATTTGCCATGAGAGTTTTTAGATTGGATAATGAATGCTAACCTATCTTGAGCACTGTGAATTCAGGATAAGTTCTTTCCATTTATCTTCTCATTTAATTTTCTCAACAACTCAATGAGTTTGATGCTGACTGGTATTTTTCATGAGGTAACTGGAGATAAAGAATCTAGAAACAAATTAATTTAGTCTTTCAGTCAATAGGATGAAAATGAAAGAAATACATTGAACCAAGTACTATATCAAATAAAAAATTATACAGTTAAAGCAAAACATTGATGATGGAGATGATGCAATTGAAAACATGAGGCTAATTGATATGTTTATGTCTAGTAGAGAAAGATTTTTCAGCCCTGCTTATTGTTTCCTATGCTCTTTTTAAGGGCTGTCAGTGTAAGCTCAAGATTACTTACTTTTTGCTAAGATACTGTTGGGCAGGAAGATCTAGTTACCAATCTAAGCGAAAATGCCTAAGGCATAGAGGGTGCAATGACGTAACAGGCCCAACCCCAGAAGTAGGAGCCCATAGACTTTGATCCACTATATAACCTTGGGATGCCAAGGAAGATGCAACACAGAGGGTGTTGATTGGAACAAAGTTTTATACACAGGCAAGAAGATACAGCAAGATCAGTGTTTGTAGGGTCTCCTATGGCTAGTGAGTCCCTCTCAATAGCCAATATATGAGATGGGCCTCCTGCACCCTTCCCACCATGTATGTGAAGATCCCATTTAGGTTAGATGGAGGCCAGATTTACATACAATGTGCATACCTAAGCAATACCCAAAAAAGAGATAGGTAAAGGAAGAAGAACCCAAGGCCAAGTGAAAACTTGGCACTTCATATTCATATTAAAGAAAGTCTTATGCTCAGGGTACTGATCCTAGGGAGGGGTGACAAGTCCTGAGATGATCGCTTCTGCAACAAATATCATATGGAAGATTCCTGCCAGGATGGAATTTTTCACCTGCTTTCTTTTCCCAGACTCCTGCCTCAATGGTGTAGAGTGACTGTATGGGTGGGCCTTATCCAGCATGCGTCATGTTTCTCTTCGTAGAAGACATGGAGGGCTTACGTGAGATGTCACTCTCAGATGTGCTTCCTTTAGATT
Source organism: Solenodon paradoxus (assembly GCA_004363575.1). Classification (NCBI taxonomy): domain Eukaryota; kingdom Metazoa; phylum Chordata; class Mammalia; order Eulipotyphla; family Solenodontidae; genus Solenodon; species Solenodon paradoxus. The sequence goes on along the minus strand of RJWH01000175.1, from coordinate 737,077 downwards.
GTAGGAGAAGAAAAAGAGTGGAGTGGAGATCTTTTGTTTTTCTCTGGGCTGTGCAGACAAAAAAATTTAGCATGAGGAATGGTCAAATAGAGATGAACAAAAAAACAAAAAAGCAATACCCATATCTCAGGGTAAGGACTATCTTCTGACTCTCCATCTATACAACTCACAAAATAAAAGAGCAAAAACAAAAACAAAATACATACACACAATGAAAGATAACAAAATTCTATAATTATCCAACAGACAAATTTAAATAGATATAAAATAATTAAAACAAACCCTTGAGTGGAAAATAAAGTAACAAAATCTAAAAGAAAGATAAAAATGTGATTTGAAGGTTCAGATAGAGTCCTGTACTAATGAGTAAATGATACAAAGTGAAAAGAAGGATTACAAGTATCGAAAAGAAAAAATAAATAAAGTGAACATAAGTGGAGAAAACATGATATAGATTGAGCTGTGCCCTCCCTGAAATTTCTCTGTTAAAACCTTGACCCTTACTATGATGGTGTTTGGAGATGGGCCTTGTGGAGATAATTAGATTTAGGTGAGTTCAGAAGGTAGGGCGTCTATGATGGTATTAATCTCCTTAAAAAAAGACATACTAGAGAGCTGCTTCTGTTTCTCTCTCTACCATTTGAGGAAAGGAAAAGGTAGCCATCGAAAAGTCAGGAAGAGCTATCTCATTTCACCTGGGCACACTGACCCTCTAGTCTCAGACTTTCAATGCTCAGAAAGGTGTCAGAAATACATTTATATCATTTAAGTCATGTGAACTATGTGATTTTGTTATAGCAGCCCTATCTGAATAGTGCAAACAATCTTTTTCATCTTTATTTATATTGTTTTTTTTAACCCTAGCCCTATATCATGAAGCTGAGTCCTTGGTCTTCAGATGGTTCACACACCAGTGTCTCAGTTACCTGAGCCAAAAGGGAATGTAGCTATAAAAAATAATATTAAGAGAAAAAATAAAGGTGACAATTATTTTAATAGAATTACAATAATTAGAATACCAAAAGGAATAATGAGACATTATAGACTAAAATTGTACTAATTTTAATATAATTAGAATCAGACGAGTAGTAAATGAAAAATGTCTTGAAATCTCAGCCAGAAAGAGAAGAAAGAAATGACAACCAATAGAGGAAAAGAAATAATGCAAACATGAAGAGAATAAATGACAACCAATCGAGGAAAAGAAATAATGCAAACATGAAGACTGATCACCTCCTCAGCAAGACAAATAGATGGAAAAGGCCACAGGTGATCAATGACACTAGTTCTGTTGTCCTGATGGTGAAGGTGGGTCTCATCCTTAGACCCTTTCCTTTGATCCAGACTTCTCTGGAGATCACACCTCTCTCAATCCTCAAACAAATGTTCCCATTTTTTTGCAAATTACCTAGTTACTCTCTCTGTATATAATATAGAGGTATATAAGCCCAGCATCTCATAATCAGAAGGTATTTAAACTGAGTCCTTCCTTCCCATCTGGCTCTCATAGTTTCCTCCTCTTTATTCCTATCTATTACAAAATGCTGACTGGGAACCTTTAGTATATTAGGTACTATGCCAGAGGCTGGTGGTGCAATGGGTTTCTCAACTGGACGCATCTTCTCAAAATTTTCATTCCATTATGTGGGTGAAGGAGGAAGCAGAAGACAACTAAGAAAATCCATATTGTTAGAAATCAACTGTTATACAAAAACAAAGGGCAGGCTTGAGAACAGACGGACTGGGTAGTCTATATTCAGAAGTGGTTCTGGAGCACCTGAGAGATGGAAGCTGGAACAAACATAGAGAAAGGGTCAGAAAAAGCCTGGTAAAAAGAGGGAGTACACACTAACTTCCTAGGTCAGAAAGAGCTTAGTCTGTTCGTGGAGCCCTCCAAAATGTACCTGTGTGCATGGGGTGGAGCAGAAGAGGGAAGTCGGAATCAGGGGACTCTCCAGGTGTGTGCAGTAAGCAGACTGTTTGTATAATGGTTCCATGCCTCGATTTCCTCGTAGCACCATAAAATATTGTTGACAAAGCCTTCCCTAGACATCATACATAATGACACGTTGGGGACACTTAAATCATGGCCATTCCTCTCCAGGTTTCTCCTTGGTATAAGCAACTTTTCTTTCAGAGTTAATGACAAATTTGGTCTCTTGAGAATTTGACCTCCTGGAAATGTACTATGATTAGCTATCTTTTTTTCTTTTAATTTATTCCAAGATTAGACCCAGTTTATTGAACTGATAATGCACTTATCCAAAGTCCATGTGAAGACAGTTCAAAATTTTAGATTAATTATTTTTCAACTGAGATTTTTCTTCATAATGTAGTCAGCTTTTGAGACAAAGACTTGGTCATAAATCTTAAAATTAGCTGGGGAATTAATTTTAAAATTAAATACATCATGATAAATTATAGGCAAATGAATAATTAGAATTGCAGGAAAATAAAACCAGGCCATTTGGGTGCATATGTAGATTGTGACTTTAATTGAGTGATCTCTCCAGGTCAACGTCTTGGTCAGGAAGGTGGGGAGTACAATGCACTTTCTTAATTTTGTTTTTTGACATATCTGTCTCAAGGCTCAAGCATGGGAAGTCAATTCCATATTTAAACTGAATTTATGAGCTGTAGAATTTTATAGCTTACAGTGTGAGAATACTTAAGGAACTAACGCTTCAAAATCTGAAAACACAAAGATTCAAAATACCGTCATACATGAAGAGTGTAGACTTGGTCACTCAACTCAACTTCCTTAGTGTATTCACTTGCTCATTTTTGCTAATGCTAGTCCCTCTTCCTCTTAACAGCTAGCTACATCCTAATCTAAAACACAAAATATTTATTATTTTTCTCCTTGTAAAGGGTGATCATAATGTAGAGTGCTCTGTATATAAATATGGGTCTTATTTTCATCTGGTGAAGCTTAACAGTTAACAGGAATATATTAAATGAAAAACATACATAGTTACTTATGAATTAAAAACATTTATTTCCCCAAAAGAAAAATGTTATATCTCTTTTTCTTTGTTTTTTCAGTTTGCCAAAGGTATAGATTCCAGGAAGACAGTCAGTCACAATAGAAGTAGGGAGGAGTGAAGGCATTCCCAATTATTTCAAAACCTGAAATCTTTTCCTTGTTAGGATGATTTCTCCACCCTCCACCCGCCACACACACACTTGTGCTTAATATATAGCTCCGTGATGAGTAATAAAGTCAAAATACTGTAATTTAGACCTGGTAGAAGTCTTGCTTCCATTAAAAAAGAGATGAGAACGTCCTTTGTGGTTCCTGGTTATGATAAATTTATCCTAATTCTACAAATTGATGACGAGTAGAGGAAATGATGAGCAAAGCCACATGAAATGGCAAGGTTTGAGCAGTGTTTATACCTCCCTTTCCTCTCTGACACTTCTCTATTTGTTTATTAGGAATTGAAATATGGAGTTTAGTATGGTCTGCAGAGATCTTTGTTAAGAGGCAGATGTGGAACCAGAACAGTGAGAATGACCACGTTGGCCCAAGTTCGATTTCAGTGGAGGAAGTGCTGCGGAGGGCCAGCTCTGACCTGTAGTCTTTCTTCAGACCCTGCATCCTCCTGCCCTTTGCTGGTGCTGTGATTATATTTAATTTATTCATCTTTCTGAGCATCATTTTTCTCAGCTGTAAGATGATAAAGAGTCCTACCTCACTGGTTTAAATTAATTTAATTGAGATGTTTTATGGAAAGAGCTTGGCATTGTATTCAGCACATATCTCGCACTTAAAATCTGTTAGCTATTATTAGTAGCTTATCAGATTTAGCAAAGTGTTGAAGGAAATGCAAAATTTGCCAAGAGGAAAGGGAAAGGGTTATTAAATGAGGCGAGGGAATGAAATGGGAACTAGATTTGCCTATGGAGAGATTCTAGGTGAGCACAGGACTACTCTGATTCTGGGGGAATAGACTTCTGAACAGAGAAAAAGCAATAAAGGGCTAAGAAATGCAAACTTTTATTTCACTATCAAACATTTATTTAGCTTCTTTATTTCCAATCAGGTACCATGTTAGGTATTTTACAAACATGGACTCAATTAGTGTTTACTATAATCTTACGAGATAGGTACTATTCCTAGTTACAGATGAAGAAAGATACAGAGTTTAAATAACATGCCCACAGACACAAAGCTGGTGAGTAACAGGGTTTAGGTTTGAACACAGGCTCCTAAATCAATGATTTTGATCATTAGACTAAACTTCCATTTTTACAAATCCCAGGTCTTGCTGTAATTATCTACAAGTGGACTTAGCAATATGAAGGCTTATAATTTTCAATCCTTTTTAATTATTTATTTTGTTCTTTCCTGCTCCTCACTTTCTTGAGAACTTTTCTACCAGTATTTTAATACAATTCCATTTGTTCTCCCTGCCCCTAACTTTATTGACGTAAAATTGACATACAGCACTGTATATGTTTAAGGTGTAGAGCATAATAATTTGACTTACATATATTGAAAAAAGGATTATAATAGTAACTTTATTTAATATCTCTCATCTCATATCTCAAAAAAGAAAACACTAGGTCTTTTTCTTGGTTCTTTTCCTAGCATCTGCTTGTTAACAATTTTCAAATCTAACACACACACAGCAGTGTTAACTATGGTCTTCACACTGTATGCTACATCCCAAGTACTTACCTCATAACTAGAATTTGTGCCTTTTGACTACCTCCATCCAATTATCTCTCCTTCCATTTGTTCTTAAGCTGCAATCTATCTTCATGTTTATGAATTTTTCATTTTCTTTTCCTAGAATTCCCGGGAACTCATCAAATTTTATTTCATAACCCATATAAATTTATCAAAATTAGTATGCGTTTTCTCCAGAATTGATAATATTTTCTCATTTTATTACACACTCTCTGCAGTGGTATGGAACATGCAGTTAAGCTAGTGGCAGTGATCAAACTCTGCAATTCATTTTGCAGAGACAATATTCTTTCATTACAAATTCTTGTTGCCACATGTGATTTAGAAAATAGTAATAATTCAGCTGATCTTATAACTGCTAAAGTATAGGTGATTTTCTTCTCATTTTCCCTATTTTTTGCATATACTCAAAAATATGTTCTCCCACCAAGGGTGAATTTGTTAACTTTTTTGTAGTATAAACATTCAAAATTATAATATGGTTGTTTATTGCCTTTATTAAATGGTGTCAGCTTTGATGCTGTAAGGCTATTAAAAGACATCGAAAAACATAAAAGTGTTCCTATAAATCAAATAAAAGTTGCAGTTATGAAGTTTCAACTTATTTTTACTACACTGTATGAAACTGAAAGGAAATTATTTCTACTTAGTTTCAAAAATACCCAAGTACTCATTTGTACCCCTTTTTTATTCAAATGAAGCAACAGCCCCAGAACCCAAAGCTGTCCCTTTCTGAACAAGACAAAATAGGATAAACAATTAAGTTTATTACACCTGCGAATCACCACCTGAGAAGGTAGCAGTTTTAAAAATTCTATTGAGAAAATCGTTTGAGTTCTGAATGGTCTTTTGAGATTGTGGCTTATTTACATACTTGTCCAAACTGATCATTCTTATGAACATTCTGATTTCTAGGAAATACCTAATAGTCATAATCATGATTTTGACCTGATTTTCTTGAATTTTTATATTTTAATAACATATCATCTGCATCCCAGCAATTAAAAAGTAAAAGTAAAGGTCCACTAGCCTATCAATTGACTGTGTAACCTGCAGAAAGAATGTCTATATGACTTAAACATCCAGTAAAGGTCTCTGTGGTTTTGGAAGACTATATATTTCCCATTCCTCTTCTGTGGCACAAAAAAGATGAATTTTGATTTTCTTTTAGTGAAACCTAAAAAAGAAAAGTTTGGAGTAGCCAAGAAGCATTCATTTTTGCTTTCTATTCCTCTTATACTTTCTTTATAAAAAAATACCTGATTATTTCTGTGAAGTAGTTAGTAATTTACAGTAATCCAGTGTTAATTCCATACAGTGATGATATACTTTCCTTGTCATCATTACTTTCAAAAATGTCCATCAATCCAATTCTGGCTGAAGGACTTTTCCTCCTTAACCATCATTCATTCAGAAATTTGGGTATGCTAACTTTAGAATCCAAAGTTGCTTAGTGTATAATAAAAAAAATTATGATTAGAAAAAACAGAAAACACTACTCATGGGTTTTTTCAGATTAGAAAACCAGACTACTCTTTCTTTTGAGCTAAAAACAATTTTTCTCATTTATAAATAGCTAATAAAAAATAAAAAAGAAGAGCAATTTTCTATGACCCTTCCAATTGATAAAAAATTCAAATTTGTGTCCATAAATAAAGTTTTATTATTACATGGTCATACTTATTTCTTTTTGCTCTGTCTATGGCTGACTTTCCTACAATAGCAGAGTTGACTTATGATAGAGACCATGTGGCATGCGTAATCTATAATTTTTTCTTTCTAGTCCTTTACAAAGAAAGTTTGCTAACAACTGGATTATAAAGCTATTCGGGAGGTAGAAAGGTATATTTCATTAAAGTCTGTTTTTGTATATTGGTATGTATTAAAAGATGAGTGACTTCAAAATCTAACATTGCAATAATTTCTAATTAATTAAGAATTAGTAGTTTGTCTTATCTGAGGCACTTATTTTAAGGAAGAAACTGAGGACTGGAGATTCAAACATACTTTTATAGAGCAAACAATCCTTAAAAGAATGATGAATTATGACACCTTAGTCCCTTATAGTTTCTCAAATGTTTGTGCCCACTATTTTATATACCTGTAAGAAAGGGTTATATAAAAATGTCTGATGTTTTTACGATCTCTGTCCCTTATAATTCATGGAAGATTTGACACCAACTTTATAGTTGCAAGAGGGAATTTCTGTTAGCTCTATTTTACTGGGCGGAGACCCTCTAAAGACTTTGTGGTCCTGGACCTGAAGGTACAAGAGCTGTGGGTTTAACCAACACTAATTTCCCAGAGCTCTGTTTCTTTCCTTATTTCTATAGCACATCACATAATGTGATAAACAGTCAAGACATTTTGGTTAAAAAAATCAGTTTAATTAAGCTCTTTGTGAGCACAAATGTTTCTTGCTCTTCACACTCTTTCCTTCCCACCCTTGCCCTTGATCACATGAATTATTCATCTAAGTCAACAGCACCTACAATCCCAGTCATCTTTCTGCTCCTTGCTTGTTTATGCTTTTCAAATATTATCATGTCATCACCTTAGTCATCCCTCTGGCAAGCTATACTTACGGATAGATAGTCTGGCGCATTAATCTTGCCACATAAGTCATATCTTCCAATAACTTTATCATTCTCCTTGCTTGTCTCTGAACTCCCTCCAATTCATCTACTGTCTTCTTTCTGGGGCCGTTATGCCCCAACTTGACTGTGGTATTCTAGGTGTGATTTCACCCACCCACAGCTCCATGCCTTCTTGAAGTCATAATTCAAGACAGAACTAGCCTTTCTCTCTTTACTCCATGGCACAATATAAACTATAAACAAATGTATAAATCATCACCACTTCTCTTCTGTGTCCTTGACAGTCTTCACAGAGACTATCTCTGAATAGTTTGAAAGGAATTTGAAAAATCATCTAATTTTTCTATAGGCAGATTTGAAGATAAATCACCTAGGAGTTGTGGATCCTATCCTGTAGTACTGAAACCAACTTGAGTGACACTTGTTCTTTAAAACCCAGTGGATTTTGTCAATAAGGAGTCATTTCTATAAAAAAATCTCTCATCTTGGCACTTATTTTTCTTCACTCTTTATCTGGAACAATTGGATATGTTATTTAATCTTTAACTCAGTACAGATAAAGGAATATATGGAACCATCTGGATCTATACAGACATGGAGAATCCTAAGAGATCTCTCAAGACCTTCTCTTACATGGGAAAGTGCCCAGAGAAATATAATGCAGAGGAACAAGACTCATTTCTGAACTTCCAAAGGGGAGAAGCACATTAGCCTAATGAAGGGAGTGGGAAATGAGCAGCAAAATGATCTGGAGAAGTTGGAGATCTTGATAAATGGGGCCAAGTAATTGACAGAGTGTTATAATTAGGACAAGGCATCTGCCAGTTAATTATCTTTTCCTCAATAAATAATTACAAATTTTACATGTTCCCAGAGCTTATAATTTCTAGCTGTGATTATCTTCTGCATTCTCATCTATCTAAGCTTTGAAACCCAGGCAGAAATTAATATAAAGGTAAAATTGCCCGGTTATCCTCTCTGAAAAAAATACTGGATGAATGTAAAGAATATTTGGCTGGGTAGCGTATGAATTTGGCAGAAGGAATCTGAATTGGCTGAAAGGTGATCGCTATTTTAGGTTTCCTTTGTTTGTGATTCAGACCAACCATCGAAGTTTGGGAATTCATTTAATCACTCGTTCATTTATTCAACAAACCTTTATTAAATACCTAATACTTAATGGTTCAGGGGATACAAAACTATTTTAAAGGACTCATGGTCTAGTGGAATAGACACACATAAACAAACAAACAAACAAAACCCAAAAGGAATAGTATGGAAAGAGACACCTTGGGATTTTGAGAGCAATAATCTCTTTATTTTTAATTGCATATCACCCTCAGGAAAAATACTTTAACTTAGACCCTTGTTATGTATACATCATTCATAAATTATTTATGTATTTATATAATTACATATATAAATTATATACTAGTGCTGATCATTGTATTAGATAGCTGCAAAATTAATTTTATTTCAATTTTTAGATTAAAAACAAACAGAAAATATGATTTTTTTTCAATAACCAATGCATTTTATGTGTTCCCTGGGTTGTGCACACCATACTCTGAAGAATTGTTACTTTCAAAAACTTAATATTGAGTGTTTCAACAAGGCTCAAGTTCAAAATGTTTGAGTAGCAGAGACAAGAAGTAATGCTGAAAATCAGGCAGCAATTTGATAATAGTGGTGAGTGTAGTACAGGCCAGTTTTTCCTAAAGAATGTTTCACTGACTATTAGTAAAGATTTCTTGAAATAAAAGTTTTCTGCTATCAACTTTGGAAATGTCTAACCTAAATTATAAAATTCCGTTATTATGGAGTTCATATCTATGATTCTACATTACCTCACAGATGCATATTTTCTGTTCTACTGTGTTCTTGCTCGAGAGATTATATTCTCTACTAAATTTGCATTCACTAGTTAATAACTCACAAAGGGATCTGCAAAAGTTAGGTTTGTTGGCACCATTATTTTAGAATTCATAGACAGAAACAATGAGACTACATTAGGGCTTTATGCAAGATGGTTCTTTGTTTTATATTGTTTTTACTTTACTAAACATGAGTGTGTTTTTGCTTTGACTTGAAAATAGTATTCTAAAAACACCTTTTGCAAGCCAGCTATATGTGGAGGCCTGATAAGTAACTGTCCTATAGAGATGAGGGGTGCCCCAAGGTTCCGAAATTCTAGAAATTTCCACCATTACATTAAGTGCTTGGAGTAAGGACTTCTATCTCCTGAAGACTTTTAAAATATACTAATATTTCTTCTACTGAGATGTGAAATTTCTAGATGAGTGAAGATTACTCATTGAGTATCTATGCCTATTTAGATTTTCTTTGTAAGAGAGATATTTCTAATATGCTATACATAAGCCTGCTGTCACAAAGACTGCATAACACATACAAGTTAACCACAATCCAATGACGCACTTGTAATTATTATCATTAATCACCGTATTATGATTGATGAAACCTTAATATTCATGGAGTTCTTGTTGCATAAGATTGTTGTTCTCCCTATACTAACTGACCCTCACTATTGCTTCCCAGGTATTTGTGTCTTCTCTTTAGAATATATGTATGTATATATATACATATATGTATGTATATATACACACATACATATATTCATGCATATAATAAATTTATTGAGAGTGGACATTAATACATATGTAATTTAAATGTATTTTATACATGCATGCATACTGTATTTGTTGCTGCCATCAACTTCCCTTTTCTAATTAAACCAGATAAATCATGCTATGCAAATAAGCTATACATATTATCTGAGTAATGTCTGGAGATCTCCTCTATGAAATCACTTAAGTTCTCTACTTGTGTCACTAAAAGATCACTTCTGCTTCCTTGTTTATAACTACTGACTCCTTCAAAAGTAACAGGTATTTTTCATAGACAGTTTCCCCTTTAATTTGTGCAATAAGGATGCAAATGAGATATTATTAACTGTATTTTTATAGTAGTAGAGTTTTCAGAGTCAACAAATAAAATGGTTCATGTCGAATTTCGTACATATCTATTTATATTTCAGTATAAGTATGTCCCCTGAGACTTATTTGTATGGACCATAACTACACTAAAAGTATTTGTCACTAATCTGACATCATATTTATCTGGTGATTTGTATTTTGTTTGGCCACATTACATATTAAAAGATTAAGTTCAGAGAGTTTAGGAATCTATACAAGTTTTCCTAGCCAATAAGTATTAGTGTTGGGAGTTAGACCCAGAGCTTTTAACTTCAGGTTTAGGGCCCATCACTCTTCTCTATACTACTGAAAATCCTGAAAACATGTCTTCCAGATTAGTAGGATATTAACAGATTGAGCTACAGGACCTATGTATCAAATCATTCATATACTTGCTTCCTATACCTGCTTTAACAAATTAACTCAAACTGGAGACATGCATTGTCCCACAGTTCTAGAGACCAGAGCATAGAATCAAGGTATTGACAGGGCCATTTTCTCTGAAAACTCTAGAGCAATACCCATCCTTATTATTGCACTCCCAACAGTGGTGGTTACGAACACTCCTTGACTTTCTTTGGTTTATATCAGTGTAATGCTCATCTCAACATCACATGACCTTCTTGCTGTGTGGGTCTGTGGCCAATGTTTTCCCGTCCACTAAAGACATTACTCATTGGTTAGTGGCTCACGCTAATCTAGTTTGATCTAACTTGATTATCTCTGCAAATAATGTCACATGCATATGTACTGGGGGTCAGAATTTGAACATATGTTTAGGGGAATACAACAGCTAATGCTCATTAGTAGTGAGACTATCAGAAAATTCTTACCAACCTAGAAAACCTAGGTGACTTAACACAGGACCTGTATGAATGGGGAAGGGGTACTAGGAATACAGAGTGGGGCAGATCCAACATTCAGCAGAGTAGTTGACAAGAGGCTGGAGAAACAGAAAACAAACACACACCTATATATGCTTACCATAGACCTACACTCAAATCTGCTGTATAATAGTGCCAAGAGGAAAGGACCATGATCTTCACCTCATTTTACTGAGGAGGAAGCGAAGATGCTGAATAACTTGCTTAAGGTCATGGACTTAATATACACTACCATTTAAGATTTAAGTCCAGGCAATATGGTTCTAGAATTCACATTCTTAACAATTGTTTAGGATTATTTGGGAGAGAAGTAGTTTAGGCAGAAAGGAAGGCAATTTGTGGAAGGAAAGTAATGAGAAATAAAGATGATCCTAGTTCTCTGTTGGTTGCTTTTGTCCTATCTTCAATTTGCTTGTTGAAATTGCTGGTGTGATTTTCATGGAGCAGAGACTGTCAGACTTAAGCAAATATTAAAATCCCTGGAGGACTTATTGAAACACAGTGGTTACTCCCCACCTTGCCCTGGGTTTCTCATTCCATAAGTGGGGAATCTGAAGTTCTTTCAAGGGCCCATGTGATGTTAAAGCCAATCAGGGAGCACAGTTTGAGAATGACTGGTGTTGAGAACATTGAGATGAAATTAAAGTAGGATGTATTTTCCAAGTTCAAAGCGATGAGAATAGGAATCTGGAAAAGTATAACTGATCATTTTGCAAGTTAACCTTAAACTTCTCTTTTTGAAATAGCAAAATAGAATTGTGTTTCTATGTGTTACACGCACGTACACACACACATTGTGTAGTCATAGCATTTTATAGAGATTCCTGGATGCGGAGCAACTGAAAAGCGGCAAAGGATTCAGACCTTTAAATTAGAAGATCTGGATTTATCCAGACTCGTTTCTAAATTGGACACAACTTCTTATCTCTAAGTCACACTCCCTCCCTCTCCTCCCACTACATAAAATGAAGAGGTTGAGATAGGGAAATAGTTAACTATGGATCTAGCTGCTAGTTACTACTTTTGAGAAAAATAATGGGGGAAAATGTCATTTGTTATTCATAAATATCATTTGTATATTTTCTCCTATTAACTTTTTACATTGCATAGTATTGATTCTAAAAATACTAAAATAATCGACAAGCCAAAAATGTATGTATTTACAAAATACCTACCCAAAGATAAATATTATTAATATTTTGGATATTCTTTCAAAAAGTATTATATTTATGTACAAATGTATTATACTATACCTACTAACTTGTGTTCTTTTTCTTAGCATTTCATACTTACATTTGGATATTAATACATACATATTTATGTCACCATTTCTAATATTTTCATAATATTACATTGCATGGTTATCTTTCAACTTATATGCCTTATCCTATATTGTTGGGAATTAAATTTGACAGTAATTCAGGGCTAATATGGTAATGATCACACTAAGTATGTCAACACATACATTGTGCTGTGCTTGTCCATTCTATAGGTATAATTTCTGGGTTAAAGAGAAGTCTAGTCATAAATTATTAAATAAGAAAAGACATGACACATATTGAGTGATGTTATTTTTATGTATATACTTTTCCCTTGAGTAATGTGGGGGCCAGGGGCACCAACCCCTATGCAGTCAAAACTCTGTGTGTAATTTTTGATACCCCAAAACTTAACAACTGTTGACTGAAAACCTTACCAATGATATAAACAGTCAAGAAACACATATTTTGTATATTATATGTAGTCTATACTACATTTTTATAATAAAATAAGATAGAGAAAAGAAAATATTATTAATCAAGTTATGAGAGAAAATTCATTTACTGTATTCATCGATACTATAAATTTGCATCATCTGTTTATAAGAAAATTCACACAAATGCAGACGCATGCATGTCAAATCCATGTTCTTCAAGGCTCGACTGCATGGAAAGTTGTCTATATGTGTGTTTATTCTTCTGTATGTAATGCAGAGAAGACAGCTGGAAGGATTCTTTCAAGAGCAGAGATTTGCTGTAAGAAGCAACCCAATTGTCAGTAGATAGCCACCGATAAATTGGAAGCAGAGAAGAGAAAAGAGGGCACAAGTGTGGGGAAAAGGACAGTGAAAGAAGGATTTGAATAGACCACCAACAAAAAAGCTTCAGCAAAATTCAAATAAAATACATACATCAATGCCCCAGGTTCTTGAGTCCAACAGACTCTTAGAGAAAGGAAGCAAGACAGCCTAAAAAAAAAAAAAAAAAAAACAGAAAAGAAAAACTGTGTCAGGCCAGCAGGTACAACCCTTAAGGAAGTCTGTTGCAGTGCATTTGGGAAAGACCTGTGTCAAACTGAGCTTCTTTTTGTGAACCAAGGACCACTGAACTGATCAAACATCCTTTAGCCAGAAGGCTGCAAGGGTCGAGTAGCTGGGAAATGAGGCTTCCAGGAGTTGTTTCTATGTGGGAGCCCATTAAATCAGGGAGAGAGACATCCAGCAGGGAAGTTTGTGTTAAGCAGATGAGTGATGAGGAAGACCAGTCAGGCCAGTGTTGACCCGGCTGTGTCAGAACTACCCCCAGCAGCTGCCTTCGAGTCCTGAGTGCCAGACTGATAGGGGGAGGCAGAAGCCTTCCAAACAGGCCTCGTCTGGGCATGCAGGAATGTCAGAGGAGCATCCTTGCGGAGGAGCAAAAATAGCTGCTCTATGTGTGAAGGCAGCTTTTGATTGATTCCCTAGTACATGAGCCTGGCGGTGTTAAGTCAATCAGGACAGGATCTGTGTGAGGTGGGACATAGACAGAAAAATGTGGGAGGATGAGGGGGAATGGAAAATGTGCCAAAAAGAGCTTGTGGTGCCTTCCGGAGCATGGGCTGGAAGAAAACTCAGGGCTGCTCTGCAGGAGGAAAGGCTGACCAAAGACTCCTGCTGAGACCAGGCAGTCACCAGCAGTATCCAAGCTGACCTTTGTAGAATGTGAGATCCGTCTCCAGGAAAGATTCTGCCTGAAGAATTGTCATGTGTCCTGCAGAGCATGAAGGAAGGCTGTGCCCCCAGGCAATGGGTGTGAGGAGGACCCAGGTGGTCACCTTGTGACTATGCTGACAGATCAACAAGAAGTGAGTGTGCCGTGGACTTTGTGGACCAGGGCCAGGAATTCAGATAGCCCTAGCGTTTGGCTCATGATGCCTTTTTCCCTCCACAGGAACATCAATAAGAATAATAGCTACACAAATCCTACATAGATCAAAAGTAGAACACAGTTCCAAGGCCGTAGGAGTACAGGCAGTATTCATCTGTAATTTTTCCTTAAGGGAAAGAGAACCTAGTTTATGACATAGACCTCTCAATATGGAAGCAAATATAAACAAATTAATAAATGAATGCGCGAATGCATATATACACACATACATACATAAATACTTACAAATAAATAAGAGAAAGTCATTGAAAGCTATTCTGAAAAGATTATATACGGAGCAAAATCTTCAAGAAGGAACTTGGTATTAAAGAGTGGAATAGATTCTAAAAGAGAGAATCTGATTGTTTCTACTAAAAAAGGATCATTAAACTGCTACTCTTCTTTCTGCCTGAGGCTCTTTCCCTAAGCTGTTCTTCTGCCAGGAACTTTATGCCCACTTTGATCTATCTTTCCCTTTCTTATTGAGGCTTCCTTGCAATCATTACACTCTCCATTCTCCACTAAAACTCCCATCACACACTTGTCACAATTGCACCAGCAATAATTAAGCTATTTCTCTGTCTGCTTAATTCTTTTCTATGTCTTCCTCCAAGGATATGATCTGCAGGAAGGAGGAACCAAGTCTGTTCAGCACCATTATATCCCCAATACAAGATCAGTCCATGGTATCAGTTGAATAAACATATGTGTTGAATAAGGACATAAGGCTGGACATGAGGGAAGCTTTCCCAAAAGCATGGGCTGAATGTCAGAGTTGGAGATAGGGGTTAAGGGTCAAGTGTTTCAGAGAATGTGAATCTATAAAGCCCAAGAACAACCCAAGCTGTGAGAAAATAAAAATTTCTTGCCCAAAGATTCTAAACTAGTAATACTTACTGTCTGGAAGAAAACAATATTCCATGGATCTTAGAATTTTCAGGACAATATCTACTGCTACCTAGTTCCCTAGAGAATTGCCAGTCCTTGCTTTGTGCCAGGCACTGTTAAGGAGTTTATATATAGGATCATTCCATTCCCACAGGCAGATTTGTGAATGAGGCATTAGTGATGCTCTTTTAGACTGGAGCTTACAAATGCCATCAGTTTGCTTTTGGGTAAACCATCTTCAAGGGGAGAGCAAGGATACTAAGCTAGATTTATTTCTGACTCCAGAATCTACAGCTTTTTCTAAAATCCACCTTCATTATTAAAGATTTTCCAGTGTTTCTGCTGATTTTGCAGGGCTTCCAGGAATCCAGGACAACCCCCAAAATAGCTCTAAAACTGCTCCAAGGTCTGTGTATGTTTTTGCACATATGTGTTTGCACAAAGCATGTCCACACACTTGCATTTCTAAAAACAGCTGGGGGGTGGAGTAAATGTGACAAATATTTGGAATAATCTTTTCACCTTAAGTATGTCACCTTCCAGTGAAGGGAAAGAGAATTTGCCTGCTCTTGGCAATAATAAAATCTATATCGTCTTTACTCAGTGTAGAGAAGGTTGCGGATCATGTCTCAAACTCTGTAATCGTTCTTCGGTAACAAGATAGGTAACTGGAATGTCTTTTTGATTATTCTCATACTCTGAGAGCATAAAGAAATGTCCTTAATTACTCTTCAAGACTTTATATTTGCCTATCTGCAACTACCTTGGATTATCTATGAGTAGGTTATCTTAGTTTGCATTACCCAAGGAAAAATGTGTTTTCAAGTTTTTTAATGGTGCTCACTTTACACAGAAGTTGTTGACATCAACCCCTTTGTTTACTTTTATTGCCAAGACATCTTCTGAAACTCAAACACTGGACTTCTTCGTCTTAGCCAGAGGAGGTTTGGGGGCTGGTGAATACTTGCATCACTCTGAGAGAAATCTGTTGTTTCACCCTGTGGTGGTTTCCACAGAGGGCTTGAGTAGGAGGGCAGGATGAGAAAACTGGACAGCTGCCCAATCCTTTTCCTGTTTTTTTCTCTTTCACATTTTCTACAGGTGTGGTCTTGTTATTTTACTTGAAGTGATTAAACTTCATTGCACCAATCTTGTCTTCATTCACATGTAAGAGCAAGCAGTAATCAAAAGCCATATTTAAATTGGTCAGTATATCATTTCTTATTTTTACTATTCATGTTTCTCCTTCTTTTACATTAAAACATAATTATGATTGGACCCTATTAAAAGAATTATATGTAAAGGATCTGACCATTGGTGGGAAATTCCACCTCCATAGATGGTATCATGTTTTGTCACGGTTATATGCAAACTGGTTTTGGACTGATGCAAGTTCCATGCTTCAGGGTGGAGTCAACCTCATTGAATGGTGATACTCCATGGCTTTAGTGGTGAAGAAAGGTCTTGTCACTTTAGAAGACACTTCAGGCTTTTTATCACTCAGGGTTTTCATTCCTCCAGAATAGCCACAGTTCAGTTGCCTGCTGATGGAGGAACAGAGAACCACCAGGAGGAGCTAATGACTGTTAGAGTATACACTCACCAATATTAAAAGCAAATCACCTCTAAAGACCTCTCAACATCAGCTACAGCCTGAGTGTTTAATTATTTACATGGTAATGGATGGGCCAAGAATTATCTGCCCTTCAAACAGTTCACTAAGGACCGTGTCTCCTTGTTTCACTTGCGGGTGCTTTCCTGTGAGGAAGAAGGCATTTCATCCAACCTTACCACAGACAGTGAGGTAGAAAAAGTGCTGCATTAGCATAGCTCCCAAATGGCTCCTGTTTTAAATTTGAAAGAAAAGAATAAACATGCTGATGTCTAGGTTTCAGATGCTTCCCACAAATTCCTGATATACAAGAACCACTGAAGAGACCCAGGTCCCAAGGAATGCTTTCCTGAGCAACGAAGGGATTCCCTTCTTTTACTGGAGACAAAAGTGTAGATTAAGATGAGACTCTTGAGTCTCACACCTGAGTTTGAATCCCAGATCTGCCGTTTCCTACTTGTATAGCTTTGGATATGTTTCATAACCACTGCATTCCTCTCTTTCTATCTTTAATAGTATGATGCCCTCCTGGGATGGTGGTAAGGATAGAGTGAATTAGTACATGTATGTACATGCATGTCAGCTCTGCTTTGTGAGGCTTTCATTCTTCATAGTCAAAGGCATTCCACTCTTGATAGAGAATTTCTTATGCATTAACCATGTTCTGTTCTGCTTTTTCAACTGAACAGTTTGTCACAGTCACTTTCAGTGCTGTCCCAAACTTAAAGTTCTTTGTCAAGGTGAAAATGAGAAACTTCAAGCAATTTTCAACATTTAAAAACAGCTTGGTGATTTTTTTGTTTGATTAACTCAGTTCATAATTATGTTTCTTTGATTTTGACAGGGAATCTAGCAAATCAACTTGGTTGTCTCAGTATGCTTAATGAAGCATGATCTTGCCGTTCTTTCTCTCAGTACTTTTATAAGGAGGTAAAAATAAGTCAAGACATTCTTTTTCAAGTAACACTTTGGGATTTATATGGAAAAATGATAAACCTTCCTTGTTAAAAAATGTTTAGAAACATCTTTTATATCTTTATTATCTATTGACATCATCTGAATGATTGCCTTATGATGAACTTACTGTATAGTCATTTAACTAGACATTTTAAAATAAAAGTTGACTAATTTTCTTTTCTGGTGAAAAAAATAAACACACAATGGTAGAGGAGGGTATATAAAATAAAAGGAAATACGTTGAAAAAAATAAAAGTCATCTGGCAATAAAATGATTTTGATATAATCTGTATTAACATTTTTGACAATTCCTTTGATGCATGTGTATGTGCCTGTATGTGCTATATTTATGGCACTTGCTAAACACAGATTGCTATATAAAATCTAACCATTTATCATTTATCACAAATATTTTCTCATAGCATGATAGATTAAAAAACACTATGTCCAATGATCACATAGTCACAGTTTATTTTATTTACCAAAATTAGATGGATATTTACATGGTTTTTAGTTCATTTGTGCTTTTGATTAAGTAGTTAAGAATGTACTCTCTGCAGAAAGACTACCTCATTTAGAGCCCAGTATACCCTTTCCCCACTGTATTATCTTGGCTAATCAATTTATTTGTCAATGCTTCAACTTCCTAGCCTATAAAATGGGAACTTACGATACCATGTCTACGGGGTTTTGTGAGGATCCATAAACTTATAGAACACATTTAGAAATTGGTATGTAATAATCACTCAATGTCAGTTAATATAGTTATTGTGATTGTGATATGTGGGCTGTGAGAAATGTACATATTTTATAGATTTACGATTGTATCCTTAGGATACACTATTAGAAACAATATTAGTGAAGCAAATGTTTTGGGTGCTGTTTTTCTAATTTTTACATCTTTCTTTAATTCATGAAAGGTTTTAGAGAGAGGCAACTGTACCTGTTGGCAAATAATTGGAAACTCTTTTGCCTTTACTGGGAGAGGAAAAGGGGCCACTAGAAGTTTTGAACACGAATGAGTTATGATTCAGTATATGTTTCCAGAAGATTATCCTGACTTCTGATAAGGGGATCCATTAGCGGGATAGAGAGAGTAGAAGAACTCAAGAAAGGCAAAGCAGACTCCAACTGGTATAGTGATGGAGTCAGGGGAGGTTGACTTCTGGGTGTATTTTGACAGGGAGAGTCACCAGTTTCTGCTGACTAAACATGCAGTGTGAAGAAAGAGAGAGATCAAGAATGCCTCCATGAATTTGGACTAGAGCCATTGGAAGGATGGAGTTGCCATCAATTGACATGGGGAAGGTTGCAGATGGAACAGACTGTAGGTGAAGGTTTGATGCTCATATGTGAATACTTTGAATTTCAGATGCTTTTTAAACTTCTAGTATATCTCTCTAGTGGGAATATGTGTAGCTGGGTCTGCTTTGGGGGATGACGGGGGATTCTCCAGGAGATGGGTAAAAATGGACACACACAGGAAATTCTCCAAATAAGCCACATAGGAAAAATATGTTTGTGAAAGTTTAAAAAATAAACATATGCTTGTTTAAAACTTACATAGGTATTATTAAAACCCAATAGTATTGTACCAGTTGGTTTGAATTTAGATGAAGTATTTTTTGAAGAGAAGAGATCTTTTAATCATTGACATTGCTTCAAATTGCTGGCTCCTTTGAGTAATACAAAACAGACCATCTTTTGTTCAGTCTTTTTATTTTAAATTCTCTACAAATAGCGTATCCTTTATCCTGTTTACTCACTGATCAGGTTGTTCCCGCTGTCCCATTGCCCTGGAACACTTTTATCCTTCAGAAATCTCGGTGAGTTCTACTGAAAAAGATGACTTTATGACTTTATGGTAAGGTTAATGCACCTTAAGCTGCAGGGCCTATAAGGGCAAAAAGTTAACAAAGTAAAGTATATTAATCACAATTTTCCCTCTTATCAAGTGGTTTTAAAGTGTCAATAGGCAATGCTGGGATCTGGATTTAAGGGAAATTTATTTGAGGAAGTATGATTTGGTTTTAATGGAATAGATTTAGTTCTTCATAGTCATGTCTTACATTTCTGAAAAGTTTCTGAAAGTGTTCTGGATTCTAATAGGTCAGGTTATAAGGCACTAACTCAACTGTGTTGTGATACCATGGTGCAGGGCCCCCATATCTCATATTCTAGTACTTAACAGGGTCGATAAAAGAGAAACAATGTGTGAAGGGTATAAGGTCAGAAATTAGTCTGTAAAAGGTTTTTTTCTATGATCATTTATGTAAAATTCTAATTGAGAATTCAATTCTCCTTGACACCTACTCAAAAATGAAAAGTCTGCCTTGCCAGAAGTTTATTTATTACAATATATACAATTATAATGAGCCAAACAATGAATTAGTTTTATGTATTATATTTCTATAAATTCAATAGAAATTATTCTACCACCAAAAAGCAATTTTTAGGTCCTATGAAGTAGAGAGAAATGTGAATGGACTCTTGAATTATTTGATAATTCAATAAATTAAGAGGAATGAATGCTATAAACACATTGGAAAGATGTGAAATTTTTGCTAATATGATATAAATAAGGACATATAAATAAGGATGAAAGCTTAAAGTTTAGATATGCCACTATTCCATAACAATCAATAACAAAACTGGCTAATCTTTATTATCAGTTAAAGAATATTTAAGATTAGTCATTAAAGAAGATCACTTAGAATACATTTAATGTTAGTGCTCATAACAAAGAAATCTGACAACAATTCTACACATTTATAAGATATTCTCAATTGTTTAAAGATGAATTTCACTTTTTGAATGATTAATACTGAAAACAGATAAAAGTCACCCTAGAAGATCAAAACTGATTATTATTTTTATTTTCTGTGGAAAATAATAATTATTATTGCTATATTAAGGGACAATTAAAAACACACAGTCAAATGATGGGGGAAATCTTACTGATGTGAGTCAGATAGCAACATAACAAAAATATTATATTTTTCTTGGTTTTTATAATGACTGTGATGATGTTCAGCTTTAGAATTTTACAATTTATTTTTAATTATTTTATATTGAATTTTTTACCTGATTTGGTATTTATGATACTACACCCCCTTTGCCACACACACCGCATTTTTTCTTAAAGAAAGCCCTTCAAATAGTCTGTCCTTCATTGGACATTAATGTATTATCTATAGACTATGATTTATAGTGATGTACACCTGTAATGTTAAGGTGTAATATTCTTTTGAGAAAATTCATTTTAAATAATACCCTTTACCTGAGGGGAGAGAGGGATTGTCTGTTTCCAAATCCAGATCTGCCCTTATCACCATCTTGCCCTGAGGCAATTTCATCAGAATTCACAATGTTCAGCAAAGGCAGAGACTGAATTACGTTCCCAGAGTCTTCTGTGTCTCTACCAAAGTGGGCACTGACTCGTAAGTATGGCAGACGAGGGACAGTAGTGAGGAGAAGTCCTAAGGCCTAGAGCGCATGCCATGTGTCCAACGATTACATAGAACTCAATTCACCTTGAGGGTTATTGTACTGGCAGGAGCTGAGGTGGGACCCAGTTATCTAGGACTAATACTGGATGCTCCTCAGGGTCATAATTTAGAAGAGCAGATACATACAAATCCTTCAGCCATCTCTGATCATTCATTTCTGCTCCATGAGGTGATACAGGCCCTCTGTCTCCAATTCTCAGGCTTTTTCATTGAGAGGACCCATGGAAACAAAAAGAAACTTGATGAACTGAGCATTTAATTAGTGTCTAAGGTAACAGTTGATGTTGCTGACTTGCACTGTTTTGGATGTTTTTCCCAGCTACAAGTATGTGGATGAATATGTGAAATATAAGTATACCTACAAAAAAGAGGAAGGAACTCTATTTCCTTTGCACAGTTGAGACAAATGTGAGTATATTTACAACCCTGCCTCACTAGTTCCAATCAATCTTGACACTCTAGTGATGGTCAGTAAGGAAAGAATTAGTTAGAATGGCCACACAGGGAATCTGCAGATTATCAGAGATTTTTACCTACTCCTAGCAGGCCACCATGTCCTACCAAGAATTGCTTCTGGTTCCAGTGTCTAGCCAGAAAATGAAGCCAGGGTCTGCATGGGTTAGCCCTAAAATGCATCATTTGTTTCAAAGAAAGGTAATGTGATTTGCCTCACAGAGGATCCCAGCAGTAGTTGGCTAGGCCTGAAGTAAGGGTTAAGTTACTTAGACGTCCACGTAACTCAGTGGGGACTGGGCAGGCAGATGGAGCAACTTGGCAGCTTGTCATCAAACTCAGTTCCGTTGTCACAGGAGCTGGCTTTTTATTCATTCCATTCCAGGACAGCTTTCCTGGGTGACTCAAGCACCAATGAAAATATGCTTAATGAAGGCCTGTCTTGGCTCCAGTCTGGACACAGCATTCTGCTTGAACTCTCCCCAAAGGCTCAAAAGTCAAGTGATTTCAAGTAGCTTGAATGAAATAGATACAAAGTGAGACCCGAACTGCATAAACACAACGCCTTGGGATGCACAGGTACTGTCGAATGTCCAAGTGTTAATATCAGAGAGATTATGAGAAATTCCTTTTTAACCAAGTTCCTCTTTTTTTTTTTTAATGGAAGCCAATGTGTTTCAGTTAAATGTACGAAATTACCAAAGCCTGTAGGACATATAAAATAAGGTAGGCTAATAAAATCTTTAGGTATGTTAGCAAAATCCAACATGTTTGTGCTAACGAAATCAATGATTCAAGGAGCTCACACTTCTCTGAAGGAGAGAAATGGTTCACTAGGTGTGAGTGAGTCACTTCAAACACAAGTCCAGACGTTTCGGAATTTTATGCACAGAAGTGCAATGTTATTGGAAGAGCTCTCATGAAGGAGAAGAATAGTTATAAAACCCATCTACTTTCTCTAAAGATTTATAGAATAATTAATCAATTTAGACCAATGTATTTCATTGACCCAGGGTGATAGTCAAACCACCATTAATGAGCAAGGGAGGGATTCTGGGCTAGTCACAGTCAGTTTATTGAAGGAGTTGAGATGCTATCTTATAGGTCAATAACCCAGTTCCTCCAGGAGAAATAGCTCTGTTTCACACAGGGAATGCCACGCTTCAGCACTTAGTTTTCACTTTTGTGAGATAAACTTTTTAAAACTATTTTACTTCCAAGTTAACCTCCAGGTGACTCTCCTCTAGAAATAGAAACCTTTGCTGGCTGTTCCATTCCTCCTGAAAGTCTGCAGGTTAGACAAACAGTTTAGCTTTTAAAAAAATGTAAGTAAAGAAAAATAGAGAAATCCCTTAAGACAGCTTATGGAAGTTTTACGCTGAGTGTAAATACAGAAGAAAATACAAATGGAGAAATCGAGGGTGTAGAAGTGGGGAGGTTCTGATCTAGCAAAATCCAGCTGCCCCAAACCAAACAAAGAAAGCTCTTTTATAACAACCCCATTCAAGCCAATTTTTATGCAAGCTCACTCTTATTATTACACTTAAAACTGATGGTAAATCTGTATCTAAAAATAGCCTCTTGATGGTGCTTGTGGGGTGTCTGTATTTGCATGGGGTGTGTCACGCAAGGAAAAAAGTCAGATTCACAGAAAGATGTGGGTGGGCAGCCTGGTCTCTGCCACTGTTGCCCATTGAGAAGGCTCAGCCAGAAGTGGCCTCCTCTCAGACAGCTGGAAGTTTGATACGTATTTCCTCCTTCTGTCTTTTCATGGAAATACCCTTCAGTTCAACGCTAGAACTGTCAGAACTGACAGCTTGTGTAACAATTAAGGGGAGGAGGAAAGCCCTGAAATGCCCGGCTCACAGCGAATTCCTTTAATGTTTCATTGCTTTTATGCTGGTAGATTCTTGTCCCCAAAATCCTAAGGAGTCTTTTATGGAGATAAAGTCTCACTTGTAGTGCCTCTTCAGCTCCCCAAAATCCTAAGGAGTCTTTTATGGAGATAAAGTCTCACTTGTAGTGCCTCTTCAGCTGATGGGAGCATCATGCCCTTGGGAAACAGAAAAAGAATCTTTTATATTTTAAAGGCAATCTAAAGCACATTTTCAAGTTTTAATGGTGCTGAATGATGAGAACTTGGCCTGGGTCAAAGGCTGCTTACTAAAATACAAGACCCACACACACCCCATCACCCCCACAAAAAAAACTCCTGGCTTTCCTAAGCCTATTCTTTGGGGCTTACTGCTTTGTGACTTTTTTCCCCTTTTCTTCTGAGTAATCTCTTCAACAAAATAGGGATCAGAAAGGGAAAAGGAAACTTCACAATGTAGGCTGACCCCTGGGAGGCAGGAGTGATTAATGGACAATTTTATGGCTCATTTGTAAAAAAGGAAATTCTAACAGAGCTCTCTGTTTACTTTGCTCCCTACAATTCGTATCAAAAAGACAGAAGGCAGAGATGTGGGTAGGTGGGGAATTTTTAGATCTTTGAACACTCAATAGCTCAGCTTCGTAGAGCAAATAGATTCTGGGCATCTGAGCATGAATAAGTCCTAATTACCTGGGGATTTGTTGCAAATAATAATTGTCAGGAAATGACAAAATGCTAGCCCATTTTTCATGTTCCCTCTTTAATAGGGGCAAGTTCAAATTACATGACACACTGGAAGCTTAAGGGTGGATTTCAGTCCTTTCTTCCACTCCCACCGTACGTGCATTTTCACAATGGTGAAAACTGTTGAGTTATCAAAGCTGGTTTACTTCTACATGTGAGCATTGGTGTGTCTACATTTATGAATATGTGTGTATGCAGGTGTGTACTTGTATGTGCAAGTGTGTACATGAGTATGTGAGCATGCTTGTGCATATAGATGTGTTCAGTCTCTGCTGATCTAGGTTGACTTCCCACTCACACCTTCAAGGTCCAGTCCCAGAGCAAGCATTGGTCACCTTGTCCACAGATGAAGAGTGTTATCTTCTTGGTCCTAAGCCTTCCAAGTGAAAACTTCAGAGGAAACCATTTTAGATTTCAGAGACGGATATGCCCACCTGGTGATGCAAGTCTTGTTTGAATTCACTATAGATAGTTGGTATTGGAGCTCCATCTTGTTAAGTTACTAGTCTATGTGCTCTCTGAAATTTAGAGAAACAAAAGACTAAAGAAAACAAGTGCACATGGGAATAGAAAACCAGATAAAGACTGAATCATTTTACTCCGAGAGTTGCACCAGATTGAGAATTTTCCAGATCTTTCCTATCTTCCACTGTGCACAGTGCCTGTCCATATGATGTACAGCATAACCTTTGTAGAACATTTTGACTCAATTTCCTTCATCACTGGTCAGTACCTGTATATTGGTTCTCAAAGGCCATCCTCCTGAGAATGTCTCTCTAACCGCATGTTTCTCTGGCATCTGAGGTGATGTTGGGTCTTCCCTTTTGCCACCATTAAGTTGTCACACATGGAAAAGTCATGTTTTATTGTAGAAATCCGGTTACTTTTAGTTATAAGTGACAAAAACACACCTGAAATTAGTTGTATGAAGTAAAATGGGTTTGTTGGCTTGGTCATTTGACATCACGCCTGGTGTGGGGGTTTCAAAGGACACCACTGGGGGCTTTGTCTTCTACTTCTTATTTCTATTTCTTGTGAATGGACCTCATTCTTTCCACGACCATCAACTGCACCAGGAATACAGGGAGCAATGCCAGTAGGGAACCAGCTTCCTCGTCTCAGACACAATGTCTAAGTGCCATGTGCATTCCTCATTGTCCCCTTGGGTCATATGCCCATCGATGACCCAATCTCAGTGTTGGGGTCAAGCACATAGTGTATGGTTGATCCAGCTGTCATCCATGGTTCTTCCTTGTCGCCTCCAAGGAGAAAGGGGGAAGAAGAGAGAATCATCCACGTAAACAGAAAGAAGAGTTGCTGCTACCCAATTACCGTTCAGTTCTGTACCACTTGCACCTCAGTCAGGCTACTGCTGAGAGCTAGAGATGTGCTGTGACACATTGCTAAAAAAGAGACCAAAAATCTTTGAAATAATGTTTTACACTAAAGTCTTTCCTAAAAGAAAGATAAATAACTGATAATGGAGTTGTCTCAGGGGAGATGACAGGGGCCAAAATGGGGGAAAGGAGACTAATTTTTCACTGTGCTCCTGTTACTGAATATCGCACCATATACCAATTGAATTATTTTTCAAAAACAATTTATAAAACAAGAGGACATCCTACAAAAATGATTTGCTAAGGAATCTATTCAGATTCTCTTCTCTTCTATTCAGAATTTACAGGCAAATGCTCAGAAAGCTGATGTTTAGAGTTAAGTACAGGCATAGAGATCTCACTCTATTTCTAGCTCTAAAGGGGAGAGAAGTCAAAACAGTGTGCCCTAGACCAAATTGATGAAAATAATGTCTTCAGAGATTATTTAATAAAATCAAAAATTCCTATTAAATGTAAAATGTTCAATACAAAATAATATAGATTCCAACTCTTAATTGTGTAAAACTAGAAGTAGATTAATGAAAATAGCCAAGAATAGATATTAATAGGAATATAACATGAGATGAGAGGAAACCCTAAGTGCATAATTAGAGAATATTAATATTGATAGTATCTGGGTGGTGGAGTTTAAGAAGAGTTTTTCTTTTCCCTTGTAGGTTGTAATTTTTCTCCAATGAGTATTAATCTACAGGCAAAAGATAATTAACTTAAAATATGCTTACATATACTGAGTAGCCATCTATAAAAATGTACAGCATAATTCTGCACTTTACATTCTTCACACCTTCCAACTCTCCACTATAAATAACACCAGGCAGCAGTTTTACCTGGTACACTTTGCTGTATGTTAATTCACTATTTCATTCCTTCAGCAAGATTTGATTCAATATGCTTGCAAAGCAAAGGATAAAATGAAGGATTTGGTAAAATCCTGTTTCTACCCAACTTGAAACTCTACCTCCTACTCTCAAGGGTTTATAACTTACCCTTTACCTGTATAATCATGAAAGAGCTTCCCCCCACCTACTTAAAGTAATTAAAAAACTAATAATTTCTAAGAAAATACTAAAATATTCAATGCACACTGGGGTCTTTTCCTGGGAAAGCCTCAGCATGAATAGTTGTATTGAGTCTTTGCTACTTAACAAACTTGAACTCCAATGTTGTATTCTTATTATAAGGCAACATGGGCTTATGAGGGAATTTCATTACTTCTGCAGTTAGAGCCTGAGAGCCTGTTCTCCCCTCCACCCTTGAATGTGCCTCAGATTAATTTTGGTGAGAGTTGGGCATGTGTATCTAGGGGGGAATAAACCCCTAAGCGTATAATTAGTAATTACACACTTGTTTCTAGATTTTGACTTGCAGAGATCAATTTTGCTTTCTCCAGCTAAACTAATAACTACATTGAAAAAATACATGTGTATATATATATATACACGTATATATGTATATATATACGTGTACTACACATATATATGTATATATATATATATATATATATATACGTGTAGTACACGTATATATATATATGTATACATATGAGGCTTTCCCATACAGTTTGGGGTTTTGACACCCTTTTTTCCCCCTAGAAAGAGTTGATGCCTCTGATATTATGAAGGTTGGGAATTAAGAAGCCTAATTTGTATTCCCAAAAAGGGTGTTTGATGATAACTGGGCTTATTATAAAGGTGTGATTTAAAAGGACCTCTTAGATAATTCAAATTTAGCTCATCCTACATTGGACTGGATTCCTCCATACTCTTCTCATTAGTAGCTTATATAGCTTGGAAGTAAGAAGAACCATGGATATAGCCATTAAAAAAGTCCATCTACAGAGGATTCCTTGACTAGCTGGTGCCCAGTAACTTCCATTCAGCTCTTCCTGGGCCACAGTAGAACCAAGTAGCCATTTACTCCAGCTTCTCCGAATTTCTCCACACTATCAGGAAGGCGGGATTGGAGATGAATCAGCTTTCCTTAAGAGTTTTGACACTCTTTGTATTTCTGCCCTAAATAGAAATCATGTTTGAAGGCAATTATGTAGGAAAATGCCAACGAATCCAAAATGGCTTTGATTCCAGTATGGTCCTATTCATTACTCCGCATCTCTTGATTGACAGTCACGACAAAGCTGTTTTCACTGATTTTACTCTGATCAAGTAAGTTTAGGATGTTTCACTAATTTTAGAGAGTTTTGGGGTATTCCCTTTCCTCCTTCAAGATGGAATGTATGTGAAATGGAGATAAATTGTGCAGCAAGGAATTCAGAACACAAAATGAAATTCAATTTTAAATGACTGAGGTCTTGACAAAGCTTATAGATCCTATCCCTTCTGTGTCAGATAACATAGCGTTGCCAATCAAGATAACTCAATCATTTGTGGTTTAAAAGTCTCGTGCTTTTGGGTAACTCCTCAGCCAATTCAGTGTTCCTTCTCCCTAGAACTTTTGCTTCTGGGGTCACAGCTGTCTTGTTTTCATCCATATGCATCTTCCAACCTGCCGGCCTTTGAGCACTGGCCAGTCCTGCAGGTCCTGTGTTATCGTCAACCTCCACATGATTTCCTCTCCTGCCCTGACCACCTATTGTCTTCAAGTCCTGTCTTCTTTGTCCTCTATCATGTGCTTCAGCTAGTCCCTGGCTTCCAGAATCTTCTGGGTTCCTTTTGGGGGCAGAGAAAGCTTTAACCTGATTTACTCTTTGATTTTGCATTCATGGAAAAATATCACACCTTCTTTCAGTTAAGTCAGTCCTCACATTTTCTTCCTCCTGTAGGGGAAGGGCTCAGCTTTCCTAAAAATGATGTTTCTTTTCCATGGAAATTTCTCTTTCTCTGGTTAAATTTTATTCTCCGCTCTCCCAGAATTTATCTTGGACACAGTCTTAGGGGTGAGAATCGTACCCCAAGAATCCCATTATGTCTTCCTCATCTCCTCTCTCCTTCCCTCTCCAGAGAAGATTCAAATCCTCTCAAGGGGTGACCAAAAATCAAATCTTGCTTCATCCTGAATTCATTCCCCACTCTTCAATTCGTGAAATAAATGTTTTGCCCTGCTTCTTCTAATATTTGCTCTTAATATTCAAATCATGTTTTTGAAACTGCTTTTCCTTGCCTAGTTATGGTTAATACATCACTCCAGGGTAGTATATCACAAAAACTGTACCTCTGTTTAAAGAATGGGGTGCAAAGAAAATAAACACACACGCTTGGGTAGATTTTCCCCCACCTCATTATTCATATTTTCAAATTATGTCGCTCATTTTTTAGAAATTAGAATGATTGGTATTTCATTCCAATTGCCTAGTCTTAATCTTTGTTCATTGTAGAGGACTCTGAAAGAACTTCCACTGGATATGCTGAGCACAAATTTATTATGTTGCAAACCTTGGGAGGGAAGTTGTTGAGTCTGTTCTTTCTTTGCCTGTCATTTGGTCATGATGTCAACACCCTCTGGGGTTGATGGGATAGAAAGAAACAGTCATCTGTGCTTAGAGAAATTGGTGGTCAACATAGAATTCATGCAGATTCTTTAACAAGATAATACCAAGAAGACACTTAGCAGAGGGTGAAATGCATCACTTAAATTTGTATCCTTTTCCTCCTTATCTTTTCTATGCAAAATGTTTTAGTCTGCTTTCAACTAATCACACTTATTCTGTGACACTCAGTGTTGCTTCTAGGTTTCCCTTCTTCTGTCTGAAATACCATTCATCCGCTTGCATTTTTCATCAGGCTGTTCCAAATCACCTCTCCTGGGAAACCGTCCCTAAACTGGCCCTCTGGACAGCTGAGTTCTTACTCTTCTGCACCATAGCTCCTGAAGTAAACTCTCATTTTGGGATTTATTGGATCATTTAATAGGGTTTTGTTTATCCCCCCATATCCCTTCCCAGATGGTGATCCTTTCGAAGGCAGGAGCTGGGTCCTCCTCATCTAGGACCTTGCAATGAATAGCACAGTGTCTGGCACATGACTGTCCTCTTAGCTGAGAAACGAATGACTGACTGCTGATGGAAGAGACCCAAAAAAACTAAACAAAATCAAACAAAGCAGGCAAATCTAAATGGTGACTCTGTTCACACAATGTTTTTCTTACAAATAATTTAGAATTTAATAATCATTGAACCAGAATCTACTGGTGTGAAGGGAATAAATTGCTTACATTGTAGCAGACATATTAATTCTCTGAGGCTACATTTTGATTATATAATTCCAAAATGGCTAGCTAATGTCATGGGCAAATCAGTTAAAGCTGGTAGAATTAATCCTCCTATTGGAGAAGGGCCAGTCTAAATTATTGACATGTTCGGTTTTTTTTTGTTGTTCCTAAACAAAAAATGTAATTTTATAGCTTTAATATCATTGAACTCCAAGTTCCATTTTAATGAATAAATAATACTCACTCGTAATTATCTAAGAATGTGTTTGATAAGTAAATGGATACTCTATTATTCCAACAAAACAAGGAACAGTTTATTCATTAAAACACTCTCATAGCAATCACGTTTACACAGTATTATTAGCTTAAAACGTTATTTAATTTTTGTGACAATGCAAAGGTAAATAGTAGTTCAACCAAGATTGAGTGAGATCAAGTATTTTAATCTCAGGGTGGAAATTAGTGAAGTCTTACACTTCTTGGTGTTGGAATTCAGTCTCCTTTCTTCTCATATATTCTTTTCCTGAAAATAATTATGTGAGTTTACCCCCACTGTACTCAAGTATGTCAGTGTTTATTATCCTCCTTGGTCATGCAATGTAATCTATTTAAAGTACGCACATGATAGACTGCCTATTTGCTCTGAACTTTTCAGTTACTCTCTATTGCCCTCAGGAAAAAGTTTGAAATTTGAAGCTTGTATGGACTGTTTCCCAGTTCTTTGTCAACTCTCCCCATGCCTTTTCACAATTCCTTTTAATTCCTCAAAAGCCCTCCTACCACTGCCTTTCCTTCTGCACATGGTTATCTGCTATACCCGTGTCAACTCCAACATCATCTCACCTTTTATCTAGGCTTCCCAGGTTGTTCTGTTTCATGCAAAGAATATTTTCCTCCACTCCCCAAGATATTTAGAACATGCCTCCCTAAGACCTGTCACTTTGGCATGTAGATTATTATAACCTGATGTCTGGCAAGGCCCTGCAGGCTCACAACATTTTTACCACTCCCTTAACTATCTAGAAGAATGAAAATTGGACCTATTATCCAGATTTAGCATTTTCATCAGAAATAAACTTTCTATCAATGAAACTTATCAAATTGGCAGGGCAAACATCTAATTACAAAGGTCTTTGTCTTGTGAATCACTCTTTGTCATATGAGTCAAGCTGCAGACTCCTGACCCCTTCCTTAGCTTGGAATATATACACTTATTTTGCTCCATCGCTGTGAATTCTCCCTGTGTGTGTAATTAAATATTTTATTTTCCCTGCTAATCTGTCTGATGTTAATACGATTGCTTCACAGTCAAACAAGAAACAAGAGACCCAGGAAATTTTTACTTTCTTCTTGACACATGTGGATTAAGTGATCACCCTGAATTTAAGGTTCTCCTTTCCCTGGCTGTCTCTGCCACCAGGATTTAAGTTATTTGAAAGCATTAGCCTTGTGCCCTTAATCTTTATATCCAGGGTGGCCCATGTTTGTGCTAGATCATTGTAGGCATCCATCATTTTTAGATTGAATAAGTGAGTGACTATTCAAGCTTTAAAGAATGAAAATATCTTCCAGTTCTTTCTTTATGAACTTTAGTAGAATTAGAATCTTACACCTTTTTTTTAAGAAAGGAAGGGAGAAGACGAAGAGGCATTTAAAGAAGGAAGAAAGGGAGAAGCAACTTTATTTATTTATTTGTTTTTGGTTTACCCCAACCCCAGATCTTGAGCTTAGCTCTTTGAACTCTATGTGGTCTGCACACCAGCATCACAGTCTCCAGAGTCACAAGGGTGCACCTTAAGGTTTTGTTTTTTTAATTTATTTTTATTATAGTAATTATTCTACACATTAAAATAATTTTCTATGTATAGGTTTCCCATATCTTAGATATATTTCAACACACCATACTCTCCACCAAATCACCAAGTGTTCTTCCCCACTGTCCAGTGGGCTCCACCATCATTTGCCCCCAACCACTCCATTCCCTTTTGGTGACCTCATTTATGTTGCAGATGTTTCAGGGTTGGTTGTGTTTCATCTGTTCCTTTGTTTTGTCCATTCATGTTCCACCTATAAGTGAGGTCATCTGGTATCTATCTTTCTTCTTTTTATTTGTTTCACTTAGAATAACCCCTCTAGTTCCATCTATGTTGATTCAAATGACAGCGTTTCATCTCTTTTTCTAAGGACTTTGCAGTATTCCTGTGTATGTGCACCACATCTTCTTTATCCATTAATCTGATGATGGGCACTTAACTAAGTTCCAGTTCTTAGCTATTGTGAATAGGGCCTCAATAAACAAAGGGATACAAAATCTCTGCAGGTGGGTGCTTTTTTGTCTTTTGGGTAGATGCCCGAAAGTGGAATGATGGGATCATATGGGATTTCCATTTTCAGTTTTTTGAGGACTCTCCAAACTATTCTCCATAGGGGTTGTACTAATTTGCACTCCCACCAACAGTGCAAAAGTGTTCCCTTTACTCCACATCCTCGCCAGCATTTTCTGTTTCCAGATTTTTGGATAAAAGCCAGTCTTTCAGGTATAAGATACTATCCCATTGTTGTTTCATTTTGCATTTCCTTGATAGCCAGCGAGTAGGGAACATAATTTCATGTCTCTGTTGATCATCTGTATATCCTTTTCAGAAAAGTGTCTCTTCAATTCCTCCTCCCATTTTTTGATTGGATTGTTATTGAGTTTTGTGATTTATTTGTATATTTTAGATATTAAGCCTTTGTCAGAAATACTGAATTCAGATATCTTCTTCCAGTTAGTAGGTTTCCTTTTGGTTTTGGTGATATTTCCTTTTGTTGTGAAGAAGCTCCTTATTTTGATGTAGCTCCAGTTGTTTATTTTCTTTTTGTTTCCCTTGACGATGGAGTTGAGTTCCCAAAGGCTTCTCTGTGACTGGTGTCATGAAAAGTCTTTCTTATGTTGTCTTCTAAAAACTTTATGCTTTCTGGTCTTATGTCCAAGTTTCTAATCCATTTTGAGTTAATTTTTATGAATGGTGTTAGAGAGTGGTCTAGCTTCATTCTTTTGCATGTGTCTATTCAATTTTCCCGACACCATTTGTTGAAGAGACTTTCCTTTTTCTATGACTGCTTTTGGCTTCTTTGTTGTAGATTAACTGACTGTATATGAGTAGGTCAGTTTCTGGTGATTCAGTTCTATTCCACTGATCTGTGCCTCTGTTATTATTCCAGTACCATACCATTTTGCTTTATAGCAAAACTATATGGAGATATAGTTCAAAGTCTGGACTTGTAATACCTCCAGATTCGTTCTTTCTTTTTTCTAAGGATTGTTTTGGCTATTTGAGGTCTTTTGTTGTTCCATACAAATTTTAAGATTTTTTTTCTACTTCCTGGAAATAAGCCCATGGGATTTTAATGGGGATTGAATTAAACCTGTATATTGCTTTAGGTAATTTGGCCATTTTAATGATATTGACTCTTCCAAACCACGAGCAGGGAATGTCTTTCCATTTCTTTGTGTCCTTCTCTATTTCTTTTAAGAAAGACTTGTAGCTTTCATTGTACAGATCATTTGCTTCCTTTGTTAGGTATACTCCCAGGTATTTCATTCTTTAACTTCTATTTTAAATGGTGAGATTTCGTGATTTTGTTTTCTTCTAGCTTGTTTGCGTATAAAAATGTAACAGATTTTCGTGCATTGATTTTGTAGCATGCCAGTTTATTGTATTCATTGATAAGTTCTAAAAGTTTTTTGATAGAGTTTTGAGTTTTTCAGTATATATAATCATATCATCTGCATATAATAAGAGTTTTACCTCCTCCTTTCCAATTTAGATTTCTTTTATTTCCTTTTCTTGCCTAATTGCTCTCAGACCTCCAGTACAATATTAAATAGCAGTGGTGAGAGTGGAAAACCTTGCCTTGTTCCTAACCTAAGAGGAAATGCTTTCAACTTTTCACCATTGACTATGATGTTGGCAGTGGGTTTTTCATATATGGCCTTTATTATGTTGAAGTAGAACTTTCTGTTCCCATTTTATGGAGGACTTTTGTCTTAAATGGGTGTTGGATCTTGTCAAAAGTTTTCTCTGTATCTATTGATATGATCATGTGGTTTTTCTCTTTGCTCTTTTTGATATGGCATATGACATTAATAGATTTATGTATGCTGAACCATCCTTATATCCCTAGGATGAATTCCAGTTGGTCATGATGGATGATTTTTTGATGCGTTGTTGAATACATCTTGCTAATATTTTTTGAGAATTTTCGCATCTATATTCATTAGAGATACTGGTCTGTAATTTTCTTTCTTGGTGACATCTCTGTCAGCTTTTGGTATCAGTGTAATGTTAGCCTCATAAAAGATATTTGGGAGAGTTCCCTGTTCTTCAGTATTTTGGAATAGCTTGAGAAGAATAGGTATTAATTCTTCTCTGAAGTTTTGCTAGAAGTCATTGGTGAAGCCATCTAGTTCTGGGCTTTTATTTTTGGGGAAGCCCTTGATTACTTCTTCAATTTCTTGGCTTGTGATTGTTCTGCTCAGGTTTTCCAATTCTTCCAGGTTCAGTCTTGGTAGACTACTTTTCTAGAAATCTATCCATGTCTTCAAGGTTGTCCATTTTGGTGGCATAGTAGTCCCTTACAATATTTTGAATTTCTGTGGTATCTGCTGTAACGTCTCCCTGTTCATTTATGGTTCCAGTTATGAGAGTTTTCTCCGTTTTTTTCTTCATGAGTCTAGTCAATGACTTGTCAATTTTGTTTATTTTTATAAATAGCCAACTTTTGGTTTCATTGATCTTATGGATTGTCTTTTTGCTTTCTTTTTCATTTATTTATGCTAGAATTTTCATTATTTCCTTTCATCTGCTGACTTTTGGCTTTAATTATTCTTTTTTCTCTAGTTGTTTTAAATGTAGAGTTAAGTTGTTTATTTGAGATTTTTTCTTGTTTCTTGAGATAGGCCTGGATTGTGATGAACTTTTCCCATAGTACTACTTTTGCTGCATCCTGTAGATACTGGTAGCTCATGTCCTCATTCTCATTTGTCTCTAAGTATTTTTAAGTTCCTCTTTGATTTCATCTTTTAACCAAGAGTCATTCAGGACCATATTGTTGAGTTTCTAATTGGTTTGAAGTCTTCCAACTTTCTTTCTGAGGTTGATTTCCAGTTTTAAGCCATTGTGGTCAGAGAAGATGCTTGGTATGACTTCAATCTTTGTAAATTTGTTGCGCGATGTTTTGTGTCCCAGCATATGCTCCATCCTTGTGAACGTTCCATGAGTATTTGAGAAGAAAGTGGAATCGGTGTTGTTGGGTGAAGTAATTGGTGTATGTCTATTAGACCTATCTGTTCCAGATGGTCATTTAAAGTGACTGTTTCCCTGCTCATTTTCTGCCTGGTTGATCTGTCCATTATTGTAAGTGGGGTGTTAAAGTCCCCACTATTATTGTGTTGCTGTCAATGTCTCCCTTTCGGTCTGATAATACTTCCTTGATATATTTTGATCCTCCTTCATTTGGTGCATATATGTTAATAAGTGTTATGTCCTCCTGCTGGATTGGTCCTTTAATCATGATACAGTGTCCATCTGTCTTTTGTTATGCTTTTTAGATGGAAGTCTGTTTTATCTGATATGAGTATAGCTGTTCCTGCTCTTTTGTGGTTGCCATTCAACTGTAGGATTGTCTTCCAGATATTGACTTTGAGTCTTCGTTTATCTTTTGGAAGAAGGTGGGTTTCTTGTATGCCGAAAAAGGTCAGGTTATGCTTTTTAATCCATTCAGCCACTCTGCAATGTTTGACTTGCGAGTTCAGTCCATTAATGTTTAGGGTGATTATTGATAAATAGCTACTTAGTGTAATTTTATAATTTGTCTTCTGTGTGTTGCTTCAGATGATGACTTTGTTCTCCTTCTCATTTTAGGCTGGATGGGTGATGTTTTGTTTTGATTATTTTCATCTTTCGTTTTCTTCTTCGCTTTCTACTTGAGGATATATTTTGAGGTTACCCTGAAGTTAACATTCACAGTTCTGTGTTTGCTACCTAATTTTATTGGAAAGCATATTAGCCATTCTAACTATCCACAATTTTGTTCTCTTTTTCCCCACTTTTATATTTTCTGTCTTATTGTTTTTCTGTGTAGTTTCTTTATGCTTTATAGAACATCCTTTAATGTTTTTTGTGAAGTTGGTTTTGTGGTCATAAACTCCTTTAACTTTTGTTTTTCAGAAAAGGTTGTTTTTTTTTAATCATTCCTTCAGTTCTGAATGGTAATTTTGCTGGATATAGTATCCTAGGTTGAAACTCCTTTTCTTTCAGCACTTTGAATATATTATGCTATTCCCTTCTGGCCTGTAGAGTTTCATTTGAGAAGTCTGCTGACAATCTCATGGGGGCTCCTCTGTTCATGATACGTTTTTCCCTGGCTCTTTTAATAGTCTTTCTTTATCTTGTATTTTTGATATTTTTATGACAGTGCTTCTAGTTGTATTTCTGTTTGGGTTTCTTTTGTTAGGAACTCTGAACTTCCTGGATCTGGAGGCTTGCTTCATTCTTCAAAATGGGGAAGTTCTCATGTATTATTTCTTCAAATATGGTTTCTGCCCCCTTTTTTCTCTCTTTTTCTGGGGCCCCTGTGATACAAATGTTGTTCCTTTTGATGTTATCCCAGAGGTCTCAAAAGCTGTCTGCAATTCTTTGAATGTTTTTTTATCTCGGCTGATTTGTTTGATTGAGTTCCTCTTTCCTATCGTCCAGATCACTGAATCTATTGGAAACTTCAGCCATACTACTGTTGACTCCCCCTCTTGTTATTTAATTCAACTATCATCTCTTACCTGTTTGATGTCTTGTTTTAATTCTTCTCTTTGTTTCTGACATTCTCTCTTAGTACTTCTACTGATTTCTGGATTCCCATGAGTATGTTAATCAGTGTTACCCTAAATTCCTCTTCAGGTAATTTACATACACCTGCTGTATTCATATTTTCCCCTGGGTTTTTGATTAGATCCATCATTTCACATATAGTTTTCTGTGCCTTTGCTCTATTCAGCACTGTGTTAATATTTCTAAGGGTTCAGTTTCCTGGCGTTGCATAGGTTTGACTTGCCCAGGATTGGCAATCAGGCTGCAGTTTAGCCTCTACCCACAAGGTGGCGATAGTGGGTAGCACTGAGATTCGGAACTGCCTTCTCACTGTAATCTGGGGGACCGGGCTCCCGATAGGTGGGATTTCTGGGGGCAGACAAGCGGTGGGCAGGATTTCCCCTTGTAGACCCCAGGCTCTGGTGTGAAATGGTCATGGAAGGGACTTGATTTGGCTGATTTCCGGTTATGGCTGTGCCTTGCCCAATGTTACTGCATGGGCTCCAGCTCAGCTCCTGGGGCGCTGGCTCTGCTTTCACCCCCTCCCAAGTCAGCCCTTGGTGGCTCTGCTCGCCTCCTGCTGTTTCCACAGCTAATCCAGAAACCCCTAGCCTCTGCCCCACCACATGTCTAGAGACTCCCAAGCTCCATCTCAAATCGAAATCTGTGACTTAGCTGAGAACCACACTGGGTGCCCTCACCCACCATCAGTCATCAGTTGATCTGTCTCCAGCTGTAGTGTCAGTGCGTCCTACCGAGTTACCATCCCAAAGTCAATCTGATCTCCACCTTAACTTCTTAAGGATGTTTTTTTCTTTACAATGGAAATAATGGAAAAACATTTCTTTTATTTATAAGCACTACTTACATACTGTGTATTTTCAAGGAAGTGAGTGCTTGGCTTTCTCCTACATAAGGACTAGGTATCCAATTTCCATCTCACTTCCTATTCTTCCATGGAGGAGAGAAAAGAGAAGACTCAGTTCGCATTTCACATTATGGTGATTCCACTTAGATTTGCCCTGTAACTTTGGAGTCACTTAAGTCAAGTTGATTAGTCCTGCACCAAAGAAGACTGAATCTTATCATTAATGTATATACCACTAGCCAAATGTGATGGGAGATGTGCATCTGATGGGCCCAGGAAAATGAACTCTGGCTGAGTAAATAGAAGTCTATGTTAACGTCACCAGTGAATCTACTGTTGGCTGTGTTGTCCTGGCAAGGCCAAAGAACTCTGCATTACAGCACACTCTACTGTGAAATTGACATAACCCTTGCTTCTGGTTTCTAATATGCTCATAGGCAGTGTGAAATTGCATGACAGTATTTTCTCCAGAGTCAAGCTTTCTGGATTCCCTGTCTCAATTTCTCTTACCCTGTTCTATGTGTAACCCTATGTAACCCCATAGTGATGGTGGGCTATAGGGTATTTTATCACTAGACTGAGGGGCTAGACTGTAAGTGTTTCTCACTAGACTTCAGTTTCCTTGAGATTTGGAGTCTCTGTACACACTTAAAATAAAGTTCATGGGGTGAATGAAAACTACATTTAATCTCAAACTCAGTGCTGATTATTCCATCACTGCAGTTTCATTTCTTGGGAACTTGAAAATTTCTTTATTCTGGGATGCAAATGCCCTTGGGAAGAAGGAGAAAACATCTTTATTGTGAGCTAATATTTGAAGGAGATTTATAGACTGTCAGATGAGTTCTGCAAGAGGACAGAAATCAGGGACTTATGTGGTAAACCTGAATGCCAGGAAAGAAGTTAAAGTTTCTGCTGCGGTAGGGAGGCCCTGGAAGTTGGGAACAGAGTCTGTGCTTAAAAATCCATTTTCACCACTGGTCTGACCACTAAAGCTGTTCAGCTACTCCGCTGATATGACAGAACAATTTGATTTCTAGGCATGAGGTTGGATGAGTCAACACTCGGGAGATCTACTTTATGGAAAGTTTATAAAAGACTTTAAAAAAAAAAAAGGTGGCATTATTAAAGAAGCCAGAAGGAACTGCTCTTCCCTTAGCAAACTAAATAGTCCTTATACCTTCTTGCAGATTGAATGATCATATGGTTTCTTGCTTAAGAAATATGATGCATTGATTTTATTCTTATTGTAAAAAAAATGAAGGTAAGTCAAAAAAGACTTGCATTTTTCAAGTTCGACCCTTTAATTCTTTTTCTTGCTATACCCTTTCAATCTCAGGTAAGTGACTTTTGCAACAGAAATAGCCTACATCTAGGGAGGAAGTCTTGGGGGTGCTGCTGACTTTAACTCCTGACCTCCACATTGGGTCTCCTTCACAACGAGGTTATATTGTTTTTGGTGGGAAACTTCGTGAGTTGACCTAATATTCTTCTGGAGAACACAAACAAATGTGAAAGTCTGAAAGGAGAAGATTTGTAGCAATGAGTATTTATGAATATCATTATAGAGAAGAGAAAAAGATAATTTTGTTGGTATTATAGAATTTTTTTATTGTTCTATTTTAAGAAAGACATAGGGGCACTCTATCTGTAAAGGTGAGCAGGTGGTTTTGAATCTTAAGAATGTGACTTGCTGAAACATTAAGGATGTTAATAGGATGATATTCTCATTTTGCCTTCCTTTGTGCATTCTCTAGTGACCAAAACATCACAAAAAAACAAGATGCATATATGGGTCTTAACGATTTAGTTTTTTCTCATGTGTTAGAGGGAAGTAGAAGGGTATTCCATGTCAGCCTCCCAGGATGGAAATAAAAACGTGATATCTAATGTCTCTGTGTTGGGAGCCACCAGGTACTCCCCTCTCCATGCATTTTTATTTAAGCTTTGCAGCTATCCTAAAAGGTAAATACTAACTTTACAATTTTATAGGAGAGACAACCTATAGATTGCTTTAGAAATTGATTGACTGATTTAAAAATCTTCTCTATGTAATAGTTTAGTAGGAGTTAACCTTCACAATGAGATTCTTTGGCCTCCAAGTCAGTACTTGATATTCTAGCCATTAGGATGCAGGATGGAAAACATTATCAAGAAGCCATTCATTACATGTGACTCTGAGCTATTACAAAAGAGCAAAGAATATGTGCTTTCCCACAATGGACGTTTGTGATGTATTGAGGCTAGACCTGGGTAAGCACCTGGACCTGATCTACGACTGTTTTAGTGAAGGGATTCATGGGAGAAGGTAAACAATTCTTCTTTCCTAGCAGATCAAGAAATAAAATAAGCAAATAGCAAATAAATAAATAATAATAATAAAGGAAATGAAGAATAGGAAAGGAAATGTCACTTTGAAAATAAAATTAATACATATTGCTCATTTTAAATATAAGAAAGATAAAGTACAGTATAACAAAAAATTAAAAAATCTTAGGTCATGCCACCATGGTTTATAATAATCCATAATTTGCATTATTGATGAATAAATAATATTGCTTTTTAATATTGATTTAGATCTTTTAATTTGGTTATATACTGAAAGAAGTCTTCCATATTCTTAGCAATATTTCTGTAAGCAATTTTAATGTATTCCTTATTTTCCCTCATGTAAGGGCATCATATTTTAATTAGCCTTTCTCCTATTTTTAACACAGGTTGTTTCAATTTTTTCTCACATTTATAAATAACAGTGAAGAGCATGTTTTTTTATTATTTCATTTTGATATAATTTCAAACTTACATAAAAAGTTGCATAATATTATAAGGAACTCTTATATAGCTTTATCATTCTTTCTCTTTTTCATATATACACATACATATACACATGTAGACACATTTTTCTCTAAACTTTTTGAAAATATGCCTTTATCCATAAATATTTCAGTGCCTGTTTCTTAAAACCAAGAACTTTCTCTTACATAACCACAATTTTTTTCAAAATTTGAAAATTTAATATTGATATGTCATTATTTAGTCTTATTTCAATTATTTTTCTTTTTGTCAGTCAAGGATCTAAATCATCAATGAAGAACAGTCTTATGAACCTTGTTTTGATTTATGATTCTTTATCTAAATTATTTAAATTATGATGTCTTTAGACTTACTGGATGATCAGACAGAAGCCTTTCATGACTGTTGGTAAAAAATGCTGAAAGTGATGGTCCTCTGACCAAAAAATATAGTAAAATACTAACGAGGCATTGCAAACACATCATCATTTAACTAGCTGCACTAGAACCAAGAAGAAAAATACCAGGTGCTGTTAGAGTCTGCAAGAGGTGATTTTTAACATGGGGTGTGGGAGAAGCTGGAAGGTGGTGTTTAGTTCAAAAGGATTCCAGGCAGAAGAAACAGGAAATGTTGTGGAAGTTTATGCAATATCTAAGGTTAAATGAAAGATTAAAAGAACCAACCTACAATGTGAAATACATTCATTCATTCATTAAACAATCTTATCTACTATCTAATGTGTGTCAGCTCTGAGGATACTGAAGTCATGGTTCCTAATACAAATTGCTCCCAGAGAATTTGGCCTCAGATGGAACGAATACCCCACCGAAGACTGCACAAGACATTTGTTTCTTTTGGTAGCAAGGAGAAAAGACTTTTTTCTGGTCCACATGTGGTATTACAGAAAAAACTGGGAAACTGGTCATAGGGGTAGATAAGTCAGCAGGAGTTGAAGACATGAGGGAATGCAAGATACTCCCAAAGCAGGAGAGCATATTTGGACTTGGAAAAAGTATAATTTTCACCAACAAAGCCATATGGAAAACGGTGAGCTATATCTGGGCAGGATCTCAGTTCCAACTGTGTCCAATCTGTGGCCCATATACAAACATGTCATAAACCCAGTCTTACCTATGGCTTGGTCCAAATTGTAAGATTTTATTTCTTTTCTCTTAGAGTCATGGGGCAGATTGACGAATGTGAACATGTAGATATGACCTTCGGCACTGATACTGTCCTTCTGACTTTCTGCCTGGCTCCCCAGGGTGGGAAGAATTTGGGGGATGAGGCAAATCTGTTCTCAGGACATTGGTTCTACCCATTGAAAGGTGTCTTAAGAGCTTGGAGGTGAGGGGAAGGAGAATTGTAAGATTGATGGGAAGCTTCCCAACATCTAGAATTGAAAGACCAAAGAGTCAGAGACTAAATGGTTAAACAGCAGCTCATTTTAAATATAAGTAAAATATGATAGACTCTAAGTATTTTATGGGCAGAATGCAGTTCACAAAAGCAGATTTGTTGCTGTATGAAATGTTTTAATTTTTTTATATGCTCCACATTAGTGTTTGCATTTTCTCATACCTCCAAGGCATAGTCTTTTATGACTTTGGAGATAACAGATTTACATTTAAATCGTGCTTTCCCGATGCATGTTATAACAATAGCATTTTAAGTTCTACTGTTCACCCAAAGGTCAGAACTCTTTTCTTTTTTCTTTTAGACTTTATATGCTACCAGTTTAGCCAAGTGAGCAAGTCCTTTTTAACTATGGGTATCTAAATACCATTTATAGTTTGTATGAAATGAAATCCAAGGCCAAGAGTTTCACAACAAAATGGGACTAAGGATATGTCAGCCTGGGATTGTTGTGAAGGACAAAGACATTAAATAGGCACAGGACCCAAAACCCTGAAACTTTTCTGTTAAAAGTTGTAGGGGAATAAAAATCAGTCACACACACACCCTCCCCCAAATATTTCTCTTTGGCGGGATTATCATTTCATATGAGGGGCTCTCAAGGATGGGTCGAGGTCCCCATTTTGTAAGAGACTTTTATGTGTAATATATAAAGGGAAATCTCCCTTTGTAAGGATGCTTCTCTCAGTCACAACATTGAGTCTTGTTGAGTTTCTCTTATGTCTACAGGAGGTATACAAGTTATATTAAACTTCTTTTTGGTTTTTTGCTTATCAAACTCTCTCCCTTATATTAATGATTTGTCAGTCTAGAAGGATGGACAAGGGTATAGGAAGATTGCTCCCATGTACCCTCTGAGGCTCTTATCATCTTTTGAGTCACCTCTACTACCGGCTAACTATATTCTGAGTTAATACTCTCTCCTGTTGACAACCAGACACTCAGGCCCATTTGTCCCTTGAAACTGACTGACAGCATAGTCCCTAGTTTTACTCTCTTTTTCAGCCATAAAAGGAGATGGTTGAGAAGAAAAGAAAATCATCACCACATAACATTCTGCCTGTACTCAACATAAATCAATAATGTACTTCACAACTCAAAATATTCTTGAGAATAAATGTCTTGTTAAGTATCCTTATATCAATTAAAAAAAAAAAAAACAGAACCATTTCCCAAGTATTATTTGGGAAAGGGGTCATGAGTGGTCATTCTACTATCATTAATGCTTTAACACCATTTACATATTGTTTGGAAAGTGGGAAGTAAGGAGATATACTGGGGTGCATAGACCTTTACGATCATATGTCCTTGTGTTCTGAACTGTTGGGCAAATCTCACAGGCAAACAATCAACTTTTACCATATAACTATAGTCTCAGTCTGTGGTTTCAAAATTACTCTTAGAGGAAAAACAAGGGGAAAAACTTGCCTCTGATTCCGATTTTGATGCAAACTGTCCATTAGGGCATGTATCATTTCCCTTAATCACCTTCAGGTGGAGAATAGACAGAGGACTAGGGTATGTTACCAAAAAACAAGAAAGAGCAGAAAGTTAACAATTTACCAATTGTGTTTTGCATTCTAGTGTAAGGGTCAAAGCAAAATTCCCCCATTCCTCCGAGTTTCTTCACAGCCTGAGTGAACAAATAAATTGACATTCAACATGATTAGTAGGAGAAAAACTCAAGTATGTTTTCTTTTTTATTTTAAAGGAAAGGTGCAGGCTGAAATGAAGGTGAACAATCAGGAAGTCAGGAAGAGAGAGGAGGAAGCATTTTTCTACTTAGTTGTTCATCTTCATCATTCCCTGCAGCCCTGGTATAGGAACCCCAGTCCCTGAGATAATTTAATTTTATTTCCTTTTTCTTTTTAGTTGTATACACTGGTTGTTTACCACCGGACCCGGGACTCTACCCAGGGGCCTGTGGCTTGCATCCTTCAGAGGTGATTAATTTAACTTCTACTCCACCAAAGTGTGTTGAAAAACTCAAATTTAATAACATACGCATGGAGAATCTACATGGTAGTTATTTTTACAATAATTGGTGTTACTGACTCCAAGAGTCTGGTAGCCTCTTCAGGGTTCTTGGAGCCATGAACAAATA
This sequence comes from Solenodon paradoxus, assembly GCA_004363575.1. Classification (NCBI taxonomy): domain Eukaryota; kingdom Metazoa; phylum Chordata; class Mammalia; order Eulipotyphla; family Solenodontidae; genus Solenodon; species Solenodon paradoxus. The sequence goes on along the minus strand of RJWH01000175.1, from coordinate 693,117 downwards.
GAAATAACTGCACATAACTTGAAACATTCTTCAAAGAAGACTTCATTGTAGAGATCAGATATGAAGAAAGAGAGAGAGAAAGAGAGAGAGAGAATATGAGTTCATGCACATAAGGAAGACAGCATGGAGGATAGGACTTCATTTTGCTGAGCATCCTTCATCTGCGCATTAGGACTTTTAATCTAATAAGTAGATGTGATCAGCATTTTTGATAAGCTGGTAGCCAGCAGTTTCGGAGGAAGGATACTCTGTCTCCTTATTGGGTCTAGAAAAGATCTATGGGGCTCAAAATGCTTGTATTATGCATAATGTCCCTTATCTTTTCTTTTCTATCAGGATGGTTTGTATAGCTTAGTTTTTCATGAGTATTAAAGTATTGGTTTGCACAGTAATTCCTTGAGACCAGTATGCTAAATATTTAAGGTATGTAACTTAATTATAATAAGGTGATTGGGACTTAAAATGAGTGCGTGAGTCATTCATAGCTGGGCAGGTACCAGGGACAAGAAGGTTAAGTCCACTGTATGTTCCCTTATTTCTCACTGGGGCAGACCCAAAACTTACATCCTGTGCTGAAGCATGGGAACAGGGGTCTGGGCTGTCAGAGAGAGAGAGGAGGGGTGTCCACATGACAAGGAGGAATAACTCATCCTTACTCTGAAAATAAGAAAAAGTTAAACTTCCCTTTTTGCATTCTTGTGGGGGATAAGGGAACAAAGACCACTTTTTAAAAAAGGCTTAGGCTTAGGAAGTGATGATATTTTTATTTTCTTTGTTATTATTATTAAAGGAAGGGCAAAAGGGTAAGGAGAAATGCCAGAACTTCTCATTTGCCTTTGGGTTTGTTCTCCATAGTCCTTGGCTCAGGAGATGAATTCTGAGAAACTTGGGGTGATTTGTTTTGTCCCTTTCATTGGAATGGAGTGATGAGGCCACAAGCATTTTCATTGGAAAAGTCAAAGAAAAGAGCTCAAATGCACATCATAGCAAGTAAAAGGGAAAGAAGAGTTTTAATATGTAAGACTTTATGAAAGATTTTTATAAAGTATGTGATAATTACCTGCTTCTCTTAACATACATTTATCAAATTCCTCTCATTCTTGGGTGTTCTTCAGGTGAAAATCAACTGTGTATTAGACATAGTTCATTCCCCTGGTTTCAGTGAAATGTGGGACTAGAGGGAGTTCATTACTACTTGAAGTTATAACTTGACCCATAAGAGTTAATCCAAACTCTCTTCTGTTCTAACATCTTCCAGCTAAATGATTTATTAGAAAAAAAATTTCTGCTCTGCCAGAAATGGAAACTGTTCTATTTTGGAGAGATGGTGATACAGCACTTCATCTCCAAGGAATGTGGAGGGAATGTTTGAATTGTAATGTTTTCACAGGCAAGTAGCCTCACAAGAATCCTCAAGGTCAAGACTGCATTCATAACTAGTCTTGTTGGAGTATTTGTGCCTATAAAAGTTTAGTGAAAATATTCTTTAGTAACTGGTTCTGGTTGGATGTCATTTTATAGTTCCTTCTACCAAATCAGTGTCTTTTCAGATTAGGAGAAAAATATTTATTCAGAGTAACAAAATGTTACCTGGAGAGAGCTCTAGGCAAACCACAGTGTTGAAGAGTTTTTCCTTCAGTATTATCTAACTTCTTCTCTCTCCTCCTCTCTCTCCTTTATTCTGTAACTCCTTATCTTTCTGTCTACCATTATTAAATATCTATGTACTTGAGGACTCTGCTTTACTATTTCCTTCCCAATGCTTTTACTCAAGAAGCTACTCAACATGTCATTTGTTTCTGCGGGTAGAATTTGTGAACTCTATTCTCTCCCCTTTGATTTCTTTGCTTGTTATATATATTTTTTTGTAATCCCATTCTTTTTAAATGTCTTTTTAATGTTCTTTAATCTCTTCTAAGGACATTCAGAAATGACCCAAGAGTTAGAAGAAATGGTCTAGTCATTCAAAACAGAAGACTTGATGACACTTGGAAATCATACTATCTATAGGCAGCTTATTCCTCTGGCCCCAATTCCCTAAATAACAATTATTTATATTTTGTGTTTTATTAAGGGGCTAAGAAATATTCCTGGTATTTATCCAGCATTTAGTTTGCATGAGAGATGTCAACCTTTCATATTAGTGTCAAGCATTTTTTGCTTGTCAGTGCTTCCACCTTCCAGAATGCTACGGCATCTTTACCAGTAGATATGGGTTATTATCTACCTATATCCCTTTGATGTTCAGTTCCCTTTCCATTTTCAATCTATGATTGTACTAAGGGCTGGAGATGTATATAACTCTGGGGTGGGAACTCACATTGTTTCTCCCCCTTGATACAAAGATATTATTTTCTGAGTGAACATCTGACCAAAATTGCTAAATGAGTGTCATCTTCTAGGATCTGTTTGTCTCTTTCTAAGGACATTATTGCTTCATATAATTGATAGGTGTGAAAATGATAAAAGCCTAGAGCCACCTACAACTGTCTCTTGAGGAACCACAAAGTAGATTTGAACTGAGAGATAGGGATAAATGAATGGCCTAAGTGAGGTCATTTCAGTCTTTGAATACAATTGGACTTGTAATCAGTCACACCTTTGGGCTCTTTGGGTTTTTATCATTTGTAACCCAGTAAGTATCTCCTAACCAGGGATGTCATCAGTAAACCCATCCATGAAGATGCCAAACAAGCAATTACAGCTGGGAACACAGGACAGATACAATTATGGAAACCCAACTCAAGGTGACATTGATGTTGTTCTTTGTTGAATGTCTGTTTCATGACAGATGATTGCAATGTTACACAGACACATGCCCTTTTCCACCCCATCTCCGGCTCTTCACTGATAGGTGATTTCTGACTGACAGTAGGAACACATTCCTAGAGTGGACAGCAAAGCAGAATTTGACACCAAGCTATTTTTCCTATGTGGTAATTTAATAGCGCCTGATTAAGCTGGTTCCTCTTTGTCAAGTGTCATTCAAAAATCACCCAATTGTTGGCCCATCCGTGCTCTGTTGTTGATGAGAATGCCATGTGGGCTAGAATCAAAGCCTTGCTGAAATGTGTCTATTTTACATCTGCTCCTAGCTGAGAGCTTAATGAGATGCATGGCATAATGAGATGTGTGTCTGGAGTATGTAATGAGATTCTTGATTCAAATGTCTAATGAAGCCTATAGCCTAATGAAATGTATAGCATAATGAGATGCATGGCTTGAATGTATAGTGTAGATCTGAAAGTCCATTTAGAAAATATCATTAGATATGCAGAATTTTCTTCTATTTGTATAAGCCACACCCACATATCTTAGGAATTTTTATTTTGTTAGTAATTTCTCATTAATATTTTCATTGTCATCATGTCTGAAGCTAAGAAAACACAAGTACTTGCCTTCATCACATATGACAGGTAGTCTGAAAACATAAGATAGATGTTTTTGATCCTTGAGGAAAAAATCACATTTGCTTCTTTCCCTTCACTTCCTTATTTTTATGTCACCAACTCTATCAATTAGCTATTGCTTAATAAAAAATCCTAAAATGTTGTGACTTAGATAATAAGCACATATCACTACTTATGTGTATTTAAGTTTAGTGAGTGGTTCTTCTGGGCTCAACTAGACCACTCATATATTTGCCATCAGCTACGGTCAGATAGTTTCTGTTGATTTTTGCTAGGCTCTCTCACATCTTTGGAGGTCCATTGCCTTTATGCCTGTCTTGGAAGATGTTGGTTAGAACAGGTGGAATCTCCTTGATTCCATCTTCCTTCTTCTAGCCAACTAGCTAAGGCCTAACCTAAAGGCAAAGTCAGGAAACCAAGAGGAAAAAGAAGGGACTTCTGACCTTCAAGAGGTCTAGACTCTAAACTGTCAACTGTCCCTTCAGCCATATTCATTTGGAACAAAACAAATCACAAGACTTTCCCAGAATCAAGGAATGGGGAAATAGATCCCACCCCTAAATGGGAGGAAGTATGAAGTCACATTGCTACAAAGAGCATGAACACTGGGAACACATTTTGCATCTACTCTATCACCTATAAAGTAGTGAAGAACATATTTACACCCACCCTCTTTCCGGCTCTCTACCACCAAATAAAATGTATGTGTATGGGGGGATATTTATGAAAAATTGATATTCCTATAAATGTGAGTTGTGCAAACAGTAGTGATATTTATTATGAACATCCTGAAACTATTTAATGTACTACATAAACCCCTGTGTCCTGTGGGTTGAAGTCAGAAGCTCTCAGCAAATAGTTGAGTACAATTCTCCTAGAACCAGACAAACAAAAATGTAATAAGGATTACCCTTAATGTTTGAAAAAATATCAGATAGTGGATAGGATTAGGAATCAACTTCATCTTTGAATTAAAATCTAGTGGATATTTTTCCATATTTTCATGGGTTAGCTTTAAGAGTATTAAAGATTGAATTCTCCCAAGAACTACTGGTGATTAACCCCAGGCATGAGGTGTATGTTACATGCACCAGTCCTAAAATTTCTGAAGAGCTGCAGAGAGTTTTAGCAGTGTGTATCTCATTTGCAATAGCCTCCTGGATGAAACCCAGGACACTCTTTTGAAAATTTATAGGGACTAGTCTATTCCAGCAGTTTAACAGGCAGTCTGATTTTTTTTACATACCCCGGCCAAGGTTTTATCTTCTTCCCATCTCCCAGATTGAATATCCATTATCTCTCAAGATGCCATTATCCTCAGATGCCTCAGATTTATTTGTCTAGCTATTTTATAGCATAAAGACCTGATAGGGTTCTCTTAAATACACATACTAACCACATTTTAGAAACCAGCAGTTGGTCCTATCATTTCCCTAACTTAAGATTATGCTCTTCTATTGCATGGAAATCATAAATTTCACTCCCATGTTCATTTTACAATTATGGAAAGGAATGAATCAAACAAAATACTCAAATCAGAAATTTTTTCCAATTTATTTTCCAGCTGTGCTTTCCTGTTCATGGGATAGTTACTTAGGTACATGTACATACACATCCTGATGCCTGTGCTCATTAAAGATTTGTGGATGCATTGATTTATTGATTATTTCAATTCAAAATCTGGCATCAATCAAATGAACCTGATCAGCCTATATTTATCCAAATTTCACTAGTTGAATAGATTTTGGAAAGATTTTTATGTACTGTGAAACAGTTATTATGCTATTTTTAAATGGATAGATTCTTGATTGCTAGGTGATGTATACCACCATGGACTAGTTGTTTCTAACAATTAATTGTGCCTTTGCAAGCATAGTAACTACATGAAGTGACAGCAAGTAGAGGTACATTTGCGTTCATGAAGTACTGTTCAAGTCTAGAAAGTTGTCTGAAACACATGCTTTACACACGTGAACTGCCTAACTGATGAAATTCATCAGATGGCTACTCAGTCTCCACTTCACTGCGTGCTGTGATAATCACAGGTTTAGCTGAATATATTCCCCCTACATTCTGTAAATCATTTCATTTCTGTGAGTAGCTAAACCCACATCTGATTTATTCTCAATATTATGTATGTGTAATGCCCAGGGCCTGTCTATGGGCAGTCTGAGGGATGTGTGTAAAAGTGGCAGAATTGGCAAGAGCCTGGCAGAAAAAGAAGGCAGGTGAAGTAGGAGGTAAGCCTGGGGAAAGATTGGAAACCACTGTTTCTAGGGAAGCAGGGGGACTTCAGGCATTGCAATGCTATGTCAGAGTTCCTCAAAATGGAATCTTCAGATCACTTGCAGGAGTTATCTAGAATGCCTGATGAAATATAATTTTTCTACTCCCATTTATCCTACTTAATCAAAGTCTCTAGAGAAAGTCTCCAGAAATGTACATTTTATCAAGTTCTGCAGTGATTCGTGTGTAGCCAAAATTTGAGAACAATGTACTAGAGTTTGAACATTTCTAGTACACAATCAATGTATAATCATTATATTCCTCGAGTCTGGTAGCTTATAGATGAATAAAGGTAGAATGGTACAAACTGGGCCAATACCAGTGCTGAATGCTATTAAAGCTGGTGGCTTCCCACATTCCACCTGTTTATTCCTCTGTTCTAGCTCCTTTAGAAAACAAAAGGCAGTCTATAAATTTCATCTGTGATTTAAGCATATGAATGTTCTGGCATCCACATGGGTGAATCTTCCCAGCTTCATAGTTCAAGGAATGGAGGGAAGACAAGCATTGTTAAACAAGTATACAAAAACATTGATAATAAATATGTCATCATCAATCTGAAGAACCAAGATTCAGAATTGTTAAGGCATTTACCCCAGTTCACACAGCTATAACATGGAAAAGACAACACATAAATCAGGTTTGCAAGGCTGTCCAGGAAACCATCTCTCTTCATAGAGTGTATGTTTTCATAAGTTGATCCACTGAAAAGAAAATCATCAAGACTATTTCTAAAGTCAAAGATCAAATGGTGGTTGGGGGTTGTACTTCTAGGTGAGAGGGATAAGATGATCCTTTGTTTAAAACCAAATTACAGCAGGAGTTTACAGTTTCTCAGAGGTCTTATCAATGTAAATGTCAGGGAATGTGTTAACTTTATTGCTTTTAGCAAATGTGGATCACATTCACCTCATCCACAGAAATACAAGATTGATATTTTAATTTGTCTGAAGCTTTACCAGAGCGTCTATGAATATTATATAACAAATATGAGCATTGCTACTTTCTTGTGCATTCAGGATACATCTCTGTGATCGTTATAATCAACCTAATTGGGCAAGACTCTCTAAGTGAAGGCAATAACATTTGTTTACTTCATTGTAGGAATGTACTCTGCAGCCTGGTACCACCACATTTAAATTAGCTTGTATCCAAAACAGAGAGAAATGCACCCTTCAGTCATCACAGGCTGTTAATTTGAATGTATTTAACTGTGTGTATGCCTGCAGGAAACTCAGAAGACCTTTGTCTTTTGTTATTGTGAGAGTACTCAAGTGACATTCAGACCTTTTCTTTTTTGATGTTTTGGAGAGCATAGAGCAATCTTTCTCCATTCTCTGAGGTGGTCAGTCATATCCCAAAAGCTACCCTAGGAACTACATTTCCAGTTAGAATGGAAGCAGCAAAATGATTTCTCTGGAGTGTTGTAATGCTTTGTGAAAACTGTTCAAGATAGTGAGGGGTGGGGAAAGGGACATGCTTAGGCAAGTCAAGTCCAAAGGAAGATGGGTTCTTCATATCCCTTTGGTAGGAATTCTGTACCCTGTTGTATGTGCTACTGTATTTCACAGAACAGTTTTCACACGAGAACTTTCCTTTAGATTGCCATATTCATCCCCAAAGGAGTTGCTACTTCTCCATTCTCCACCCTTTTCATTACTCTTTGGTTTCTAAACCTTTGCCTGGTGTAATTTCTACCTGAAATTCCTTCAACTTCAATGCAGGATGGTAACTCTAGGTAGCAAATCTAGAGGCAAAAAGATGGAAGGGATTGGGGAGAGGCTTAACTTGCTCCTCATGTAAGTATTAATGTGCCGTCATGCAAAGCACATGTGTCTTGTTTGAATCTAAGACATTTTAGAAAGAAGACCAATTTGACAGGGAGTGGTGAGAAATTCCATGGTCTCTTTCATTTTGTGGAGGTCATATTATGGGTTGGTAGATGTGTGTCAAGAGAATATTCTCTGTAAGAGTGTTAGAGAGCTGAATCCTCCAACCCATACTAAAAATACTCCCTGAAACACTTGTGCACAAGTCAGCTGAAATTAATCAAAGTTACCCCATTGATTTCATATGCATTCTTCTGAAACATTTCATGTTTTTGTTGGATTATTCTTTCAAAGCTACCTCCTGGTATCTAGATGTCATCTTAATAAGGCTGCAGGCAAGGTCAAGAGGTGTGACGTAGTGGTAGAGTTGGAAAACTCTAAAGGAAGCCAGCAATCTTACCATTGTGTCTCCAGCTCTGGTCTCACATAAGAGTAGCAGAAAGCTGGCACTCATCAGTGTGCTGAATGAAAGTTATACACCATGATTTACTTTCTGCTGGATATCTCTGAAAATGTTAACTATCAAAGAAAATGTTTTTAAACAATGAAACAAAAACTAGTTGTCTAGGTCACACCAATCTGAGCAGTATAGTCTCATAAGGACAATACAACAACAGTAGCTTTTTGCAGGAGACTATTGGAAGAAAACGTGGAATGCCACTTAAGGTATCTTGTCATTTTCAGAACGTTCCTGGGGTGTCTGGTGTGTGACAGCATACAACCATGGCTCACGATTCTTATAGCATATCCCTTATTCTTGAGCATGGTCTATTTTGTTGACTTAGGCCAGCAGTTGATGCTCCTGGTAAATTTTTTGTCATTGTTTGCATTTTCCTTGGATCTCTTATTCTCATCAGGTGGGTCTTTTTCAGTTGTTCATGACAGTAACCTAATTCACACTTGTTTAAACAAACCTAGGAATTTATTGACCCATGTACCTGGGACATATGTGGGAAGATAAGACTTCCGATATAATTGGTGCCAGGGGTTCATCAATGTCATCAGCGTTCTGTCCCTGTTGAACACTTTCTCTCCAATTGACAACTCCACACTCATCTTTTTTTGACTTTATAGGTCTCAGGACAAACGGAGACTTTTCAAATGGCCCTCCAGAAACCTTCTGCTCCAGATGCTAATAGGTTTGTTTTGTAGTGCATGCCCATCCTTCATAGATTATTGTGTTTGAGACATGTATATTCTGCCTGGGTTTAAAAATTGCTGCTATTAAAGGGAGTGATTACAGTTCCACCCAATACACATGGAATGCATTTTCTCCAGGAAAGAGGGGTTCTTTTAATAGAAGAAGAGGGGAAAGGGGGTATCTAAAAAGGCCAAACATGTTTCTACAGCCATGTGACCCTGAAACATTCTTTGGTGCTTCTGAAGTTCAGCAAGATAGTTATTCTAGGTATCAAATAAGATTAAATAAAATGTCCTTTCCCCAAATATGTGTTGCATTCTTTTACCAGTTTTGGATGTGGAAGAAACATTTTTAGAGACATGGATATATAGGTATTTATCTGTCTAACATCTCCCAAACACTCTGACATAAATGAGTCCCTTGGTTGCTGAGTTAAAGGACAATCTGTGGAATGTGAGTTTCCCATGCTGAACTCAACAGTCTCATCCTAACCATACCGCCTGTGTTGCTTCTCTCATCATGAGAGAGGTTTCTCCCAGGGTAGGTACACAGGGAGGTCCTGGTGATTAAGAAATACAGCACTGGAAACCAGCTTTCAACCTCAGTGTGTAGAATCCATTGTTGACCTCTCCAAGAAGCTCTGTGGCATTTTCTAGCAAATAAACCAATTCTCCACCCACCATTCAAATGTTATGTGCTCCAATACCTTTTCTAAACTGGGTCTCAAACAGCACCTTACCCTGTTCACTTTCAGAACTCTGAGCTTGATTTATTTTTCTTCATAGTACTTAACTATACCTGCAATTATATCACAAATACGTTTGTTTATTTCAATACAATATAAGGAGCAGGAAGGCAGAGAGTCTCCCTCTTGTTTTCTACTGCATTTCTGTGCCTAGAATAGTCCCTGGCACATTCTAGCCATGCAATGACTATACACTGAGTGCATCAAGAAAAATATGAATGACCAAACAAAATTATAGTGGGTACAGAATTTAGGCCATCATTCTGAGACCCTCATTACACACAAATTGGAACACACGCTCAATAAAAAATGCAGCTGGCAATTTTTTTTAATGCATGAATAAACATGTTTGCAGAAGACCTCAGCTCATGGCCTATATTTTGTATCATGTTATTCATCTTACATCGCCCCTTAATTTCCTTCTGCTTATCTTTCTGAGTTGCATTTTATCCCAGAATGGTGACTAAGCTGGCGGGGTCGCCTAAGAAAAAACAGAGCATATTTTGATGTGATTTTTGCTAAGTGAAAGCCAAGAAAACATATAAGTTAAACTACATAGAATATTTTAATTCATTCTATAGAATTTTATGGAGCAACAGATGCAAACAGCAACATAAAACAAAACCAGAAATGTGTTTTCCTCTCTCCTATTTGTGCATTCACAGTTTTGCTCACTGTCAAGACTTCAGTCTTCTACTTTTAAGAGATTTTATTTTTTTGATTTAGTTATAACACAGCAAAAGGCTGTAGAATCTACTCATTATTGTCCACAAATAAAGGTGAATTAAAATCAGGAAGACTGGCTGCATAGTGTTTGTTTAAACAAGTGTGAATTAGGTTACTGTCATGAACAACTGAAATGGTCTTCTCCCACCATTTTCTCCTGCTCCTTTGTCTCTGGGGAGCATGCAAGTAAGACTGCATCAGGCAGAACCAGTAGCCTGTTCTGGAGGCTCTGCGACTCCTCAAGTGCAATGGGAATTCCTCTCTGCCTGAGTGAAATGTCTAGTCTATAAAGCTGGCTAGTAAAACATACTGTAATTTGGGATTTGCTAATACCAGCTTCATTTTGACAGAACCCAGGCTGACCACAGCATTACGTCATGAACAGATGTGAATCCTAGAAGGGTGGAATGATTAAAAACTCATTCACAAAGAAGAAAACCGAGTTGTAGGAGGTCTTCAGCATTCTATAGAAGCTAAGCAGTCTGTGTTTAAGCTTGTTCAGTCCAAGAATCATTCGCCTCCATGAGGCAGTGACCTTAGAATCACCTTGCTCTCTCCTGATCTATAAAGGGTCTGATAACATGCGCACACTGACACTTTCAAAACTGTGCTTTATGTGTAAGTGAGATACCTTGGAACCTCTCATATTTAAATATGTAAGAATGCTAGTAGCTTAGTGATTCAGCATTAGTCAAATATATCCATGTATGTTTTAAACCTGGTTAACGCTATAATGAAATAGTGCTTCAATAAAATCAGCCAAACAAATTTTTTAAATGTGGATTACCCTTAAGAAAAAAAAAAGGGAAACCCAGTCTTCAAGTTTTTCATCTGAAGAACAGAAAGAGTGTGGTTTCACTAGAACAGAAACAACATCTTAGGTATGGAGTTGTTGTAAAGAACAAACAGGCAATGATTGTGTGGAAAAACTTTTCAAACTATAAATCACTATAAAAATATTACCAAGAGTTAGTATTATCAAATATGGGCAAATTAAAATAACATCAGTGCTCATAGTTTATAAAAATTTATTGTTTGTATGTTTTTAAAAGACTGTCATACTTTGGAATTTTGACAGAGATTTTTAAGCTATATTCATATGTATTTCACTTTATACTAAATTGATTATGTAAGCACTTACAAAAAAATATTTAACAGTGTGAATGAAAGTGAAATTGTAAAGGAATATTATATACGCAAATTTAAATATATATTTATTTTTATGTTTACATTAAAAAACATACTTCATGACATAATTTTGGGTATATACCAGATATTAACTGGCATGAATATTAACTGAAGATAATCTTTATTAAGCTTAAGGTCAAACAGAATTCTCTTAAAATAAAATTCTATTATTTTGCAAATAAGTAAAGCTCATGGTAGGGTAAATCAAGAAATTGTTGACCTGATGACATTCTACCTGGGTTATTTGTAAGGTAAAGAGCATCCAAACAGAAATGGTCCCTACTTTGTGATGTATTGGATGATGATATTTGCCATCAACTTTGGAAAACAAAATGTAAACCAAGACAGCTTTTATCCATCCAGTTTGAGAACTTATTACTCAAAGTGGTTTCTTAAAGTTACAACATCAGAAAACTGCAAGGTGTTCTTCAGCAAGTATGGAAAGCATTATTCTAAGTAACTGAGAACAAGATAGACTTTGGCCCTGATTTCACGGAAATTGTGTTCTAGTAAGCAAGAGAAGCAAACACATAAAAGAAAATAACTGCTCTTTTTTAAACTCATCAAATGAAAACAAATGTTTTATGGATTCTGGTTTGCCATTTTAAATGATAAATTCAAAAGAGAAAAGTATTCCAGGACAATGACTGCACTGTGGTACAAGAGGCTAAGGAGATGTAGGTTGATGCCTCTCAGTATTGCCATGATTCATTTTAATGGATTCTCCTGTTGACTTCATAAACTTTATGAGTTAAACAAACTATAACTGAAGAGTAGAAGTCACAGCAGTGAAGTCTGGGACCACCCAGAAAGACTTAGTGCCTATGACTTGGATGGAACTCTCAGTGTCCTGTGTCCTTATTTGAACATAAGTAAGCAGTTAAGTCATTCTAATGACTTAACTAATATGTCAGGCATTGTTTGAGTCTGGGTCTTCTTTAGCCATGTCCACATTCTGTTCTCTATGTTGTTCCTTGACTGCATCTAGAAATAGTTAGCATCCTACAGCAGCCAGTGTCAGTCAGGTCACTCCTTGCTGCTGATAATGACAATAGATAATGCTATGTTATGCTTATGATACCCAGGCAGTATTTTCAAGCATGTAAGCGAAATAACACATATCAGATCTTCCATATTATTACAGGCATGTGAAGTTTCTGTGTCCAAAGTAGCCCAAAGTTTAATCTTTGTAAGTAATTCTTCAAGTACATTTATTACTGCAATTATTTCAGTTTCTATCTGTATCTGCAGAAATATGCCTCCTAAGGCTTGAATAATTACATGTTTTAAGAAGTGTGTCCTCTTCCTATACTATCAGAAGGTGGTAAATCCATGCATTTAATTAGGTTCTCTGTGACTATGTCTATTATATATTTTTTTCCAGCATTTAAAAATTTTTGCTTAAAAAGCTATCAGATAGCTAAGTTTATTGCTAGTTAGCTAGGGACAACTACAAGATTATTATTTAAGAATATACATCAATCCCAAATATTACCCCCTCTCTTTAATATGGACAATTTATAATATGTACGAAAGTAGAAAACTAGTATAACAAATCTTCATGTACCCATCACCTGATGTCAACAATTATCACAAATATTGCTTTATTTACATTCTACATATTTTATTGCAATATTCTGTTTAGAAAATTAGTGACTGATATTGTTTCCATATGATATTAAACTTTCCTATGATCTAATAATATGGGGAAAATATCTGGATAACTAATGTTGAAAAGGATACCATGCACAGAAAATAAGGGTTTGGGAAAACAAGACAAAAAGAAAAAAAAAAATATTTGAAGGTTAGATTACAGTAAAGAGGACCACAGATTCTCCACCAATAATGGAGCTTATTTTCTGTCCCCGGAAGTATGAAGTCTTAAATTTTAACCCACAGAATGTGGTAGAAGGGATTCTGTGCTTTATAGAATTAGCAGGTTAAGAGCATTGAAATCTCCCACTTTCCCATTTTAGAGCAATCATTCTTAAGAATCAAGTCAATAGGCTATAAAAATCTTAACCCATATGGGAAGGCACACGTAGGTACCCCAGCAGACGGCCCCAGCTCTTTTTCCTATTGCAACCAGCATCATCAGTCAGCTATGAGATCACCTTAGAGTTTTGAGCCTAACCATGGACCACCTGAGATCATGTGGAACAGAAGAACCACCCAGCTGAATCTAGTCAACTCACATATTTGTGAGAGAAACATTTTAAAATACTGATATTTCAAGCAACCAATTTTTAGATGGTTTGTTCCATGGCAATAAAAAATTGAAACAGACGGTATTGGAAGACTGGTGATATCATAACAAAAGTCAACATGTAACACTGGCTTTGGGACTGGTGACTGATGGAAGCTGGAAGAACCTTGAAGGACTTGATGAAGATGAAAAAAAAAGCAGGAAATTTGATTTTGTAAATCAGAGAAAAAATTGGAGAGGACTCAAGTTATATATTGGCATAATAGTGAAACTTTCCTGTGGTAATATGGAAGAAAGCAAAGGTAGTTAATGAACTAATGGGTCTAACAAAGGTTATTTCCAGAAAGAATGTCGAAAGTGCCTGTTGGTCAAAGCAAGTCAAAAGTCTGGGCCAAGCTCCGGAGAATGAACTTCATTTCCTAGAAGAGGAGTGGCACAGAATTTGTGGCTTTGTTAATTCACTGTAAGGAAGAGTTGCTATGTGAAGGGCATATACAATCCTGGAAGGTAGGGTGAGAAATCTCAAAAATTATACTGAATTCTGATGTCAGAAACAGATGAGAAAGCAAATGCAAGTGTATAAAATCCTTATCCTTGAAGAGAGTAATGGGTTGATTTGATTTTTAATTAGGAGGGCTCACCAATTCTGCAAACCTGGCTTTTGTTGTGTGTATTATCCTTGAAAGTAATCAAGTAACCCAACTCGAATAATCACAGGAATCAATAGGAAATTTGCTTCCATTAAGAGAGAACAAACCAGTTTCATTGCTTTCTTGATGTTGAAGTAAGCAGCCAGTCTGGTTTTTCTGTTAAACAGAACTAAAATCCACATCTAAGCGAATTACTCGGCTCTGCTTTAAACAAAAGACCGTCATTGTCAAGAGAGAGGCTGTTTCACTTTTATCACAGGAAGAGATGTTAATGTAGGTTAATGTCTTTAGAAATTATTTATCCCAGAGAATCTCCAGTGCATTACACTGAAGTAGACTGGGAATTAGGAGACATTAATCTGAAAGAAAAGGCAACTGCTGTCTTCCTCAATAACAAGAGGCCACAGTTAAAGCCAAACTCTCAAATGCCTCAACTGTGAGGTCTTTTGGTCTTTGCCGATACTGAGACATAACATCTGTGTTCTATTAAGTTGCTGTGTATGCCTTAAAGAAGGTCAACATACCTTTGCACACAGTTCGTATTTGTCCAAGATCTCTTGAAGGTTAATGAGGAGATCTTGGGGAAAATCTTGGGATGCAGGTGAACTTTACATTTAGACTCCTTGGCCTCCTTTTTCCCAGATCTTCCCTTGTTTCATAACTAGAGGCCCCAGAAGCTAACACTGAAGAACAAATTTATACAGGTCGGGAAAGGAAGAGAAGGAGTGATAGGAAGGTGAGAGAATCATAATACAGGGTGAACACTGATTGCACAGCCTAGTGTGTGCCTCTGCATTAATCTCCTAAGGGAGAATCACAGAGAACTCTGACTTGACTTTCTTCAGATCCATTAATTCAGAGGTGGTGGAGGTCCTTAATAGATACTCCAAGAGCGTTCAATGTACTGCTTCACTTTTTAAAAGTACAGTGAAATGGCAAAGTGAACAGAGATCTTCAGACAAGTCTGTGCATTCAGAAAAGCAAGCTTAGGTAGGACAGGGATTGCAGTAAAAATCAGTAGAAAAACAGCTCTGATAATTTGTCCAGCCAGATTTTCTAACTCTTTCTCAGCTCCATGTAAAGACGACCACCTGCCTACCAGAGGGTTTTTGTGGGATTCCCTGGTCTCAGTATGTGCTGTGTGTCCCTCTGTCTCAATCATCTGCAGTCACTAGCTGTTCTTGGTCACACCGAGACTCAGGGCCTGGCAATAGATGTTACAAAGCACACATTTTCTCCCTATCCTCCATGGTTTTCTCTTCTTGCCATGTTTCTTTCTTTTGGTGTTAGGATTCCCAGAGTGCAAGAAATCTAGTGTCTAGCTTTCATACTCCCTCTACCTTGCTATAATAATGATAATAAAAATAATAGTAATAAATTGTGCTAATAACCATTCAATTACCCACCTATAAACTGTGGGGTTTAGGCCTTACCTGTGGTGCTAACGTCCTGTGATGCTAACAGTTCACAGGTCTCAGTACTTCCAGGGATCTGAATTTTCTTTAACCATGACCCAAAAGGCTGGTACAAAAGATCAGTGTGACTTCTGTTCTCTTTTCTGCGGCACATCTTTTATTTCGTTTTGTTTTGAAGACAAAAACAATGCATTCAGTTGAACAACAGAACATAATCTTTAAAAAAATTTAACTTGCATGTCTTACACAGGAGCTATATGCAATATGTTTTCTATCTGGGGGCTCAAACAAACAATAGTACACAACATATCTGGAGATGGACATGTAAGAGATGCTGAGCATACATTTTTCCCCAGTATATCACAACCATACAATTATCTTGTTATGAAGTAACAGAGGCGATCTATGGCAAGCATTATTTGACAGGCTTTAAAATGCCTCACTTGTTACCTTGGTGTTGGTGGTGTTATTTATGACTTTGAATTTGGCTGGGGAGAAATGTGGGGAAATTCGCTTTTACAGTTACAGAGCCAGATTCACTCTCGCAGTGAGGGTATGTGCTCCTTGATGACTATGCCCAGAGCCAATGTTGTTGGGAGAGAAAAATACCTGCCAAAATGATGAGTGAACATTGTAGTTGAGGTGGATAAGAAATAAATATGCTCCCATACTTGCCTGATTTTGCGCGGGAGAACTCAGTCAAGGCAGTACTTCAGTTTAAAGTGTGGGCACATATGCTCGATCCAGTGCCCAGGTGGCTGAGTGAGCACCACCTTCTTCTCCAGAGAACCTTTCCCAGTTTGTTATGGCTGTTTTTTTTTTCATGTCATATCAACATTTTTAAAAAAAGATATAATTCACATATAACATTGTACTAATTTTAGTTACACAATATAATATAATGTAGATATTTATTTCAAAATGATCACCACAATTAGTCTAGATAACTACTACCACCATGCAGTTATGAATTATTAGCATATTATTATCACTTTATTATTATACTAGTTTTATTGCCATTATTATTATTATTATGTTAGTTGTTGCTTTCCATTTCTCCTAGATTTCCAGGCTCAAAACATGGAAGTTGTTCTCAATGCTTCCTCTATTCTGTGCATCATATCTGTGACTATTTTTGAAATGTCTTTTCCATTCACCTCTTTAGTTTCATGGCAGATTCCTTGTACCCTGATTTGAGTAAACCAATCCCTCAGTGAAAGTACTCTCTCGTCCATAAGCCCGTAGCTCTTTGTTCATATCTCTCTTATAACATTTATCAACTCCTGGTTTGGTTTGGTTTCTATTTTTGTATGTATGACATACCCTATTGGATCATCAACTGATGTTGGGCTATGTTTTTTCCACATCTAACTTTTGCAAAGCATTTAGCTCTGCACCTTTTATTCAGTAGAGCCTCTAAAGGGTTCATAAACTGAATTAAAAAGCTAGTAAATTATTTCTCCTGTGTAGTCTGATGAGAAATCAGAATGACAAGAGTACAAATCTGAGCAGTGGTAGTAATAACAAGGAGTGCTTATGAATTCCAAGCCCTGTACTAATCCTTGTCTGTCTGTGCTTTTTTTCTCTTTTAATCTAAGAACAAACAATAGAGCATTACTTGGTGTATTGTTTCATATTTTTTACATCATTTTACACAATAGAAAAATGAGAAGCAGAGAAATGAAGTCAGTTTCAAAGTTAACTTTACTTCCAAAATCATAGAGCCCATAAGCATCAGTATCACATTTCAGGGAACCTAATCACAGAACTCAGCATAAAGCAGGGTATGCTGTGTCCCCAATTCCTTCAAGATTCTTCTCTAGATCACCAAAGGCAAGCACACCTGGGGGGCTTCTCATGCCCTGTCTTCCTCTTACTCCTGCAAAACCTCTTGGACTCCTTGACCATTGACCTATCCATCATGGAACTACCAAAAGGGTTCAGGGTCAGAAGCCCATGGAAGCAGGACCACATTCCTTTCTTCAGTTACTCTTGTTGTCCAAACGCACGGCCTTGGACCTTGCCAGGAATCTGGGGTCTAATCCCAATAAGAGAGTTGGAATAATTTTCAGTGCCCCAGCAGATGGCACAGAGCTCTTTCCTGGCATCAGGGCTCCCTGCAGGGCTCACTTTCTGGTGAGCAGACTGCCAATGCATAATCGAACAAAAACGTGAAATTCAAATGGTGGTAGTGAAATATACAAAATGAGACAGGATGGCGGAAGGGTGTGAGGGGGTCTGTTTTAGGCAGGGTGGTCAGGAAGGGGTTTTTTCATAAAGTGCCAATTCATAAAATGTAGATACTTGAAAGGAAATCGCCTGAATTTATGCCTAGTCACTGCTGGGAAACATTTTGTATTATTTGATATTTGCTATCTTAGGAAGAAGGGTCAATTATACAAAACATAGAAATTTAGGAAATGAACTTTTAAAGAGTTTCAAAGACTCCATCAAAGCTCACGTGAACAAATCAGACAGCAGAAGAAGCTGTTGGCAGAATAACCCCTTCCCAGGATCCTGATGCCGCATTTTCCAAAAACTATGCCTATTTTTGTGGCTTTCATCCTCACTTATCCCATGATACCGGGGTCCTCAAACTGTCATTTGGTGTCTAAGAAACCATGATATACAGAAACACACACACACACTTACAAATACACATGTACAAACCCAAACACACAGACACAACAGGTACATAAGCATCATCATAGACACACCAGCACACACACACATACAGATACAGACACACAAATGTGCAAACACACTCATAAACCCCACACATATAGACACAGACACACAAAGTCATGCAGATACACACTCACATGGCACTGACACAGGTACACATGTACACAAACATGTATGTACATATACTTGCACAGAAAACACACATGCGCAGACACATAAGCACAGATTTTAAAGTCTTCACGGCCTCCACATCCGGCTTCCTAAAGTCATAGCTCCTCCTGGAAAAGGGATAGATACACAAACATATACACAGACAGACACCTAGGCAGACACACAGACACACATATTTACATAGGCATGAAACTAATTTCTCTGGTTGGGGATATTTTCAAAGTATACTAAGCTAAAGGGAAAATGCCTGTTATTAAATATGAAGTAATCTGAGTCTTTCCCAAGTCAGGTGGGGAGGGTTGGGGCAGGAGACTTTCCTCATCTCCTCTGCCATCAAGACCCTGGCTGTCACCTGTTCCTCCTGACCAGAGACAGAACTTCCTTCTCTTGATCAGCAGCTTTTCAGTTTGATGTTCTTATAATGTGGGACTTAGCTTTAAGCCCCTCCAAAAGACATTTCAGGGTTATGTTTTAAAGCAAATTCCAGTCTATTATTAAAACACCTGTTCAATCCTGAGACCATTCCAGACATATGAGGGATTATAGGCTGAAGAAAGGAATGACAGTACGATTTATTAGTCATCTCACAATTCAGTTTTGAGGAAACTAATCCCCTCTATTTCCTGTCAAATGATTATTAATAAAATTAATAAAAAGCTCTTTTCTATTTTATTTATAAAATTACACCAAATGCAAGAGATTAATTTCTGACATGTCACCATTTTGGAGTAAAGCAGGAAGACAGGAAAAAGTAATTAATTACTTTGAGTCATTTTCTGCATTTTAGTCTCTGACAATCAAAATTTTATGACTGTGTGGTCATTCCGGGGTAGGTATCCATTTCAGAAAAACTCAGCAATTACAGGCTCTGCTGACATGATACAAGGGAATCCAAACATGCTTTGTTATTTACCTTAATACATCTTTGTCCTCTGTATTGATTGTCTACAAGCCCCTGTAATGAAACAGAGAGGGATCAAGCCCAGGACCGAGAGTGTCCTTGACATTCTTCCCTGTGCACATTAAGTCCATTAACAGAAACAGCTCAACAGCATCAGTTTTAGGTCAATGGCTTCTAAAACGGAGGATCTATTCCGCAGGACTTCTCCCAGAGAGATGATACGGAAAGTGGAAAAGGAGAGATGTGTTTGAAAATAAAGGTAGCAAATCGGGTTTCAGTATAAATCCAATCCTCCCTACCCCCACCGCCCCCACCAAATTGAACCAGCTAGTTACTTCATTTTCATAGAATATTTTCTATCTTCATTTCTTCTTGTGACTCCTTACAGGGTCATTTTCTTTATTTTATAAGACATGAACTTGTATCTAAGAAGGATTGTGAATGGATTCCACATGGAACTTGGATGTCAAAAGGTGGGTCAGGAACCGAGTGATATGATAATAACAGAAGTTGCACAGATGACAATTTCTAGTTGGAGAGATAAGAAACCTGGCCTTGAGACTCCTCATCAATAATTGACATTCAAGAAAGTTTGATTCTTTGGAAGATAAGAAAATTAACATCATCCTCGGAGTATTAAAATAGAGGAAAATAGAGAGTTTGCAAGGCAAAGGAAAGAAATGAACAAAATGGATTGATAGTGTAACTGAGAACAATTTATAAATATTAGTCTTTTAAGTATAGGAATTAGGTTCATAATGTGCTCATTATTTGTTCAATCAACAAATACTTTTTGAGTACTTACTGTGCCATGCACTGTTCTAAGCACTGGAAGTATAATGGTGAACAGAACAAATTGCCTTACATTAAAGTAGGAGAAATAAGCAATAAATATTTACATACATGTTAATGTAATCTTAGATAGTGACAGATGTTATGAATGAAACTAATGAACCAAGAGCTGTGTTATTTTAGATACGGTTGTGTGCCCTGGAAAAAAAGGCGGGGACTGATTTGTACCATTTGCTCATTCTGTGGTGTAAACCCTCCCACTATGGCCAATTTTGGCTACCAAGGTGGCTTCACTTAACACAGAGATGGGAAGAGAAACTCACAATTGCCACTTAAAAGCTGTTCCACTTACAACTGGTAAAGAGAGAAGGCTTCTGTGAGGAAGTGTCATCTGCCAAGGAGCACAAATAAAAAGAGGAACTGAGAAATACAGATCTATGAGAGAAGAGTATTTGAGACAGAAGGAATAGATATTGCAAAGGCTTGAGGCACAACCATGTCTGATGCATTAGTGGAACTTGCAAGGGTAGCTTGAAAAGAGTAAACAGAGTCAAGACCATGAAGTGCTCTGTAGCCATTACGAGGTCTTTGAATGCAACTCCAGCTGTGACTGGAGGACTGAGAAGGGGAATGGTAGGCTTGTAAACACTTGTCAATTATCTGGGCAAAAGATGGTGGTAGATTAACTGGGAGGAATAGTGGTAGAGGTGGTGAAAAGAAGGCATATTTTGGTTTACTATCTCCATATCTATTGGTCTATCATGTATCTATCACTCACACACATGCACACACAGATAGACATATGCATAGGCCTATGCATGAATAGTTATATATATTCAAATGCTCTGCATTGAATTCCAGAGGTGATTGGGTCAAACACCCAGGAAGTAGTTAAACCAGGGCTGAAGCCAAGGACACATCTCTATTCCTCAGAATAAGGCACCAATTGGGGATGTTTTGAAGCAGATCAGTTTTTAAGATGATCTGGTTGATAAGAAATTTGGGATGTATCTTGGAACTAGACTGGGCCTGGTTTGCTCATGAAATAGATCTAAAAAGCAAGAGAAAGAGAAGAATGAGTGATAACTGTGAATTTTGTCTGGGCATTTGGGCTAATAGTCTGGACATAAAGTATGTTGGAAAGTACTGGAGAGGACATATTGATAGAGAAAGACTAAACATTTGGCTTTGGATATGCTAAGTGTGAGATACCTCTTAAGTAAACATGAAGTGACGCAGGGAGGTAACTGGAAATGGAAGCTGGGGTTCAGAAAAGATGTCAAGGCTGTAGAAACAAATGTGAGAATCATTAGGCCTGTAAATTGTTTTTAACTTCATGGAGTTAGATAAAATACCTATGGACTAAATACAATTAGAGAAGTTAGATGAGGATTCTTAAAGCCTGGAACCCTCCAAAATTGTTTGAAAAACATGAGAATCCAGCAAAGGAGACTGTGTAGAAAAGAACAGAGAAATAAAAATAGTACAGGAAAATTTGGGTTTCCCAGAAGTCAAAGTTTCAAGTGAAGAATGGTCAGCTTTGCTAAAGGCTATTTAGAAGTCAGGAAATGTACAGACAGAAAATTGACCACTGGATTTGTCATCTTAAGGCTAATTGGTGACTTTGACAATTTCTGTAGCAAGGAGGAGAGAGGGAGGGTATTGGAATGAAGTTTCATGTGAGTGATTTTCAGAGAAAATGGGAGATGGGCAATCAAGAAAGCTAATATAGACAATGCTTTCATGTTTTGCTTTATAGTAAAGCTTAGAAATTATTAAGGAGCTATATGGAGAGATGAGATCAAAAGAGGGGTTTTTAATGAAATTACTATAGCATTTTGTATGCCAATCGTAATGATTCAAAGGGAAGCAAGAGAAGGAAAGACATTCTAAGAGCAAAGTCCACGAGTGGGAGGATTGGAAGACATCCAGGAAACAAGTGGACACACTGCTCTTAGACTAGAGTCCAGACCCCAACAAGAAGAAAGGCAGAGGGTCTGGGTACAGAGGCAGACCCTGTGGAAGGTTAGTGGTGAGCAGGAAAAAAATTTCTCTGTAGATTGTTCCTAATTTCTCAGTGATATGAGAAGGTGGATCAGCAACTAAGAGTGCTTAGTGAAGAAGGGGTATCTTTAAAAAAAAGTGTTAACTGGTCAAATGGGAGATTAGAGAATAAATGCTGAGTCCACTTGAGATGTGCTATCAAAGTGAGACCAATAATCTGCCAACATGACTGGTGTTTTCTTCCTCTAAAATTTCATTATTTAAGCGCAGTTGTAAAATCTAAAATGAATTGACTTTAATGAAGACCAGAGCTTTTCTAGGCACAGAAGAGGAATAACAGAATAAATCGTGAATGTAAGGGTACATTTATAATAAAATAATAATGATCAATGGACTCAAATCTAGTGTGTATGTGTGTGTGTGTATGTGTGTGGGATGAGTACTCAGCAGTAAAATGGCAATCTCTATCAATGAATTTGAGGTCCCAGTGGGTACAGTGTTGGGTAACTAGGAGGAGTGAGTTGAAAATGCAAGAGGAAATGGTCAGAGAGTAGGATAGATTGAGATTTTGTAAGTAGTGCATCCACAAATAATAAGAAAGTACACACCTGGGGAAATTAAAAAATAAATATTCTATCCATGCATCACTTCTGATAACTGATTGGCAATCTTGAAAGGATGGGACTTAGGCACTGCTATGTTTGTAAAACTTCCTAGGTGATACTGATAGGTATCCAGAGCAGAGAACCACTGGTCTAGGGGATAATATTTTAATTTTCATGGAGGAAAAAAACTGAGCTTTAACATTTTAGAAATCTTTTGTTTTATTTTTTAAATTGTAGTTAATTATGCATACAACATGTGCTGCCTTAATTTTTAGCTGTACAGTTCACTGCTATTAAGTATATAATGTCATGCGAAGATCACCATTCATCCCCATAACTCTTTTCATCTTGTAAAACTAAAACTCTACCAATTAAACAATAATTCTCCATTATCTCCTCCCACTAACTCCTGGAAACCACCATTCTACTTTCTGTCTCTGTAGTTTTATCATTCTATATACTTCATGCAATTTGAATCATGCAATTTTTGCCCTTTTGTAGCTGACTCATTTCACTTAGCAAAACCTTCCCAAAGTTCTTTCATATTGCAGTTACAGAATACCCTTCCTTTTAAAGGCTAAATAATGCTTTGTTGTATTTATATAACACATTTTACTTAGTCATTCATTTATCATGGACACTTAACTTCTTTCCATGTTTTAGTTCTTGCAACGAATGCTGCTACTGTGAACAATGGTGCAGCTAAGATAGACATACAAGTATCTCTTCAAGACACTGATTTCAATTACTTAGGGAACATACCCAGAAGTAAAATTTTGGAATTATATAGTAATTTCATTTTAATTTTTTGAGGAAATTCCATACCGTTTTCCACAATGCTGTACCATTTTACATGCAACAATCACATGGGTTTTTACTTCTTCCCATTCTCACAAACACCTATTTTCTGATTTTTTGATAGCAGTTAAGGAATGTGAAGTGGTATCTCATGATATTTTTTATTCATATTTCTCTAATGGTTAGTGATATTGAGCATCTGTTCTTGTTTATATTGTCGTTTTATATATCTCCCTTGGGAAAACGTCTATTCAAATCATTTGCCCATTTTTGAATTAAACTGTTGGTTTTTGTTATATTTTAGGAGAACTCTCTCTATATTCTGGATGTTAATCCTTTATCAGATATATGATTCGCAAATATTTTCTCCAATCCTTTGGATTGCCCTTTTACTCTACTGATAATATCTTTTGACAAATTATTTTAATCTTCATGAAACCCAATTTGGGTATTTTTTCCTTTATTACCTGTGCCTTTTATGTTACACCAAGAAATCATTGCCAATGTCAATGGTGTGAAATTTTTGTGCTATATTTTCTCACTTTTATTGTCCTAGGACTTACATTTAGGTTTTCAATCTATTTTGAGTTTCTTTCTTTGTTTTTGTTCTTTACTAGATAGTGTTAGGTAAAGGTCCAAATTTATTCTTTTATGTGTGGATATTTAGTTTCCCAACACCATTTCATAGTTACTTTTTTTCTTTCTTTGTCACCATGGTTATTACACTTAATATCCTAAAGTTATAACAAACTCATTTTCATTTATACCAGATAAACTTCAACAATATAAAAAACTCTGCTCTTTTAGAGCTCTGTCTCCACCTCTTATAGTGGTTGTAACCACAAAATTACATCTTTATGTGTTTTGTGTCCATATACCTACACTAATTCTTTTAGTGCATTCACCTTTTCAATTTCATAAATAACAAGGTTTGAAGTTGCAAACAAAAGTTATATTAATACTAGCTTGAAGACTAGTAATTTTTCCTTTAAATACAATAGTATTGTGAATTAAAAAGTGTGGCTACAATTATTAAAATATTAGCTTTTATATTTGCCCAGGTATTAAGCTTTATGGAGAGTGTGATTTCCCAGATGTCTTTGAATTCCCATCCTAGACATTCTTTTCATTTCACCCTGCTGGACTCCTTTAAGGGCTTTACTCATTCAGTGGTGATGGATTCTCTCAATTTTTGTTGATCTAGGAAAGCTTTTATGTCTCTCCGCCTTTTGAAGAAAAACTTTGACAGTACAAGATTCTAAACTGGCTCTTTTTTTCCTTTTAGTACTTTAAATGCATCAACTCACTGTCTCCTGGCCTCCAAAATTTCCCATGAGATATTTGCTGACAATCATGTTGAGGAGCTATCATATGTGACAATTTGCTTTTCACTTTCTGAGTTTGTGTCTCTCTTTGTTTTGGGAGAATTTTGATTATAAATTGTCTTAGTGTGAATTTCTTGTTGTGCTTCTTGGAGATTTATATTAATATATTTCATCAAATTGTAAAGATGTCAGTCTTTATTTATTTAAGTAGTCTTTCTGACTTTTTCCCTTTTTCTTTTTCTGGGAATCCCAGGATGTGTATATAGATCCATCTGATGGTGCTCCATAGAGCCCTTAAGCCTTATCCTGTTTTCTTCAGTCTTTCCCCTCCTCCCACATTGCTCAGACATCTTTTGGTTTCTATTATCCTATCTTTAAATTCACTGATTCTTCTTCCTACTCAAATCTGACTTTGAATCTCTCTGGTGATGTTTTCATTTCAGTTATTGTATATTTCAGCTCCAGAATTTCTCTGTTTTTGTTTTATTCTTGGGTTTTCTATTTCTTCATGGATTTTGTATTCTGTGCATACATTGCTATCTTGATTCTATTCACACCTTCCTTTAATTTTTGGAACATCTAGAAAACAGGTGCTTTTTGTTTTTGTCTAACATATTTGGCATCATATCTTTTTCAGCGAAAGTTTCTGATGGTTTGTTTTTTCCCTTTAAATGGATTTTTTTGGGGTATGCATTGTGATTCTTTTTTGTTAAAAACTGAGCATTTGTATCTAATAAGTGGCAATGCTGGAAATCTGATGCTCTTAGCTACGAGGTTTGGAAGTTTGTTATTATATTTTTAATAGTTGTAGGCAGTCTCCATACTGAGGATCAGCTTTATTTATAAACATAAGGTCTTCTCAGGATTGCTTTCTTCCTTCCCTGAATATGCATACTCATTTTCTAGTCTTCCTCATATACGCAATAACTTTTCAACTGTAATGTCTGGGTTTCAAAAGAATAAAAGAGAAAAATGAAGACGGAACAAAGGTAACTGGCCATCAAACCCCCTGTAAGTCACTTCAGCACATGTAAACGGTGGTTGCAGCAATGAGACACAAAAATGGCTGCCTGTCTCCTCTGCATCTTGTGATGAGGAGTTGCGACCAATTATCAGAGAACAGACCCTAATATTTGGGATAGGGTCATTTTACCTCCTCTGACTCCTGCATGCTGTTTTCTTCCTGCGCCAGCGACCATGCACAGCTGCCGACTGTATAGATGGGGTGGGGGTAGGTAGTTATTGCTGTGCTACCAGCTGAAATTGACTGAAATGAGTCTCAATTTACCTTCCAACTCTTTCCTTGGCCCTCAATAGAATCCAGAGTTCCAAAATAGTTACCTCAGTCAGTTTCCATCAGTACATTTACTCTCTAAGTAGTGAGACAGATTTTTGGTGCTTCCTACTCTACCATCCTTACAGAATTTTCTCTTCTCCAGGTTGTTTTTATGTTAACATGAAAAAACATGTTGAATCACCTGCAGGGCTTATTAAAACACAGATTTCTGGCCCCATCTTCAGAGTTTCTGGTTTGCTGTATTTAGGTGATGTTAGGGGAGACTGTTGCTGCTGATCCAGGGACCACACTTTACAAACCAATGGAGACTAGATTATGAACTTTGAGAGCAGGTAGATGAGTAATTCTCAATTTTTAAGGCAAATAGAGTGAGATTTGTTTTCAAAAGCATATTTTCTTTCAGTTAGAAGGGACTGGAGTCTGATATTCTTTACTTGTAATTAGTTCCATGATGCTGGTGTTGATTGTCTGTAGGTCATCTTTTGAGTAGCTAGGGACAGTGTAATATAATAGATGAACTAAAAGGTGACAACTTGTGCTGGAAGAGGCTACAGATATATATTTACCCCTTGCTCTATATGTCAAAAATTGCAGTGCTCTCTGATTTAGTAAATACATTTTAGACTTCACTGATCTATACCTTGAATAAAAACATAATATGTTGGTATTAGTGATATAGTGCTTAGTTCTCAAAGTTGTTCTGAATAAAATTTTCTTATGCAGAAGAGGTTGGACATGGAGTGCTATTTGCCCATTGGGTGAGCTGAAGTGCTCACCTTATGTTAAATGTCATCTATGTTATATGTTGTGTCTTGAAATGCTATTTAAATTCTATTTATTAATCAGTAAAGTCTATTTTAATAGATACGGTCTGTAACAGATAAAAATCAATGTTCAAAAAACTTATTTGTGTTCTCTTTGTGTTGTTTTTTTCTCTTGGAGTGTGTGTAGTCAATGAGAAATCATCATTGTAGAAATAAATAAATACACAATTTGCAGTCACGTTTATAAAAGGGTTCAGCATGGAAGTTTCAGACACTCAATAATTCAAAATTGGACTTTATAACTGTCGGCTCTGTAATTGGCCTCTGGGGAATTGTAGAAACTCTATGAACCTCAGTTTACTGATCTGAATAGGAAATTCATGTAATATTTGCCTAATGGAATTCTGGTGAGGATTAAATGTGGTATCTGTGTTCAATATTTAGCTCTGTCTGACATGGAAGAAAAGCATATACAATTATTGATAGCTATTTTTTTATTATTACTGTTTGGGGTAGTAAGTAGATCTGTTATCCAAATGGAGGCATGCTTTATAAACTTTTAGGCCAGCCTCATCTCTTTTTAGGAGATGAGATTTTCTTCCTTGAGAAATGACAAGGAATTCTAGATCTGTGGTTCGCAAAGTTTATCATAATTAGAAATGGAGTTTCTTATTAAGCAGCTTGAGAATTTGCATTTATAATCTGCATCTATAAAGTGTATAACCATGGTCAAAAATCAGTGAAATGAAAGAATGCACAGTTTAAGGACACAATGTCTGAAAGAACTCTTGATGATTATATCCTGCCCACCCTTACTTTTATATGGAGGAGACAAGAGGTTCAGAGAAGACAATTTGCTTATCCAAATTCATGCACATCTAGATCCAACACCCCGACTTAGACCCCTGGTTCATGTTTACCCCACAACTGCCTTCAAATCACAGGGCACCTAGAAAATTGTTGTTATTAACTTATGTCTAACTTAATCAGTGTCTGATCATGTTTCCCTAGCAGAGGCTACAAATGGGATAACATTAAAAATAGTAGTTAACATTTATTGAGTTTTACCATATTCCAGGAACACAGAAATAAACTGTGTTCCACTGGCTGTGACCCAACAGTTGCCATTTAGTACACTTTGTACTTTCTAAATCTTTCTAATAACTTCTGAAACCTCAGAGATGTCTCCTGTGTGGTCACAGATATGTTGGTGGCTTTGCCAAGTTTCCTCTCTGCTGCTATAGGCCCCTTTAGTGGTATTGGCAGCGGAAGTCATCTACAGAGGCTTGGCTGCCTGCAGCATGAGGAAGGTGCTCACCACCAAGATCCCAGGGGCTCTGTCCTGCCAGTATGATGAGCCCCGCCTCTACCACCACAGGTGCAGCCCCCTTACCTTCGGCATGCCAAAGGCTTCCTGTGTCTCCAGCAGATAATGAACCACCACCACAGAGGCACCTGCCCAAACCCAACTGCTCCTATTGCCTCAAAAATTTGCATCTACTTGAGTCATGGCTGACCAGCTTTCTGATTCAAATAGACCTTGATCCTAACCCAGGTGTGGATCATGGGGAAAATAAGGAAGGTCTTCCTCTTCTCCTCTAGTCCTATCAACTTACTTTTTTTTTAAGTGGTTAAATATTTTTTGTCTACACATTGAGATTCTCAATTTAGTATCAGTGATTTAGAGGGAATTCCTTTAAGAATCTGGCACTCCTACCACCAGGGAGTTGGGTTTGTGTGGCTTTATGATCTCCTTTGTCTGTGATGTATAAATGTTAGTGAGAATGCAAAAATGCTGAATCAAAGGACTGCTTAGCATTGAAAAAAAAAAAACAAAAACTTCCTATTGGAGTAAATTTTAGACTATCAGAAAAGCTGCAAAGAATATATGGAGTTTGCTTATATCCTTCACTCAGCTCCCACTAATATTAACATCTTACATAACAGTTGCACAGTGATCAAAACCAGGCAATTAACCTTAGACAGCACTGTAACTACACTGCACCTTATTGGAATTTCACCTGTTTTTTCATTAATATACTGTTTCTCCTTCAGGATTGTATCCAAGCTCTCATCTTCTATATTTTGCCTCAATCACCTCCAGTCTCTACTTTAGTCTTCCCTTGTCTTTCATGACCTTGACACTTTTCAAGAGTATTGGTCACTTATTTTCCCCTAAATTAGGGTCTCTCTGGTGTTTTCTCATATAAAAATGAGCTTCCAGTTTTTCTTTGTTTTTTCTTTTTTCCTGGCAAGAATGGTAAGACTTCCATGTATTGTAAAGGTGGAGGGAAAATTCCCCCAACCTGCTGGGGTTTTTCTTAGACTGATGTAGCAAACAAATTGGCATAATTAGTAGGAGAAAAGATTACATTCAGTGAAATACCTATGGGGAATTTACTTGGCTGTACATTCTAGGGTAGATGATACAAACTGATAACCTGTGTTAAGGAATAGGAAGAGGGGGCTGAGTGTCAAAAGAAAGGGTGGGGGGGGTGTTCAATAAAGGAATGATATCACACTATACAATTTTGTCTCTTGCCCTGCTCTGAATAGGTCTCTGATAAAAATGATTGTTTCTAGAGATGACTCCTTAAGTATCTGTGGAAAGTGTAACAGCTTCTCAATATTCCAAAGGGTTTCAATTAACCTTTAACTCCACATGCCAAGGTGACACATACTGAAAAAAGCCTGCTCTGGGCATCTTGGAAAAGGTCTATCTGAACAATTTTTCTAGAACAATCCTACAGCATCTATCAAGAATTTCATGATGTCTAGTGTTCTTACTCTTGGTGCTATTAATCTTGATTATGTAAGGTAGTATCAGTCAGTTTCTTCACAAAGTTATAATCTTTCTTTGTAATTAATGTCTACCTTGGGGAGAGGCACTTTGAGTCAAACTTCCTTTTTTCACCCATTGAAATTTTGATCCATTAATTTTAGCTGCATTAGGTGATCTTATCTTTAATAATTACTGTTATTTGCTTAATCATTTTTTCCTTATATTGTTTTCTCACTATATTTTTATTTAGAATTTCCTTGATAAGGAAAAAATTCAGTTCTTTAAAAATCATTATCAAAATGGACTTATGGATATTCATGTTTTATTCCTCAGTTAAAATCCAACGCTCTCATTACTTATATTGTTACTCTAATTGCTCCTCTTTAGCTTTTAGGAGTTTCCTTTGGGTTGGTTCCTGGATAAGAATGCCTTTTTTATGGGAAATTGCATTAATATTATTCCTTGATAGTTGTACAGTGCACTTGCTAAAGCATAATAATCAATGGAAGGACTTGTCAAAATATAATCCTTGTCTTCCACGCCCGACAATCTGATTCAGGGGGTGAAATGGGATCTTGTCATCTTTAGTGGACTGTTAAACTCATCTCCTCAGACAGTGAGAAGCACTGCTCTAGAGATGATGTTTCACTGCATAGTCTCCATAATTTTCTATCAGTTCATCTTTACCTACCTACCTTAGACACACACACACACACACATACATATAGACACATGACTTGTACTAGGCATTCTTTTTTATAACCTGCGTGGCTTCATTCAGTAAAATTCCACAAGTCTTATGATAGTGAAAGTGCTCCACTAGTGTAATTTTTAATGACTGCTATCTCGTGTATGATTTGTTATTTATGTATCATTATAAAAAATACTGCTCCTATATATCTCATATCTAACTGACAATTTTTCCTGAGTAAATCTGTAGAAAAATATTAATGCAAACGTTATTTAGAAAGTTAGATCTTTGCAAATATACTAACAACTTGTCTCTTATTGGTAGTATACAATGACACTTTGCCCCAATACTTGAACCAAAGTTCAATCATATTCTTTTTGAAAAACTGGAAATCAAAATTATTGAATTAGTATTTAAAATTCTTTATTTTATTGAAGTAAATTTATAATATTTTAATAGGCTATTTATATTTCTTTTTATGGGATGTAAAGTTGAAGTTATACGTCTTGATCAAGGAATCTAAATAATAAGTACAAGTTTTTATGTAGACTTAGCCTGCTACTGAAAAAAATAATATACAAAAGTTGCATCCTGTGTGTTCTCTCCACATAGCACTTTTATCTTCATACTTTTCATTTTTATAAAATTTTCATGCTGCTTTATTTGTCTATTTGTCTGTCTCCCATGCTAGGGCTGGTCCTTCATTTAAGGGCGGAACTTTATCTTACTTGATCTCTACCCCACTAGTCCAAGGTCCATCTAGTAGAGGTGATAACCTCTAGTTGCATTCTCAGTATGTGTTAACTAGAAGAATAAAAACATATTCCTTTGATGATGAAACATCTACTAGCATCCTTGAAAGCATATCATTCTTTCAGATATAGCAGGTAACATTGAGAAGACTGTCATGTTTTACTAACATCATACAAGAAAAAAAAAGGCAATACATGCTCTCCACATAGATATAAATATGTTTTATCCTTTCACAGAAAATAACTCAGTGAGCATGTTTAATAGAAAATAATCCCGGATTACTGGTTTCAGAATATCCAAAGGTATGTAGGAACAGAATTTAAGAAACCTAGATTCATGATGAAAAGGGAGCCAGGACACAGATGGCCTTTGAGGACTATTGACCCAACATTCACAGGTGCATAGATGGCTTCAAAATACCTCCGCATTCCCAGAATTCTTTGCCGTACCTAGATAGATATTCTCTGGGGAGAAAGCCTTTGTCTACCTCCATTTTTGCAGAGGTCATGGATCCAACCTACTTAGGAACTACTTGCTTAGAGAGTCAGATAATTTTCAAATTGTATTCATCTCATTCCATAAGCGAGCATCAGGAGGATGTGTCATGGGAAGGAGTGGGGCAAGTAAAGACAGGATTGATGCTCTGGGTCTAACCAAGAGCGCTGACAATGGAGGGGCTGATGGACATGCAATGCTGGCCTTTCAAGGCAGGACCTGCTTAGTGAATGACTCCAAGCCATAAATTGCAATTGCTTCCCTCCTTTTCTAATTTCAAAGTCTCTCATTAAAAATTTACAGTGGGCAGTCATCCAGCTATTTATGACTATGTCTAGACAACTGAAAAACAGCAGACGGTGGCAGAGTCGATCGGGGTTTTCGCTTGTCCAGGTGACCGGTTCAGATGAGGGTAGAGAAGTTCAGGTCAATTAAGTGGAAATTTGATGTTAACACCATTGGAGAAATCGACCTAGGTCAAGAAACTGATCGTCCCACTGGGGATGGCCAAGGCCACAGATGAATAGCCATTCTTAGTTTTCATGCATGTGTCGCCGGTGTCACCATCTTAGTCTGCCTGGGCTGCCATAGCAGAACCCTACAGGCAGGGTGGCTTAATAGACATTTGTTGCCTCAGAGTCCTGGAGGCTGAAAGATCATGGTGCTTACAGGGCTAGTTTCTTATGAGAACTCTCTCCTTGGGTTGCAGGTCATTTGTCTTAAAACAGTCTTTCCTCAGTGCACATGGGGAGAGAGAGAGAAAGAAAGAGAGAGAGAGAGAGAGAGAGAGAGAGAGAGAGAGAGAGAGAGAGAGAGAGAGAGAGAGAGAGAGAGAGAGAGAGAGAGAGAAAGGGGAGTCTTTGGTGTCTTTCTTACAGGATTAAGATTCTACTCCTAAGATTTCATTTAACCTTAATTAGCTCCCTAAAGGCCTTATCTGCAAATACAGTCACATTGGGAGTAGGGGCTTCCATATGAATTTGGGGTGGAGAGAGGAAGCTTCGCTTAGTCCATAACATTTATTCAGTGACTAAATAAGACAAGGTCTGCTGAAAGCATCTTGTGCAAGTCAGGTGATACACAATTGTTTTTAGAAAACAGACCTTAATTACCTCTGTGGCTGTGAGACCTGTTTGTCAGCTATCTTTGGGAGGGATTATTAGTTAACATTCATAGGTTGAAACCATCCATGTTTTGTTGGCACTGGTACTGACAAAATACCTGGAGATAAGCAGCAGACTCTCAGGACACTGGAGGGAAAGAGAGGCACTGATGAATCTCGTGGCCCCTGGAGAATTCCTCCTTTCAGTCACAGACGCCGGGAGTAAATACTGTTTTGCAATCTGTGTCTGCAGTGTTGGGCTGAAGCAATAAGAGAATGTGTGGTTCGGTGCCCAGATTTTTCCCATGACAGCGTGTGCGTTTGTTTGCTCCTGGGGTAATGGGCTATGTGTAATTCTCAATGATGTGGCAAATTGGAGCGCTGTGGAAGCACAGGACATTTCAACCTGTATATGGAGAGATTATAGGATCCAAGAAGTTTAGAAAGAATAGAGATACAAAATTGAGAAAGCTAGTGGACCCCTCTGTTTGGAGCATCACAAATGAGGAAGCACTTCGTACACTTACTGCCTGGCCAAGGCTAGTACCCGGGGTGGACACCTGGACAAAGTCGGGTGGCCAAACTCTTTCTGCAATGGATTTGGAATTGGAACTGAAAGCAATTGGTTAGTCTTTGCTGATGTCTGGAGCTAAGGGTATATAAACCCAGGAAGTATGAAAAAGCTATATCCAAACGGACCCAGTGAAAGCTATTTGGCAGAACTAGAACAGTGAATTAGATATGCAAAGAGTAGCAGAGCTGGATTGTGGAGGAGAGAGAAAGAAATGAGGGTATGGGAAAGAGAAAGCAAGAGCTACACAGACCGAAGACAGGGAAGCTATGGCTGAAAAAGTATGGGCTGTTCTCATGGGTACAGAGGTTAATACTGATTCCATGGCCAACTTTGTGAGTAGGTGCGTAAGAGAAATTCAGAGAGTGGCAAAAGGGATACTGTGGTGAATTTTGGAACCCCCACATGGTCTTACTGCTCAGACTGCTCTCATATTTATTTCATTAAACAATGCTGCCTTCTACAACACTTAAGGAACTATGAACCTGTAGCATAATCCTGAAGCTACATAAACCAGTGCAGAGAACATTAATCCATGCAATGAGAGCCTTTCAAAAATAGCTCAACACTTATGTAGAGATCCCAGACATGATTTTTTAAATATTTTTATTGTTTCTCTCTGACCCACAGTTTCCACACACCACAGCTATTCGTTTGCACCTTGCTCCAATGATCTGCTTACAGAAACATTATTTTAGCCTTCACCTATGAGCCTCCTGAGACTTCCTTTATCAGATTTTTTTAAGTCATGAGTACAAGAACTTCCTAGAAGAAAGTGAAGATAAAATCCTATTCAGGTGCAGAAGGAAAGTAAAAGCTGTAAATATTCTTTTTATTATTTATAACCTGGTAAACTTTGTAAGTTAAAAAAGTCATAAAATTCCAGAATTTTGGATCTAACAAGGGTTTATAAAATGATTAACTTTGACAGTTCTACAAATGAGGTCTTGCACTTCAAAAAAGCACCTTAATAAAGACTTCGCCATAAAATAATAGAGACTTGATACTGGAAGGACAAATGTTTGGCAAGCATATACTTGCCTGTTGCTAGAACTAGAAAGAATTTTGAGACACTTTCTTTAACTTTTTACTTTTTGGGTGAGTGCTTTGAAGGTTTAAAGACTCAAATAATTTAATTACGGTAGAGTTTTAACCTGTTTCTTGGGTTGTTTTGATCAATATCTTTATCTCCTTAAACCATTACTTCTATACATATTACCATTTTAATATAATGGAATGATTGTTTAAACAAATTAATATGGGTGCATTAATTGATAATTTCCATAATCCT
Organism: Solenodon paradoxus; assembly: GCA_004363575.1. Lineage (NCBI taxonomy): Eukaryota > Metazoa > Chordata > Mammalia > Eulipotyphla > Solenodontidae > Solenodon > Solenodon paradoxus. The sequence goes on along the minus strand of RJWH01000175.1, from coordinate 658,494 downwards.
ATGAATAAAGCGGCATTTGATCATTCATTCCCCCACCCACCACACACACAGCACACACATAGTCCTATTTTCCCACTTTCATTCTATTCTCGTGTCCTTTGGGAGAATGTTGAGAGAGTTCTAGAACTCTGAATCACAAATCTTGGGAACTCCTGCAACACACACATATGTAGACATTTCCACCTCTTCAACACATGATTTGGGAGAATTTAGGCTTTAGAAGGAGACTGTGTCCCAGAGAAAATGCATTTTCCCCAAAACGTAGCACTAAGTCTTATGTATTACTACAAGACAGCAAGAAGAAAAGGGGAATAAAATGGATGGAAGAGAAGAAGAGATAAAAATTAATCTGGCATCAGTATAGGGGACTTATTTAAATCATGATTTCTTTATCTTCTGAAGAGATAAAAGTGTAATGGATATGATTTATCTGATAGACTGAGCATCCATCACTAATCAATAGATATTTGACCAAGAAACCTGGTTGTCATTATTTCCCAATAGACAGAAATCATATCACTAATTCCCAATGTGTTTACTAATCTTCCAAACATTTTTTCATAGTGGAGAATGTGCTTACTTTTTTTAGAAACAAAAATATCTTCTTTACATGAATGTGTTTGTTCTCATAAAGACAGGCCAACAACCCTAAAAAGGAATTTCCTAGGCATTCTAAATAATGAAAGAACACAGACAGGGTGATGAAGGCTAGGATGAAGTTTAACTGAGGATATTCAACAATCTAATACAATTTAGAAGCAAATTTTAAGGCATGGAGTTAAAATGAAGAATAAGGGGATGACATTTCTTTCATGACTCGTTAGTGGAAGCATTCCAAAGCTGGCTTCCCCTAATTCATCTCCATCTGTCAAATATTATACCAAAGGCCTCATCTCATAATGTTCTTAAACTGCTTTGAATTTGAAATGCCACTAGGGTAGGAAATCAAGATTTTTCTAAAATTAAGTTTTCATATTTGTCCTTGTAATACTGCAACAAAATGCCTAAAAATACTTAAAAATGGAAAAGATTAAAACAATCTTAAAATGCCTATTTTTTATGAATAAGAATGTGAATTTTCTGGCTGAATGAATAGAAAAGAAGAATACAAATGTTTTTGAATTACTAAAAGGCTAAAGCAACAAAATAAAAACAAGAAATAATTTAAATTTAAAATTAGAAAGAAATGCTCTAGTGTCAGACTAAAAAATGTAGAACATGTTTTAATAAGACAGTGACACTTAACACTTTAAGCTTTTAATAACTCAGAGTACAGACTGTTTTATTTTTCAGATTAAGAAAATCCTGCTATATATTCAATTTCTAATATGCTCTCATTTTATCTACATTAAAATATTCTAATAGAGGGAAGAAAGCTATTTTTGTGCTAATCTTGATCACCATTCAGAGTTCCTAAGTGCTCTGGTTATGGAGTCTATAGAAATTTTTGGACAAATAATTTTCTATGTAAGAAAATTCAGAAGCAATGGATAAAGTCATATTATGTCATGAATGATGTAATTAAAATTAATACACTGTGTCAAAATCACCCCCCAAATTCTTTAATTTTATTATCACTGCTTTGATAACTTCAAATAATTGTAAATTTAAATAATAAAAGTACTCACGCAAATTCATTTGACATGACTCTAAATTGGAATGAAAATGAGAAGGGTTTGCAAATAAATACTGTGATTATTTTTATGCCATCATGGACACAATTCATTCAGTTTAGTTGGAAGAGCTAATTGTGTGCCTGAGCAGAAGAACTGAGTATAAAAATTATATTGCTGTTGTGTCTTCATAGTTTACATGTAACATCAGTATATTTTCTCTGAAAAAAAGGAGATGTTTAGGAAACATTTCAAAATTACTGTAGTATGATGAAATAAAATCTGGAAGTGGAACAAGAGAACCCAATTTGGAGTCCCAAATCATTAATGCCATTTATGAAGTGTGTGACCTAGGTCAAGTTAATTACAGGAGACTTTTTTCTTATCTATAAAATGAGGAGGTTTTATAGAGAAGTTCACAAAGACCCTTCAGAGAAAATTTATATATAATGATATTTAAAAATTTTATAAAATATATTTTAAAGATAATATGGAGACTACTAGTGAATATCTTGATGATAGCAGCAACAAATACAATAGATAAAATACAATCCATATAAATGAATATACAAAGTGGCAAACATGACTTAATTTCCACATTTGAGAAAATTAAAGGGAAGACATAACAGAAAAACCTGAGGCATCAACATAAAAGCTATGAAAGATTATAACTATAAAAAAAATTTTATCTTAACGTACTTGCATTCCATATGCACTATTTCCACTGGAAAAATTGGAAGGAATTTTAAATTTTATCATTTGGGAAATTTTAAAGAAAAAAATTAGTTTATCTCTAACATAGGTGAGGGCACACTGTATTTCTCACATTTTGAAATAGTTTTGTAAAGTGAAAGGAGTTAAAAAAGTCTACCTTTTATCAACACTCTTGAAGATAAAGAAGTCCCAGTCCATTTCAACCTGAAAATTTTGAGTAGAAAATAAGGCAATACCCATTTTACAGTGATGGGAGCCTATTTCTCTGCATGAATCTCCAATCTTTTGAGCATCTGTGATATGTCAGCTTCCCCCATGCCATGAACTTCTCAGAATCATTTTGTTGATTCTGTAACAGAGAGACTGGGCCCAAGGTACAGCTTTTGATTTTATGTCCTTTTTGGGGGGTTTGCTTCCAAACAAATCTCATATGTATCTATCTGTCACCATTAGGGACACCCATTCTTCTTCCCCAGGTACTTCTCTAACTGTCCCCTCATTCCACAGAAGTTGGTTTCTTTTATCTTCCAGGAGGCATAAATAACATGTAAAGAACTGGGGAGAGTATCTTAGCTGTCAGCTTTTTCATGAAATCATCTTTGGTCTACAACTCTAGAAAAAAAACTACCTTTTCCTTGATTCTGTACTTTCAGTGATTTAACATATTGTATTTCTCCCACTACCAATTCAGTAACAAACTGAACTTTATGTTTTCAGAGAACAAGATTCATTTTTTTACTGACCTTGCACTGGGAGTATACCTTATATTTAGGAGTGATTCAAAACATATATTTGTCAAAAATAAGTTACTAGTAGATTTTGGTAGAACTCAAATTTTCCATTTACTATACATATCTGATTTAAAATATAACACAATTTTGAAATGTAATCATAACATATATTATCCATTAATTGTTCTTTTTTTTTTTACTCTGAAATATCTTTCTTGTAACAATTGCTATTTTGTATCCCAATTCCCCAAATGGCCCACAAGTATCAACCCAGGAAAAGCAAAATAAATTTTCCAGCCTTTAGGCATGGAATCACATTAAAATGTGTGTGAGTGTGTGTGTGTGTGTGTGTGTGTGTGTGTGTGTTTTTACACAATGGACAAGAGAGGTCACTTGTTTAAAAAAGTAGACTGGTTCTTACAACAAAACTGGGTAATAACTCAGGATTATGGTTGATACATGTTACAAGGGAAGAGTCATACCTTTCTTGAAGGGAAACTATTTCTCAAAATGCCAATGGCTTATGATAAATGTAAATATATAAACTATTTTATTATGAAGCATCTGGTTTGAATTCAGGTCAGGTTAATAATTATTGGACACAATGTACTTTAAAATGATTGTTTTACTTTGTCTTTAGCTAGTATAAGCCTATCTCCGGCATCAAAATTTCATTCAACTCTGTACTTAAAAGGCAACTTCCTACCTATCATCCATCAGTTCTTAAACTCTGCTCAAATTCAAATTTCTCTGTGATATCTTCTCTTTGTTAAGCAGGATGAAGAGAGACGAGCTGCTATCCCTAAGCATTCATCTAGAACTTTATTAAATATGCTTCTCATGTGCTCCAGGTGAGTTAACAACACAATCTTCTCCCTTCCCTGAGCCCTGCAGACCAGAACCCACTGGAGCCAACATCACAGCAGACGGGTGGCTCCCTCCACTCAGCACTTTGATCTACATGGAATGGATCTGCTGTGCCATGGGCAGATTTTGGTTGAAAATAGTAGGAACTGGATCTGCCTAACCCACACCAAAACGGAAATTGTTAGGAAAAAGTGGATCAGATTTGTAGGATGACACCAAATCTCTGGTTCTGCCCAAATTAGGTTTTACTACAAAATGTTTTGTGGAAAAATGTGATCTCTTCTTGAGTCTCAAGATAGAATAATTGTGTGTTTTTAGTTTTGTTCTTGTTTAGCACACCCACCAGGCAACAGATGCCATATGAGCAAGAACTAACTCTTCCCTAAAAAATCCCTCATTGAAGCTCAGTGAATGAATATGAATGAATGATTCCAACTAGGCACAAACAATGCATAGCAGTTCTGAACATCTGTGAGAAAACTTCATATAAATGAGGGAGAATTTCATTAAATTACCTATGTTTAAAAAAAATGTCCTCTGTGTTCCATCGGAAGTTTATAGAGAACTATGCTATTTATTTTTCACCTTTATTTTTTGTTGGCTTCTGATAATACAGTGAGTTGGTTTTTATTTCATTGCTTTATGCATTTGGTCTACGACTGCTGCCTAAAATGTATATTGCTTTGTTTTTAAAAAAATCAGTAAATACTTTTTAGTTCTTTAATGTTGCAATTATCTTTATTAATCTTATTAGAAGATAATATTTTTGAGGCCTTATTATATACCCATCTACATGCGAACCCCTTCAAAGGTATTTATTATTTATTCCACCCAATCCTTCCACAGGTAATGAGCTATTATTATCATGAATATATACATATATATGTACATATCAACATAACTGTCAAATCATGATTATTATCATATGTTTGTCAATATGTATTTGTCTCTTTGTACACATACCCGTAGACACAAATACACAGGGTTCTTGTTTATGAAGTATTTGTTTTATCCAAGTTTGTTTGTTTAGCAGATCATATTTAAAGATTTTCCCTTAGGGCTGGCTTTCATTCATTTTGTCTGTCTTTGTTATCTATGATGCCAGATCACTAGACCAAAGATTACCACCGAGTTCATAGAGGCAGTTTGAGCAATTGGGGGAGATGAAAGAAAAGGCATTGTTGTTCCTTTTACTTGAAAATAAACCATATGTTATATGTCCCCTCTCAGGAATCCAATGCAAGAGGGAAATCGCACCCCCTCTCCTGACTCCATCATTTCTCGACCTTCCATTTACAGATCTCTGCTTTGGTTGTAAAAATCATATGAAATGTCTAATGTGCTTCACTTAATATAAGGGGCTTAGTTCCCTAGTGCAAGAAATTCTCTAGGCTTACACTGACTGTGACCTACACTATAATAATCACACTAGACTTTATTTACCAGTCAGCCAACTTGCTTGTGCTGACTACATTACATAAATCCTTATTCAACATTTATGGTGTTTCTTTCTGCAGCCTTGAGACTACTTTAAAAGGACCCTAGATTCTAGTATTTATTCTAGTATTTGGGTTTAAGTAACTGCAGGTTTATTTTCCCTCTCTAAAAGTGTCACCATTTCTTTCCCTCCAGAGTGCTCAGAAACAATATTTCCCAGTGGGACCTCAACAGGAAATCACCTGAAACCAGTGTTCTCAAGCAAAATTTTGCAAAATGTTCCCATTCATCCCAGGGCTTCAGAGACAAATCTCATCCACTGTGCTGTAAGGAAGGGACACCTCTCCTTGCAGAATTGCAAGTATGCTAGAATGCTAGAACTCCCTGGATGCTGTCATGTTCATGCCTGATATCCAAGTTTCCTCAATCTCCGTGAGGGGTTGTGGATTCGTTTCTCTACCAACTGTAGATAGGAAAGGGAATGAAGGTGTTAATAACTATAGATACCATGTGTAGAATACTTACTAGCCAAACCTTCTGCTAAGAACTTCCATCTATCATCTCATTTAAATGTTTCAACAACCATATTGGCTACTACTACTATTATTCTTTTCCTTGGTGTTCTTGTAGGTGATTTGTACGTATATCAGTTTATTTAATTCTCACAAAGCAATATGAAATATCTATCATGATTATTCACATTTTTAGCCATAGGGAAATTGTAAGTCAGGAATATTTAATGACTTTCTGAGTTCACATAATGTGTAAAATCTGATTCAAACCCAAGTGGTCTGCTACGGAGTCCACACTCTATAACACTATAACCTGAAAAAAGATAATTTAAATGGAAGAGTTAGGTGGTAGGTTCTGATGTGAAGTCAAGATTGTTATTCTATGGGTAGAGTACTTTTTCAACTTACTCCATTGTGGACAGCTTCTGAAATGGTTCCTAACAATACTCAACTCTAGTGTTCACATCCTTGTCTAATGTTCTTTTCCAGGTATGGGCAGGACATGGGGCTTTTCTTCTAATAAATAGAATATAGCAACAGTGGTGGGATATCACTTCCAGTATTAGGTTGAAAGACTGTGATTCCCATATTGCCTGCACCATTTCCTCTGGCAATTCTTGCTTCCTTTGAGAAAAGAGACGATTTTGTTCTGTGTGTGTCCTTTGAAGAGGTCTGCACATTAGGGAGCAGAGGGTAGCTTCTAGACCAGTCAGTGAGGAACTGAGGGGCAGGAAGAAGTTAATCCTGTCAACAAACTGCATGAGTATGACCTTGTGTTGTGTTATAGTCAAAATGTTTGTATCCTCCAAAATTTCATAAATTGAAAGTCATCCTTCCTGATGTGATGATGTTAGGAGGTGGGCCTTTGGCAGGTAAAAAAAGTTATGAGGTGGATCTCAGAGACCGCTCACTTTTTTCTGCTAGTGAGAAGTCAGCCATCCACAATCACCAAGAGGGCCTTCACCGGAACCCAACTATCTGCACTGTGAAATTCTAAACTTAAGACTCTTAAGGAGACCTCTATTAAACTGTGTTTGGATTCCTCACCTGCAGAAACCATGAGATAGTAAATATTATTGTGTTAAGTTACGAAGTTTTGGGTCAACTTGTTACACAGCAAAAGATAGCTAATACACTTTCATTTACTTAAGAAATAAATTGCACTCTGCATTTTATTAAGAGAATAAAAGGTTTATTTAGAATCACTGAATTCCCATGTTAAAATGACAACTATATAATTAATAAGTATTGTTGACTGGGCCAATCACTATGTTAAGACCTCTCTGTATTTAATATTAAATGTCAGTGCTGATCTTCCTAAATTTACATGACCATTTTTGATGAGTTACAAATATATTTAATAATGGTGTTTTTTTATTTTTGGCTGTCTTGTAAATCTTGTAAGTTTCTCCTAAAGCTCTCAGATCCTGCTTGATTCTCATTGTCCTTGTACTATCAAATTACCTCAACTTGCTGCAGGACTTTTTGGTGCTCCCACACTGCTCTGACCCTGCGCTTTGATATTTCTCTTATTTAGATGGGGAGTGACATCATATGATGAAAACGGTCAACTTTATTTGATGCATATTGTGCTTTAGATACTCTATAACCGACTTTCTATAATATCTGCTGCACACATGCACATGCCTGCTGATTCATATCACTTATATTGGGGATCAAGCTTCTGTTATTGTTTTAGTGACCCTGGAAGATTTTGACTGTTTCCATTTTGAGGTCTCTGTGCTTTATTTATGATGGAGCCACAAGGTTGAGTGTACATCGATTTTGTCTTATTAATCAGTGTGCGGACTGAAATTGAATCCCCACACCCAAATAGTGGATATGTCCTCATGTACTCAAACACACACACCCACGCATGCACGCACGCATACACACACAAACACACATACACATACACACCAGTTTCAATAGATCAGGGAGTTCCTGTTTGAATACTTGATACTATAAATTCACAGTAAGTCAGTCAAACTGCACGTTCAGTCCATTAGTTGCTTCTTGAAGTTTTTCAAATGTGCAGAGACAGGTGTATTCACTGTCAACACTTTCATATGCTCAGTGACCTGGATTCTTCAAGACTATACAGACTGTGCACTCAGGATATCACACCAAGCACTGAGTTAAACAAACCTCGTTGCATATTCTTTATTAGAGAAAAATCAGTATATATTTGATTTGGTAGAGATGTATTTCATTTGTCCCAGGAATATGTAAAGATAAACTTTCAGCCCCTTTAACTTTATAATGAAAAAGGTTTTCAAATCTGATGTATAAATTTTTTGTCCTTAGATAAACATTTCTAGCATAATGGCTGAGCACCTTAGATTCCATTTCTTTCATTTTTGGGGAGGATATTACTTTTATTGAAGTTTTCTTTAAGTTCATGCACAGGACCACTGAAAAGCATAAGATATTTAGGCATTAATAATTTCTTCAAGACTCTTATGCCAGGTCGCTGCTGATGTGTTTTTTTCTTTTATGCTCCCTTTATTCCCCTTAACTCTTGCATTGAAAATTTGATTTTTGCAAAGACTGAGTCATTGTTGGACTGAAGAGATGGGAAATTCATCTTCCTTGGAGTTCCCTAGAAGGCTCTTCTCAAGAACATTCATGGATACAACAACATAAAAGAAAATCAAGGCTTTGGCATTTTATTAAAAAATAGGGCCACATATTTTTCTACTCTATGGTTCTATGTAACTCTAACCGAATTATTATGAAAACGAGTGATCTTGATAATATGCTGATCAACACGTATTACTAAAAAAACAAAAGAGCAAGATATCTGCAGACCAAGAAAATTGTGGAAATGTGTAGATGAGTCCTGAGAAGGTTTTGGGAAGAGGGCCTAAGGGTAAAAGAAGGATGAAGAATGACTCTCAGGTCTTACTTTGATGATGGGAAGACCCATGTAAAGAGACAGGAAAACAAATGTCAGCTTTCAGTGAAAAAATCCACTTTGCATATGTGAAGTTGAGCTGTCTGTCTGACAGACCTCTAACTGGAAATGTCTTGCTGGAGTTGAATATATTTGTCTGAAGTTCTAGCAAGTGATCAAGACTTGGAGCTTGTTGGGAGGATGGAGGGATTTAAAGTGATGAGAGAACATGATCATGTATGGATTGACATGTTGCTATTTTTAGAAAAAGGAGACTTAAAGTTTAAAAAGTCCAATGAAAGAAAAATGGCTTTGAAGCTGTTCAATAGTTTTACATCCATATATAAAATAGATGTGACTTAATCCTTTGCAAATATTTATTTAGCTCTCACATAAAGGCTTACCTTACTTCCATGAGACACTGGTTAGCATCTTGTTCAGTTTCCAGGTGTTGATAACTAACCTTTTACATCCCATGGGTGATGACTCAGGAAGCATTCTTCTTTACCTATATTGACATGACTATGTTAAAATATGGCATTATTATACTTATTTTGCAAACTTCTGTTTTAAAAAACCCCAACAACAATGCAGCACACATATAAAATACTATTTGAGGGTGTTGGATCACCTCAAAACATGACTTTTTAAATATATTTTTTAAGGATAGCAGTATTAGTGACATTGTCATTATAATGAAAATAACCAAAGAACATCAATGGGATGCAACAATTAGTTTATGCTCACATATCTGGGGAAAGCAGAAGGTTGATTTGGTGGCTGGGAAGAGCTGGTTGGGCTTTCTCAAATGTATGGCTGTCTATTGACTATCATCTCAGACAACTGGGACTATTTGGTTCGTAATGTCTTTTCTTCAGCAAGCCTTGGCCTGTTTTCCTGGCAATGACAGAGGCTCAAGAGACAAGCTTGAATGAAAGCACAGTTCAAACATTTGCTTGCATCTTAGCTGTGAATATCCCATTGACATGGTAAGTCATGAAATTGAGCCCTGTCAAACAGTGTAGTACATGATCCCTTTCATAGTGAGAAGATAATGCAAAGATGAATGGACCTCATCCACAGTAAGAAGATAATGTAAAGATGCCTGGTCCAGGATGTGGGGGTGAAGAAGAGGGAGGAAAATGGGATCATCACTGGAAGTTTCTCACAACAACGTGTTTCCCATCCATCAGAATAGGTCCCCAGAAGCCACAAAGAAACCCCATCTACCATCCAATCTACTCATAGTCAATTGAAACAAAGATAAGAATCTAAACCAGATATACACAAATGTCATTTCATTTAAAGTCTGAATTGATTATTATAGTACCCTGTTATGCTCAGGGTTTTACTATAATTTAAGAATTGTCCTTAATAGTATCACATATACAAATTTATTTTACAAATATATGACTAAACATTTTCACCTCTTCATTTACTCAATACTGTTTATCATCTTTATTGTGTTATTACAATAAACAATAGATTACAACATGACCTATGCTCTCAAAATGTTTATAAAAACGGGGAAATCACATGTAACACAAAGTAATATGTGACTATAATCAGATTTGACCTAAATTCTACAGAATTTTGTTACATCAGAAGAAAAAAGAAAATACATGTATTGAGTCCTGTATCACTTGCTCTATACTTTCCCTTTCTTTTAATCTGCAATGATTATACCAAAGTGATTTTTATCTCCATTTGGCAACTAAGAAACTAATCTAGAAATTTTAAGAAGCTTTATTGAAGTTCATTTAAACCTACCAGACATGATCTAGACTTGATCCTAGTTCTTGCTAACCTCAGAACCCAAATGCTTTACACTCAGCAAAACTGTCTCCTTTTAATAGGGATCCTTTCTCCATTTGTTCATAATACATTGATTCATTGTGAAACTTGTCCATGAGGTCATATATATAATGGAGAAAAAACTTTTGGTACTATTTTGATTTAATAGTATTGAATGCTTGAATTGAGATTACATTTCACATAATTTTTGTTACATAAAATATTTTAACTCATCTTTTTATCTCATTATATAAAATTCTGTTCAAATTTCCTGTACATATTAAACATTTTTATCAACAAAAACAAGTTGTTGGTTACATCTTTAACATTTTGCTAAAGAAAAGCCTTCTAAGCCTCTGTAATAAATTCTGTGATCTCTGCACTGGTAGACTAATTAATTGGTACCAGAGAATATTTAAAGGTATGAAGCAGCATTGGCCAACATCAGCCCTTCCACAAAAAGCTTCCAAATGACTTAGCAATGGTCTTCATGAATTTAGGCAGGCAAAATGTATGTTAAAATAATGTGCATTTTGTCCAGTAAATGTATAAAGAAGAAACTTGCTTGAATGTATGTTAGTATATTAATTATTAAACATGGTCATTAACTCATTGTTAATATAGTTATTAAAAATTGATATCTGATAGCTATTGAAACTTTTGAACTTTTAATCCAAAGGTGGGATAGTAATCATATAAATTTTTGTTTTAAAGTAATAACTATCTCTAAATTGAATGTAAAATACATAAATTATTAAAGCATATTTTTGATAAACAATTTTATTTCTTGTAATTCTTCAACTTGTCAAAATTTTTGGCTTTCAAAACCTGGGCAGAAAAACTACAATGAAAATTCTTGATTGTTTTTTTATATCTGATGCACTGATAAGGTATAGAAGCTAAATGTATACTTTATTAGCCTTATAGACAAATAGATATTTTCTTAAAAGATTTGTAATAGCAAGCAATATAAGCCTGACTCTATACCATTACCAATGGAAACATCTTAAAGATACTAAATTTCTGGTACCAATGAAGATCGATGTACTTTAAGACTTGCTTGTTTAGATAATGTATTTCTTGGGGTCAAGTGCAATAGAATTAGCACATTGAAAATCATATTTCAAAATTTTACTCTTCACCTTCTACTACTGGCAGCACATTCATTTAAACTGAGATACTTTTAAGTTCTATCAGGCATACCCCGCAGTGTGACAAACAAACAGATGAGGCTGCATTACACAGTCAAGGCACCACTAAGAGGCAGCTCTGCGCTTACTCCCTTCGAGAAACACAGAACAGAAAGTCAGGTTATTGAAACTGAATTGTATCTGCCGAATGGGATGAGACTGATTATTTCTTAATGTCTCCGTGTTTTTTGTTTCTGTGTACATTTCTTTGAGACTCAAATGAGATACATACAGGAAATGCATCTGTTGTCAACACTGGACTTTTCAGCTCTATGGAATGTGTTAGTGAAACAAGTGACACCCTGAGAAAGAGAGTGGAAATTTGCCTTAGTTTCCATGTAGAACAAAAGAAAGTAATTAGTGGATATTTGAAAACTATACTTGATAGATGTAATTAATGATTCATGCTTGACCACTTAGTATGGGTGAACTAGTTTTATCTCGATATGAGCATCTTTTCTGATAGATCTGTCTGTGTCTATGATCTCTATCAGCTAATCTACATTTTTAATCTTAAAAATAATGTTTATTAAATAAATGTTTTTCAGAATACAGAAACAATACATGCTAACATACAATACATTGGAAAATATAGAAATACAGCAAAAGAGAAAGAAATTGACCTAGATCCAGAAAAAAGCTCTGTTGATATGTTTATTTGCTAATTTCTCCATTTATTTAGGACTTTAAAAGTTATTTGTATGAAGATACCAACATATTTTCTGCTTTTCTTGTTACCAGCATGTTTATTTAGTTTTCTTTCTTTTTTTCTTTTTTAATAGATGCTATTTTTAATCTTTTGCAATAAGATAAAGTGACTTTTCCTTATGATTTATTTCATTGCTTTCATGTTTAGAAAGTCCTTGCCTGAGTTAATGTTAGACACATCTTCATCATATTTCCTCTGTTATATTTGAGGCTTTTTTGTTAGTACATTGATCAATTGCTACTTAAAGTATGACATATATATGTGTATATATATATGCATAACCTCAAATAGTATAAGTACATAGTTAAATTTCCCTGAACAATGTAGGGTACATTTATTATTTTAGTTTTGAGTCTTGAAAGTAGAAAGTACAAGGAGGAAGCCTTGGGTTGAGGTGAGTGTATCTTTGAAACTTTTTAAACACACATTAATCTACTTTCAAAAACAATGTGGAGGTCTTAGATTTTGTGACCCAAAGCAAAGTATTAAACCATTAAAAGGTGTGCCCTTGTGGACTAGTGGTTAGGTTCACCGCCTCTGGACGAGCACAGTCCACATAAATGCTCAGGACCCGGGTTCATGACCTAGAGCTTACAGGCTGAGTGGGAACAAGGAAGATGTACAACTACAATAAAAACTAATAAAAAAGCTACTTCCTCCTCTCTATACCTTCCTACCTGCCTTTACCTTTCCTTAAAAAAACAAAACCCAAAAAACCTAGCATTCAGAAGGCTTGCTTCATATGTGTTGAATTTATTTTAATAAATGCTTTCTATTTTTGTTGTGATATACTTCTCATATCTACTAATGATAAAACACATTTTACAAACTTAAATGTAATTAAACTTTAAAAAGTGCATTCATATAAAGAAGTAAGAAGAGTAAAGGTGATAAGAGGTGGCACAGTGATGGAGGGGAAGGATGTGGCCTGGTTGTCCCTTCGGCCTGTGATCCTTCCTGAGACAAATGCCCTGGATATGTTACCTCACCCTGCAGCACATCTGGGTCTCATCTTTAAATGGGAGCAAAAATTATGGCAGCCACATAATTTGGTTGTGAATTCCAATTATTAATGTTCTGTACAACACTAATAAAATTGTTCTTATAAATATGATTACAGTAGATCTCTTATCAGTGATTTTCATTGTTTCAGATACCCACAGGCAAATGAGTTCTGAAAAAACTGCATACAGTAAGATATCTTAAGAGAGACAGACCACATAGAAACTTTGTTGCAGTTCTTATCATCTTTCTACTTTATTGTTAGTCATTGTTGTTAATCTTTTACTGTGCCTAGCATCCCTTAAATGTTATCATGAGTGGGTGTATATAGGGAGAAACAGTATATATTTTGGTTTGCTGCTTCAGGCCTCCATTGGGGTTCTTAGAACATATCCTCTGCAGTTAAGGGGAGATGGCTATAATTGTCATCCTTATTAAGATATCTGAAGCTTGCCTTAATCCCTCAGCAATTCATTATAAAGCCTGTTTAAGGCAATGATTTTCAAACGTGGGAGTATGTTTCAGAATCACCAGGAGAGTTAACCAGGAACTCTGAGGCCCAGACTCTTTGAAGTTGAACCAAGTGCTGGCGTTGGTATTTTTACCAAGTTCCTTAAGGCATTCGGACATTCAAAAAAGTCTGGGAACTACAGGAGCTCCATGAGAGAACTACTTCTGGATGTTAGAACTATCCTAAAATTCTTAGCTAATTAGCCTGATTTCCTGGGCCGCTGCCCTTTTGCTGTCAGATACACTCCTGGGAGAATAGAAAAAGCCAATAAATATTTATTGAATGACTCAATGAATGAACAAATACTGAACAAATTAATTACAGCTAATTAATGAAATGATCAAGTCATTTTTTTCAAATCAGTTTTGAACAAGATCAATCTAATTAATCTCCCAAAGAATCTTTCTGGAAATCTCACCAAAGGGTTGTGTATTTTATAGGAAAGAAATGATGGCTAAAATAACACAGAACACAACATGAACAGCAAAATAATGTTAATATATTCTAAAGCAACTATAAACAGTGGAAATGAAATCCAGAATCATTGACGTGATTAAAGGGAAAGAACAGATATCCACCAAAGCAAATGAACTTACCTATATTTTTTAATGTATGATCAATATGGCTTTTTGAATTCATGAGAAAATTATTTTTAATAAATGATTCATGAAATATAATTCAAAAGAAATGACAAACATATGCAAATTATATACCAAGGTGTATACCAGCTGTATTAAAATTATATATAAAATAACACCATAGAACTGAAAGAAAAAATGGATAAATATTTAAAGTAATCTTGAAGAGAGAAGATCTTTTTCAACAGAAAATTAAACTACTTACAAAGAAAATGAAAATAAATGAATGCCCAAAAGACAAGCACACTAATAAATATGCACAGAACTAGGAAAAATATAGAGACAGGGAAAATGATCATGATCACAGTCACTCAAACTTGTACCAATTAAAAAAAAAAAAACACTTTCAGCCATCAACCTGGAAAATACTAAATGTTTGAAATTACTGGCAAGAAAATAGGGAAATACGGAATTTTAAGCATTGTTTTCCAGGCTGTACATTTCATAGCATTTCTGAAGAAAACCTTGACAATTTTTCCCATAGTTTTAAAAGTACACAAATGCTTTACCAGTCGTTTCTTTTAAAGGACTTTAGCACAGGGATATTATCTAAACTACATTAAGGTTTTGATAAAATAATTTGTTTTTCTGAAAAAAAAAGAGAAAGAAAACAGTTAAAAGGTGAAGAGGAAATTGGTAAGGAAATTATAGCTCATTTTATAAAATGAAACAATATGAAATATGTCAGCAAGAAAAAATTGTTAAAGGAAAATGTTAACTATCTACCTATATCTATCTATCATCTATCTGTGAGGAAGGGAGAGAGGGAGGAAGAAGTAGCGGCTTAGTCAGTTCGTTCCCACATCCCCTCCCCCGGTTTTAAACCCTGGTTCTTAGGCTTTACAAGGTGCATACTTCAGTCATCCCAGCTGCGCAAGACACAGTGGGGTGCATCCACAGTATTTTTTTTATTAATTATTTTATTTTTTCACTTTGAAATAAACTCACATGTAAAGGTTCCCCATGCCTCAGTTATATGTCAGCACATCCTGCCCTCCACCAAAGCATCAAGTTTTCTTCATCACTGTCCAGTGGGTTCTGCCACCATTTCTCTCTGCCTCCTTCCGTCCCATTCCCTATTGGTAACTTCAGTTCTTTTGCAAATGTCCAGGGTTGATTTTGTTTCGTCAGTTCCTTTGGTTTGTCTATTCACATTCCACACCTACAAGTGAGGTCATATGGTATCTATTTTTCTTTTTGTGACTTATCTCATTTAGTATAATCCCCTCTAGACCTGTCCATGTTGATTCAAATGACAGGATCTTATGTCTTCTAAGGACTGTTTAGTATTCCATTGTATAAATGTACCACATTTTCTTGATCCACTCATCTGACGTTGGGCTCTTAAGTAGTTTCCAGTTCTTAACTGTTGTGAATAGGACTGCAGTAAACACAGGGGTGCAAAAATCTCTATGAATGAGTGTTTTATTATCTCGTGGGTAAATACCCAGAAGTGGGATGGCAGGATCATGTGGGATTTCTATCATCAACTTTTTGAGGACTCTCCAAACTGTTTTCCAAAGGGTTGCACAGTTTGCATTCCCATCAATAGTGTGCAAGTGTGCCCTTTTCTCCATATCCTTGCCAACATTTGTTATTTCCAGACTTTTGGATAACAGCCAATACCTCAGGTGTAACCACAATATATTTTTTAAAAAAACAAAGTGTATTTTTTGTAAAAAGCAAAAATGATACAACATTCCATGTCTTCTTTTTCAATTATTAACAAATTATTTTAACATAAATGCTGTTAGAAGATGGTAACTTTTGTTAAGTCACTGAATGTCATCTTAGTTCATCTGTGCGCGTCAGGGGCTGTCAAAACTAAAGTCATACTAACTAGTTTCCTTAATTTGATGCAATACACTTGATGAAACAACTTTTCTGAGCTAAAGTGTAAAACTTAAAAGGGTTTTGATCTGGTAGGCTTATCTCCCCTGGAACATAGGTAGAGGCACTTTATCCATCTATATGGAATTCAATTCCAGGTTTGATGGTGCAGTAGCTGTAGAACCAGAAAAACTAGTGTTCAGTCCTGGTGTCCTCTCAGGCAAGTAGCTTAATCTGAGTCTTAGTTGCTTCATCGACCAAATAGAGAAAACATTTGCCCTGCCCATAGGAGCGCCATTAGCTTCACCATTCAGTGAGATGCTGTGTGCACGTGTGTATGAGGACTTACAATTTACAGTGCAATGCCATTAATAGAATGTTAGCCTTGGAAGTGAGCTTAAAGTCATTTAAAACCACCATCAATCAAAAGAACACCACTCATCTACTGAAAGCATATATGCTTTCATAGATGCAAGTCTACATTTTGGCATTTAAGGTAAAACTGATCAGCAAACTGATTCTGAAGGAAAACTAATCTGTTATTAAAGGCCCTATACCATTTGACAATTAAACTTTTGTATAAAGATAAATCAAGGAGTCATGCTTCTTCTCACACACAATGTAAAGAGAATAATAAAACCTAGTGATTTAAATCCCTATAAAATTAATGCATTGTATATGAAGAATCTGCATAAAACACATTGACATTTATAGAATTGTTTCCAAAACACAATGAAGGAATTCCTTGTTAGAGAAAACAGTGCTTCGGAATCATTTCCTCATGTGAACCATAAAAAGTCTTATACTTCAGTACTTTTATTTAGCTGCTTTAAACCACAATTGAGTTCATGTAAATTGGACCTTGGCGCTCAAATATTTGTAACCTCTCCCCTCCTATAGTCAAGCCCACTAATGAATTTTAAGGCCTAGAAAGGCATTTCAGTGATGTGATTCGTTTGTCATCAATGAAATTGGTAGAGAATGTGGAGATTAGAAAGAATAGCTATCTTTTAAAACTAAATCTCAAAGTTTGAAATGTACACAAGAACTTTTTCAAAGATTGCCTAGATCTGCAAACTTTGTGAATCAGGACAACAGATTTGCTCTTGGTTTTGTGTTAGTTTAATCCGTGCTTAATTAGTTGAATCTGCTTGTTCCATTTAAAATACACTCCAGATTTTCAGCTGTCAAGACACATGCAAGATACAATGGTCTCTTACATCTAACGTGTAGGCACTCCCTTTTTTCTAATTGTCATACAGGAATATTTTTTAATTTATAGTAAAAATAACATAAAATTGACCGTTTTAATAATTTCAATGTGAACAGTGCTGTAATTCTAACTGGAGTTGCTGTCTGGTTCTAGGACTTCATGTTTCGTCACAAGGAATAACAAGCAGTCAATGCCCATTGTCCCCTCCCCAGTGCCACCGTATTAGCCTTCTGTGGTATTCTTTTTCACTTAGCTGTGCTGGAAAGTCTCTGCCCCTCCAGACCTATACTTCACTCTGCTCCAGTCTGCTCTGGACTGTGGGATCTAACATCCATGAAAGGTACTAATGGGCCACTCCTGCCTTTAGCCTTCTTGCTGACTTTGGCAGGCAGAGAGCTTTGCTGGAGTACCTGAGAAGAGGTGAGGCGTTTATTTTCTCAGCTGCTTCTCATCCTGGCCATGGGTCAGTGGGACAACAGCATATTCCTCTACCTAAGGCCAGGACTCTGTCAAGTGCTCCTCCCATCAGCCCCAGCCTACCTCTCTCCAGATCCCAGTAGGCCTGTCAGTCTCTTTTTTCCTCTTTAGGCCTTTGTGTTAGTTGCTTCCTGATGTTAATTTCATCTTTTCTTTTGTTGTCTTTAAGCCCAGTCTGCAGTGTGATAAATAGGTCCTCTATTAAGTTCTCTTCAAATGCCTCCTGGAATAGATGGGTTATTCCCTGTGAAATACTGGCAGACTATGTTGACTGATAGACTAATTTGATTCTTATTAGCATTTTCTTTTTACTTATTACTAATGTTCAACATTGAGAAGCCATATTAAAAATTGCTACAAGGACTTGAAAAATGTATCATTTTTTTTCAAGGAAGGCAGATAATAAGGAAAGTTGAGAGTGATGGGGAGGTAAACATGAACAATTTTAGTGTAAATGTATTCAAAAATTAAATGAGTGCAGTTTTTCTTATTTCTTTAGACCATATGTTTCTTGTGAGTAGAATATTTTTCATAATTAATTGTGATTTAATGACTACCGTGATGATTAATGATTACTATGATTCCTAATTCAGAATATAAAAATATTTCTAAAAACCCAGAAAATTTTAATGTGTAGAATAAGTCACTACAATAAAAAAAGAAAGTAACAATTTAATGAAAACACTAAAAGAAAAAACAAAACAAAAACAGAAGCATAATTTTAAAATAAAAATGCCATGGTGATGCACTTTGAACTGACATATGCCTGACCCATACAATAGAACATCATACATTACTATAGATATTATTGATATTTCTTGTTTAGGCCTCCTCTTTCAGCATGAGGAACATGCTCACATAGACTTTGCCTTTGAGATGAGGTCAAGATGTATGTTGTGTTTGTGCTTACTGAAATCCAGGCAGAGTTTTGCAATAGTTGGTATGCAATTCTTTTGTTTGACTGAATTTAAGCTTGAAGAGCTTCAGGCTGCTTGGTGGATTTCTTCATTCAATGACAGAGACTAAGGATCCGCCAATTCAAAAGAATTTAGTCAACTTTGGTGTAAAGAGCAGAGTGACTTTCATTTGAATGTATTATTAGTCTGGAAATGTCTTTTTGTGTCTTTTTAAATTTTATTTTGATATTTTGAATTTGGGGAGCAAAAGAAAAAAAGGAATGCCAAATACTTTACGTATTAGCCAATGAATAGAAAAATCTTGTAAGAGAATTTTGTGTAAGGCATAGCACCCTATAATCACCCCATAAAAATGAGAATTATTTACAAATGCCAGGTTTGCAGTGGTGCAATAAATACGGCAGTGACTTAAGTTATTCAGCACAACTTCTGTGTCAGTATACAGGCCCAGATCCTAACAAGCTTTGTTCCTCAACGCTGAATATGAATATGATGCCTTACAAAATTACTGAGAGAATCAACAAAATTGCAGCTACTTTCAACTGAGGTCAGTTGTAAATTCTCCTGGTTTGGGTTCAGACCCTAAAATCAGAGCAAAGTCTTACTACTTCTCAAAGACTTCTCAATGATTTTATTTATAAGCCATGTTTTGTAAACTCTGATGTCACAAACTTGTATCAATGATAGCTGCTTATCCTCTCCAGACGGAGAGAGACAAGAGAGGAACATAGTTCTCCCAAAATAGTTACCACTGGATTCGTCCAAAAAAGAACATCAGTGGTTTCTGATACTAACAAGTTTCTAAATATAACCTTTCCACTATAAAAACTAGCATATTGAAAAGATTAAATGAAAACCAAGTTAATGATGATGTCATTGGGCAGTTCATACTCAGGGACTATCTCAGTAGGTAAAACGAGGTTAGATTAATGATCCAGTGCAGAAATAAAATCAATGCTTGGTACACAAACTTGTTTTTACACCTTGAGCATTTAGCTCTACCTTTCCTAATTTGTTTTAGACCCTTTAGAAGGTAAGAGTTTATAGCTCTGAGGTCATACCTTTGCCAAGAAGTCCATTTCCTTACAGATATCTAACCTGGGTATTTTTAAAAGGTAGTTTGCTTTACTTTTTTTAGGGCATTTGAACTATTCATTTCAGTTTGCTTCTCTATGCATGTCAAACATCCTCAAGATATCAAACATATGATGAAAATTAAAAACAAACTGTGTTCTCATTTTAAAGACTAAGAATTATGTTAAGGTAAATAGTCCCTTTTAGTAATGAATTAAAGAAATGATATGTATATAGTATATAAATTCTTCATTTAACTAGTGATAAAATTAGAAAAAGGAGTAAATAAAACCCAAGAGCAAATGCAATCTCTAGTCCCCAGATAAATTAAAACAAAGAGTTTGTATCTAGCATAAACATCAGGGGAACACATCATTCAAACTATAGGATAATGGCTGTTTATGTGTGTTTGGTAAACTGGAATGAATCTACCAACAAAAATGCTGCGTTGACTCCACTTACAGTGAATATAAATACGGGCATAAAGAGTACAACGTATTTTTAAATGCTCAAGATAATAAAGTTAATTGATAGCATTTGGTGCTTCTTCTTCTTCTTAGTCTAATTATCATATTTGTCTACGTATCTCTTAAATGTCATTATAAGTCATTCTTCTATAATGGGATTCATAAGACGTTTCCATTGTAAAGTAATCCCAAATTGACTTTCTATCTCATCAGAAGGTCCTTTTTGAAGTAAAAAGAAAAAAAAAAAAGATAATGAAACAATATCTCTATTTGACAACAAGGGAGAAGGAAAAAGTGAGAAAAGGGAGGAAAGAAAGGGGAGGAGGAAGGAGGGAAGAGATCAAAGGGAAGATCAAAGGAGAGCATGTGGAGAACTAGTTGTAGTAGCAGAGTAGATGAAAGAAGGTAAGAACTTACACACTCGTGTCTAAAGAGTCTTAATGACTCTTATTTTTTTTATTGAAACAGACTAACAAACTCTGTGTAGTTCTCTGTTGGAACCCAACTCTCATAATGCATTTTTTGTATTTAAACAAATTTTTTCTTAAAATTTCAGTGAATTATAACATTACATAAGCTTCAAGTGTGCATCATTATAAATCAGCATCTCTGCATAATTCATTAAGTTCACCACTAAAAGTCCAGCTCCATCCTTCACCATCTAGTTGACTCCTTTTAAATGATTTGTCCATCTCTCCTTCACTTCTGGTAACCACTAATTTGGACATATAGTCAAAATTTCATTTTTGTTTCAATTAGTTTATTTCTTTGTTTCATATTCCACATATGAGTGAAATTAGTGTTTGTCTTTTTCTGTCTGAGCTATTTCACTAAGTCAATACATTATAGGTCTCTCCATGTTGTTGCAAATGGGAGGGTTTCATCTTTCTTTATAAACTTCGTCTAATTGTTCAAAATGAAGAGATTGAGTGAGCAATGTGGGATATGTTTAGATGATGACTGACTGGAATAAGTAATCATAATTAAAGCATACTTTTCAGATGCAGAGCTTAACTTTCATATTGCCTACATTGACTCAAAATCAAATTTCAGAAACATGCAACACTTATTGAAATGTTGACTGCATTGTATTTCTAATATTTGACCCTGTCTCGCAAAGATGAATTAGACTATTAAAAGAAAGAGAGAAAATATTATGAGGTTCCTGTGGGGTATAATATCTGTATTTATTTTCAGAGGACAGTAAAAGTCCAGGTAAGTCACACTTGAAAGCACTATACTAGTGCTCTTTGTAACACTCATTTTCAGTTGAAAAATGTTAAACCTTATGAGCTATGCTGATAAGTGAAAGGATATGGTTAATGTGAAAAGGTCCACATTTCATTCAATTATCCTCTATAATATTCTTTCTGCTTTAGAAGAGTGACCTTCCCTACATTTGACATCAACTCAAAAAAACCGTTTGGGGATTCAATCTGGCATTCAGTGAATGGCTTGCGAACATGTCACCCTAACAACTGTAGCAGCTCAGCCATGGGTAGAACATACTATAGTCCTGATGTGCTTAAAATGCAGTGGTCAGCTGCAATATCAGTCCTACCTGGGAACTTGTCAGATACACAGATCTCAGACGCCAACCTCTTGAATCAGAATCTGTGTTTTAACAAGGTTCCCATGTGTGTGCATTCAACTTTGACAAGCACTGCAGAGTTTTGACTTAAAGAGAAACTAATAACAAAAAAAGACCACATCCAACAGAAATTTAGAACTGGCGTTGAAGAAAAAACAATTCCCCAGATGATTGAGAATATCTGGAAGTTTTTGCCTCTGTGTTGTTTTGCCTTGGTATTTAACAATGATTTGATCAACAATCACTTCCATAAGGGAAGGAAGCCCCTTTTTCCTCTACAGAGTTCTTTATGGTTCTATGACACTGTTTTGGATAGGCCTGAGGTCTGCAGTTTGTCTCTGAGACAGAGACAAAGAAGAATAGCTTGCCGCTGACATAAACAAGAGAGTGAAGTGCTATAATTCAACTGCCACCTGCCAATTCAGGCTGCTTTTAAAATCAACCCGGAAGATTCCACAGATCCTGGCTATCTCCCACCGGGCCCCTTGTGGACATTCAAAGGACTCACATGAAAGTTGCTGATAAGGGTAGACAGGACAGTGGTGAGTATCATGGCCCAGCAACCGTTGGCAGCTTCTCTGTTCACCATTAAGGGTTCTTCTAATCTATCAATGGTTCCTTTTGAACTTCGGCTCACAGATGAATCTCATGCCAGAGGAGTTAGTATCTCCAGACCCCAGGACTCTCTAATGCTTTGAGCAATGGAGTTGACTTGTGAGCTCATTTACTATTATTTGAGAAAAATCAAAGTTTTACACAGATGTGAGTAAAAGAAGAAGAAAGAACCTTACCCACCGTCTGTGCTTCCCAAGCTCTCATAAGCTCCAGGAAAAGAAAATGAGATGTCGGGTCCACCTGAATATGCCCAGGGCAATTCAGCCAATGAACCAGATGTTAGGACACTATTTATTAAAGACAGGGAATAAGCAGATGAGTTTGAGTCTTTTATCTTCTATTGTACTCATCTTACCAGGGAGTATAGCCATGTGTCTTTGTGTGTGACTGGATAAGATGTTATGAAAAGACTCATGTTTCGACAATTGCTAAGATTATTCATGTGGCTGATAGTCCATGGGTACTCAGATAAACTGCCTCTCATGAGAGAATATCCATCAGCCAAAGCAAGAACATGAGGAGGTCACAAGCAGTGAACTCATTTGTGTACAGGCACTAGTGTGTTCTTTTAAGGTGTCTAACAAAAGTTTCTGAAAGTTAAGAAATTGGGGTTCTGGTTGCTCCCTATGAAGTCGTGAGGCTGATATTTTATTCCTCTGGACTTTGTTCTATTATTCTGAAAATGATAAGCTTCAAATTAGTGTTCCATGGGGCAGTACATAGGGAGTGGAGTGTTAATAACATGAAAAAGGTGTGCAGGCTCACCATGTGCACAGTTTGTCAGGTTCAGGGAAAGGGGGGAGCATTGATTTCAACACAGGAGAACCACTTTCCTTTGAAGCATCTCAGTATCCATTAGGTATTAACGTGGAAGGTGATTAATAAAGAGAAGGCACCTCATGCTGGGTCTTTCCAGATACTGACTGACTTCTCCAACTCTAGGGGGTCTGTCAACTCACCATGGAGTACATTGGGGAATGCTGTAGAGGATCATCTCCAAGATTTGGGACAAGGTTGGCATATCATGATTCTGTGATCTTAGAGACAGGCTGTATTCTGTCTTCATTTCTTCCTTGACAGGACTGTTTAAAAGTTGCTTCTATTCTGGGGCATTGCACACCTGGTCTCTCAGGCCTCCCTGACTATGTGTTTAGGTAAAAGCAATTAGCTCACAGTTAAAAGTCAACCTTGAATGCAGAATAAGTTGAAATATAAATTGACCTCACAGATGAAAGCTGATTTTTCATTAAGATTCACTCTGAAATAAAATGCATATAAAATTTGCACTGTGGCTTAAGGTAAAATAATTTACTTGAAAGGGGGGAAAAGTACCTCTCCATCTATTATGAGTCAGTTTAAAATATTTCTGGTACCTAGTTTCGAAAAACTCAGTCTTGTATCATTTTTCTCTAAACAAATAATATTGTTCTGACAGCCATTAGGTAGGATCATTTTATTGGGAAAATATTACAATTGGAAAAGTGTCTACCTATGGCATTTGTACTAACCTTTGTAATTGAGTCTTAATACAGGGGAGGAAAGTATTCCGATTAACTATGTAACAGATTATGTTAAAATCTATCATATAATACAGGACTTTAAATCTTGAAGAATTTTAGGTTAAAAAGACAGCCAACCAAGATTCCAATTTCTTTGGACTTACAAGTACTGGGCTGGAATTAAAGGGAGATAATAAATTCCACGTCTGTTTTTTCAACAGAAAATAATGCAAACATATTTGAATTATCATTTATAGAGTACTTTCTCCAGCTAGCAAACTTATTCACCTTTTTTTCTTCTTTTCAAAATTATTGTAAACGTTTTTCTTTTTAAAATGACAGTTCAGTCCATGTCTACTTTTGCGGAAAGCTGTTAAGTTATTTAACTTCAAAATGAACTGTATTCCAGTCTTCCTAAGGGCGGTTCCTGGAATCAGTCTAATTTTGAGTACTCATTCCTGCTGGAGCTTATTATTACTAGAAGAATATGTGCTGACAGGCAGAGACAAAAAGGTCATGGAGAAGGTCACTTTTAAACAGAAATATGATTTATACACCATAAAGCACTCTATTATTATTAGATAGGAATGGAAGTTCAAGGAAAGAATATGGAACTTGAAAAGACTCCTATTATGGAAAGTTCAGCTAGATCTTAGAGAGAAATAGTGGCATGAATTTCTGTTGCATAAGAAGGAGACTGCATGATGATCAGTGCAGACAAAATTAGAGACAGACATGCAAGCCAGATTAATTTTATTATGTTTTAGGTTAAATTCACAAAAATATTAGATTTTTTGTCTGGGTAGAGAGAAATTGCATCTATACATATAGAAGTGAATATTTTCCAAGAAAAAAATCCTAATTATTAGTTCTGAAATTTAAAATCTGTTCAACTTGGTGTTCTACGCAGCCAAAAGTAACTGCCTTTTTAGTGGTCAATTTCTATAGGTTTTAATAGTGTTTTATGTTTCTGATTGTTAGTGAGATGGAAAGGAGAGAAAGAGAAAAAGGCAAGAGAGAGAGCAAGAAGAAGACAGAATTTAAAAAGGACCTTTGCTATAGCTCCCAGTTAATGTTAGAATATGATGGACTTTCAAGAGTCAAAACCAGCTTGAGACTTATATACTAAACACTAAAAAACCAAAGAAGGCTAACAAATTAAGATGACATCACAAACCACAAAACGGCTCCTATTCCTTTACTAATCTTAGAGACATTGGATTGGCACAGGCTATAGGGTTTTCTTGCCTGGAGCAGTATCCCAAGTCTTCAGCTTATCCATCTGCAACTGGTTGACTATGTTTCACATTGGTGATGAATTATACTCCGCTTCCTCAGTCTAATCCTTTTCATTTATTTATATTTTATGGAGGAAACATAAAAGGCTTTTAGAAAAATCCAACTGTTTTTGATAAACCTTGTCATGTGCAAATAATGGAGCCTTGTCAGGGCCAAGCTTTTCTGGAAATTTATACCTTCTAATAATAATTAAAAGGAAAAAAAAAGAAAATCAGAAACAAATAAGAAATATATTGAATTGGATTCAAAGCATGTTTGTGGCTTTGAATCAGTGGCCATAAAGCATTTTCTATCAAAAAAAGTTTAAACATGGCAGTGTAACTAAAAGCCATGTTCAGCTTGAATTTTGGATTTTTCAAATAGTGAAACCATGACTTCAATTTTTAAGCCTAAGGATGAAAAAAGACATTTTTTGTGCTCAGAGAAAGATTATATTAATGGTCTGGGTCAGGGACAATATGAAGTGGCTGGAAGTAGGAAAGACTGGAGTTCCATAAAAGACCTTAAAATAGGCTGTAAAGAATCCTCAGCAAAAGGTTTTTAATTATTTCTAAAGAGGTAAGATGTATATGAACAAAGACATGCATTTTAACTATTCACGGAACATGCATATCTGGGTTTTGATTTTCTGAGTATCTATTCTGGTGTTAGACAAAGCGACACCTCACTCCTTAAACCTATATAATGTTATCACGCAATGTTACTTTAATAAAATAAAAAAGAAAGAATAATGAAGCTAACAAAGTTTTTGAAATATGAAGTAATTGGTAATCTCTGCAAGTCAGATATACTGGGAAATAATGATCAATTATATGTTGACTTCAGTCTTTTACTTCTTTGTTATGTCTATTAAATTAGTAGAAACTGTTCAACTAATAATAAGCCCTCTTTAATAGATTTGTTTT
The DNA here is from genome assembly GCA_004363575.1 of Solenodon paradoxus. Lineage (NCBI taxonomy): Eukaryota > Metazoa > Chordata > Mammalia > Eulipotyphla > Solenodontidae > Solenodon > Solenodon paradoxus. Next base: position 631,993 of record RJWH01000175.1, on the reverse strand, counting down.
GAAATTCAAATGGAATGTATTTTTTATTCTTACCTCCCTCCATCTCTCCATAGTGTAGAGTTTCTGTTCATGGTAATAGTTTTCAACCCTAAAGTTACTGATTCTTTGATTTCCGACCAACCAAAAGTCTCTAAGACAATATCCTGGGAATTTGTGCTTTTGAAAGTTCAGGTGATTCTAATGCACCAAGAGTTTAGGTCCCAGTATCCTATGGGATAATATCAGTTTCCCATTAGAGTAAAATATTACCATGGGTCTGAGAGGCTTATGGTCATTTAGATGGCCACTTTCTACCCTTAGAGGGGGTGGAGACAGAGAGGGGGTTAGAAATTCACAGAGTCTTGTGTTCAGATTCAGCCTCTACTGTTGACTTAAAATAAGATATTGATCTTCCCTGTAAAAGAGACAGAATAATAACTTTCTCAGAGGGTCGTGGGGAAGATTCAATATGACAACTAAGAAAGCTAGGGCATAGAGATGGCCCATACTGCAATCTCTATTAAAAATTAATCTGGCAGGAGGTCATGTAGGCCATGCAGATGATGAAAGACTACACCTGACTTCTTTGTTTGAAATGTCCTTTGGGGGCAAACATAGCAATAAATGAGGAACTGATCTGTGGCTAAAGAAAAACATTTTGGTTAATTATTATAAATGGAATGGCCCTCTGAGACACACCTGAAACATCATTAGAGATTGAAGTCTTCAAGGTCACCTAGACTTTCCAGCTACATAGAAGTCATTTCCATAGGTAAATCATGAGGTCTACAGAGCATATATGGTGGACATCTTCCAGATCTGCTTTCCTTCACAAGGTAACAGAAGAGATTTTAAACAAGGACTCCTGTACTTCCGCAAGGGACTGACCAAGAGATATCCTGTATTGAGACCCTGTAGCTCCCCTCAGTTCTACAACCAGTTGCCATTCTGAGCAACTTTCAGAGAACTGACATCTATAGGAATTCCACCAACAACAATTTCCTTCCATTTCTCACTGCCATAAAATGTCCTTTTCATTATCTCATTTTTGTATATCACTGCTGGATAGTCTCATCTCTTGAAGTTTTCCTTACTTTTCCTTTGCAACTTAGAATAGTACAACTTAATATTCTAAGGTATATAGTATTCCAGTATATAGTTAATGTATTTTCATTCATTATATTAACTTTATTAATAAGCTTGCGTACTTCTATTTTCTCACAGTTCTAGAGTGGGAGGTCAAAGTGTCTGCAAGTTGGGTTCTTTTGGAGGGCTCTCAGAGAAAGATATGTTCTAGGAACTTCCCCTTGACTTAACAGATGGATATCATCTTCCTGTGTCTCTTAACATTGTCTTCCTTCTATGAGTGCAGTCATGTTCTAAGATAATGGAGGTTTAGATTTTAATATATGAATTTTGAGGGGGATATATAACTTTAGCCCCTAACACTGACTAAATTAAGGATGAATGGATGAATCATTGATGGGCAGAGAATGAAAGAATGTATACAACTCTTAAAAAGGTCAGTGAAATTAGAAATCTCTAAACAGAATCTCTAAAGCTAATAAAAAGTTAAATATTCAGACTTTTACTTCAATAGGAATGTTTTCACATTTGTTTTTAGGACTTCCAGAGCATCTCTATGAAGCAAGCATCTCCAGAACTCCCAAACTTTACATGTGGATTTAAAAACATGTAATTCTTTTTATTTATTTTTCCTGGAATAGTAAAAGCAAACTTAAAGGAACCAACATAAATGCTATGTTTTCCTCTTTGCTTAAATATCTTCCTGCTAGGTCTTTAGTAGCTACACACATTTTAGTATAAGGATAATGTCTCTGACACTTTCAATCTCAGTTGTCTTGCTTTTGATCTCTTTTTTCACAAGTGATTTTAAAGCAGTTTTCTAAGAAAGAAAAGAAAATTGACTCCCACTGTGAGCCTGGTCAGTCCCTGTTTTGGGGCTAGACTGTGAGAGCATGTATTCATAAATGGCTAAGATGGGGACAAGCTAAATGACCTGAAGTCTATATTCGCTTAGAGGATATCATGCAAGTCACAAGAGCAGTGATTACCAGATAGGTCAAGAAAGAATTTAGTTTGTCTGTTTTTGTTTGATTGTGTTCATTCGTTCTTTCGCTCTCTCTGTGGGTGACGTCAACATGTCTGTCTTTCTCCTTCTGTCTTAAGTGTCAGTCCCTCCAGATTCATCCATGTTGCTGCAAATACCAGGATTTTGTAATAGCTGCCTGGTAGTCACACTTAAAAATAAAAAAGAACTAAGTTGGACAACAGAATTTTAGCTAATAAAGACATAAGAAAGAAAGGCTGTGGGAAGGGGAGGTAGGGACAGACAGGGTTACTTCAAAGGTGAAGGGAACACTGAAACGTGGTGTGTGCTGTGTGCAGATGTGGTTGATCTGCTGTGGTGAACACCTTGAAATAAATGTGAAGCAATAGCCCTTGGATAAAATCAATTAAAGCAAATAAATCACCATGGCTTACAATCTGAAAAATGAAATAGGAGATTAAATATACTAGACCGTCCTCTGTTTCCAAAGTGTCAGAGGAAGTCAGAGGATTTTTCTGGTAGGTGGCAGAAATGTGGGCTCCAACCATTTTCACTCACACTAACAAAGACCAGATACATGAAAACAATCACCATGTGAAAATCACCCTTTATAAAGAATAAGAAGCTGCATGGAGGACAAGAGCTTCTTAAATGTGCCTTTATTTGAGAGTGAAGTTTCACATCTGAATCATTGTGACTAATAAACACACTGTAAGTAGGGAACATCTCTAAGTTTTATGGAGAAGATAGAAATCATGACACTTTTGATAGGTATCTCTAACTATATTTGTACGAGTCACCAGACGGACAGCGTAAAATATTAACAATGTGTGTGTGTATCAGTTTTGCGTAAATAAGCATATTTACAAGAATAAAATAGTTTCCATGGACCAGGAAAATAGACAATTTGCTATCCCTCTAGCTCATTACTTTATTTTGGGTTTTCTTTTTTTTTTCTTTTTTTTTTTTTGTATTATTTTCTCATTTTCTCCATATAATTATTATTGGATAGTGAAAAGTATAGCAATGACACTTATACTGGTACTTTTAGCAACAAAATAAAACTAGAATCTAACATCATCAAAATTGAATTTTACTAGGGATCCATCAAAATGAGTTTTTAAATGTTATCTATAATCATCTCAAACTAATTTTAAGTCCTAATTATAGTTTTCACATTAGCCATATGCATAGCTCTGAGTATGGATAAGCAGAAGCTGATCAGCAGCATTTCAAAAGTTGTTATAGGTGAAGAACATGTTTAAAGATAATGATGACAATGTCTCCAAATTGTATATAAATCATTCTGAAGTATCTGATTTGAAACTAGATTTAGCAAGAGGTAGAGGGGAGAAAAAAATGAAATAAGCCACTGTTACATAATTTATTTAAAAAGATAAAAATTTACTTAGATTGTATTCATTTTTTTAAATTTTGGAAGTCAGTTTTTTCCATTTATGACCGATCACTTCACTGGAAACTGCCTTGCTCATCTCTCTATAACTCAAAAATTGTATTTCTTTTTCATTCTTCCACAATTAATCATAGACTTGCACTCACCCACTGAAAGTGACATACGTCTACATGCACCTCTGGCTCTTTACACTGTTTAGTCTCTAAATTATTTCGAAATTATAGTATTTTCAAGTTCATTTGCATTTGCTGAAGTTTAATTTATATTTAGGTCAATTGGAAAACATCTCCATAACATCCATTGTGTAGGAAATCTGAAAAGGACTGAGAGTCACGTGTTTGACACAAAAGGGCTTGATAAGTGAATGCTTTTACTATTCATTATGGGATAAATTTGAGAAGTCTTTCGAGACATGTATTCTCCTTTTAAGATAACTGAACTCGTAAGATAAAAGGCAGCCTGAAGACTTGGTCTTGAGTAGTGAGCAAGCATCCTCCAGATGAGAGACTTTCTAACCAGGTACATTTCTCACCTGGCCATTAAGAAATTGGGGTTCTGAACAGCTAAGTAATCAAATAGATCTGCAAACCTCTCAGTGAACTCTAGCCAACCCTCAGATGAGTTTGCAGCAAACCTGGGCTCAGTTTGGAGAAATCTGAAGCAATTTTATGGTTGCAGATGGAAACCAGGCCCAACTCAGCAGTTGAAATGAACCTGAAACCCAAGGGCCATCTCAAGGGGTTTGAACCCAAGTAAAACCAAAACAAAGTAATGATTCCCAGGAAACACTGGAAGCCCCTGATGCACTGTCTTGGCAGAAGTTACGCACAGACTTGTCTCATGTTACTCAATAGTCGTAGTGAGAAAATTAAGAAAGGTTTGCTAAATGGATCATCTAGAAGGTCTGTATTATTCAAAGGCAAAATAAAGGAATTGCTCACTTTACATGAGCAAATTCCTCAACAAATAATTGAGAATCGTTGACTGCTACAACAACCATATAAAAATGTAGCGATCAGACATTAGCTGAAATGGCTCTTCCTATACTCACACTCAGGGCTGTAGGGCTGTAGGACTTGAAGACAAGGGCAACTTGTGGCCTTCGTCCCAGGGAAAAACAGTATCAGGACTGAGTCATTCTGGCCATAGTCCTGGACATCTGGATTCGAACTCCATTTCAAGCGTTCTGGTTGACACCAGGTTCCACATGACATCCAGTCCATGCCCTGCATGCTTGGTCTAACTGAATGTCCTTCTGATTTTGAGAACACCTGGAATCCAGGTGACTAGGAAAAGAATTGTTTGACGTCAGAGAGGTACTTCTGAATTAATCCTAAGGACTTTCATAAGTAATCATGTCACAAGTTTACAAGAAAGGGTTGTGTGTGCGTGCGTGTGTGTGTATGTGTGTGTGTGTGTGTGTGTGTGTATGTATTTTTCAATCATATCTTCTGGAGCATCAAGGACTATTGTTTAGAAAATAAATTTTTCAATTGAACCACTTTTAATTCCCCGAGAAAGTCCATTACTTTTTCATCTTGATGTCTCCTTGTTTCAAATTTTACTAAAGAAATAGCATTCCAGGTTGTTTATAGAATGGAAAGGATAACAACCATTTTGTATTGGAAATTAGATAGTTTCATTTTATATTTATTTTACAGAAATTTTTGTGATAATTGAATGGGAAAAAGTCCCAGTTCCCACTGTAAAATGGAGGCTCCATAGTTGTTAGTTTTCCTCATTATATCCATCATCATCATAGACATCAACATCATCATTATAATTGCCATAATTAATCTTCTATTGGGGCTCATTGCTAAAAATACTAAGCCCTTAAATGCCTTCTGCTGAGAGAGAGGGAGAGAGAGAGAGAGAGAGAGAGAGAGAGAGAGAGAGAGAGAGAGAGAGAGAGAGAGAGAGAGAGAG